>QKWP01000669.1:0-133622 GCA_003550325.1 Gigaspora rosea
CTTAACAACACCAAGTTTATTATCAAGTAATAGTAAAATCGATAATTCCTCATTGAATACTATACCGAACTGCCCTTAGAGAAGAGTATAATTTCTTACAGACTAAGGAATTATACCTACCTCTTGGACACTGCTATAAACCGATAAAGGATCCCTGTAGCTGTGTCATTGTTATAGTAAGGAGTTAAAGAAGGCCTCCCTACTGTAACATTATCAATATCTAAGTTATTATTCAAGTATTTGACTTTGTTTTTTTTATGATTAAACTAGCTAATTAACTTTGTTGTATTGGCTATATTGTCATTATCTAGGTTGATATTCGAGACTGGCATTTTTTAGCAAATTTTTTATGATTCCAACCAATGTTTTTTTCTTTAAAAAGTTCTTTCAAGATGGAATTTTAAGGTTTTCTTATTTGTAGTCATATAGTATCAGCATTTTTATTAATTGAATCAAGCTATAAATATATTAAAAAAAAGTACTGTTTAAAAGTTTTATATAGTAGCAAATTTATTTACACATCCTCCTAATGCAGCTTTGTGCTCATTATTTCATAATCTTTTTGTTTGGTGTAGTCCAGAATATAACATATTCATATTCTCTTTAATAGAAACCAATAGCTTATATCCAATTTTTATTGTTAATTTTTTTTTTTTTATATTAGGGAACCCCGGGTGTAGCTCCTGCCCCAAACTTTTATTAATACTTAATTGCTAATCCGGATAAGATCGGCACTATTTTTATATTAGAATTTGGGGGAAATTACTATGTTTTTTACTATATGCTGAAATCTGACGTCAGTCCAATGTAAAGTATTTTTTTATTAAGTTAACAGTTTATGTCAATTAATTGAAAGTTGTAGAGCTCACTGAGACGCATCCAATGGTAGTTAGAGCATTCAATTCGACCCAGTGTACGCTGAGATATCTCCAAAAAATGATTGGCCGACTATATAAAATTCTATGAAAACAAACTAGATATTTTATATAGTCGGCCAATCGTTTTTTAACGATATCTCAGCATACACTGGGACGATTTGAATGATCTAACCACCATTGAATGCATCTCATTGTGCTCTACAACTTTCAATTAATTGGCATGAACTGTTAACTTAATAAAAAAAATACTTTTCATTGGACCAACTTCAGATTTCTGCATATAATAAAAATTTATATTGTACTTATCCCCAAAATTTACTATTGTCCCAATATGGTAATAGTGCCAATCTTATTCGGATCATCAATTAAGTAAGTTGACATATTGCCGAAGTACATACATATTATATACAAGTATTGGAACTAGGACTTTAGGTAATACAACCATTTATCCATGGCTAAAACCCACCAGAGCCTTCTATATTCCCATTTATATGACTGACCTGGTTTTGTATGTCACTTTCTAACCAACAATTGGTATTTATATGTCGGCCACTTTACCTACACTACCTAGTATCATCACTTCCAATTTGGTGTACGTTGCCAGATAGGCACTTTGTGCTTCTAGATTGGTGTACCTGAAATCCCCTAATAGCGTACTTCTCGGGAGTTCGTATCTCAAGCCATGCAGCTGCCTCTACCACATTGGGTAAGTATCTCAAGCCTGCATGCTGCCATAACTAGCCGGGTTCCTGCAACTTCAGGGCCCAGAATTTAATGTTCCGAATTCGGTCATGTGCAAATGACTGTACTTCCCTCTATGGTAACGATGTAACTGGGCTTGTTTCGCAAATACTTCCAGTACTAGATATAGTTAGATGGCATCATGAGGCTCAGGGGGACCCTGTTACCACTACATGCACTTGTACCAGCTATACCTGTATTGGTGGTCCCAGCACTTCTTAGCGTCTGAAGACTCCAATATGGGTACGCCCAGAGCCCATTGGGTCTTGACACGTACATGCCTCCATGCTTCCACCTCTCACTGGCTAGTGAGTTCCGTTTGCCCTTACAGGTTCATTCCGATCCTCAGTACTCACATCCGACCCTTCTTCCAACCTTTACTGATCCCTCCCAAACTACCAAACCAGTTAGCCTGGAAGGATTGGTCAGCCTGGCTTTATGTGCCTGACGGACTCCCTCTCCTTGGTACCTAATTCCGTAATATAGGTCCTTTTCCTCCGGTATGACTCCGGTGGCCAGGTTGGTGTCCCCTTTTGTTATAGAGCTTTTCCCATCCAGTTCTTCGGTCTCCAGCTGAAATCCCGGTCTTCTGTAGCACCGTTGGAAGATCTTCCTTACCTCCTTGCTCGGGACTTCCAAACGGGTTTCAATTGTTCTAGTCCCTTGGATTTGTTTGTATAACTTACACAACTGCGCCAATGCTCTCATATGAGATGGTGGTACCAAGGTTATAGTTAATATATCCGACCGATCGATGAACAAATGTTACCATAACACAGGCCTATTTTTTCAATTCATCTCCAGTGGGATTTGAACTCTAGACCTGTCGCTTGGGGGTGACAACCAGACAGCTTCTCTATGTCGCCATACCCTCAATTTTTATTGTTAATATAGAAGCTGATTTCAATAACTCTAAACACTCTAAACATATAATAACTATTTCCACCATGGTATTTTGCTATTTCACCATGGTTACACAAAGTTTTCTATTTTTAGAATTCAAAATAATATATGCACTTATGTTAAACAAAGGCCCAGTGCACTGTTTTTGCAAAAATAATTTTTGGTTACATGCTACTAATGTTGTGTAACTTTACACAAGTCTAATTTTGGTAATCTACCCTTGTGTCAGCCGGCATTAAGCTTAATGCTGGTGGGCACTATAATGATAATGCCCCGGTGGGGTTCGACATAATTCCGGCCCACCTTAACCCTAAATCTAGGCCAATCACAGTGCTTTATGCTGGTGGGCACTATCATGATAATGCTCCTGGCAGAGTTAGACATAATTCCGGCCCACTCTAACTCTAAATCTAGGAACCCGAAAAACTAATTGTTTGAAGCAACATTCAATCATAGTCATATACTAGTTGCACAACATATGTGGTTTTTAGGGTTCCTAGATTTTAGGGTTAGGGTGGGCCGGAATTATGTCTAACCCCGCCGGGGCATTATTATGATAGTGCCCACCAGCATTAAGCTTAATGCTGGCTGACACAGGGTTAGGTTACCAAAATTAGAGTTGTGTAACATTATACAACTTTGTGGCGTGTAACCAAAAATTATTTTTGCAAAAACAGTGTACCGGGCTTTTGTATAATATAAGTGCATATATTATTTGAATTCTAAAAATAAAAAATCTTGTGTAACCATGGTGGAAATAGCAATTCCCTAATTATTGTGGCAGATCATAATGAAATAAGATTAAAATGAAATAGTGGTCTTTTTTTTGTGTAACATGTTTAGATTATAAAATATATTATATATAGTAAAAATACATTTTGTATTATACTACTCTCCCTCCATTATACGAATAGAGATTATGTGACCTTCCTAATTTTTTCCATCTTCTTGATCACATGATTTTAGTGCTACCTTATGTTACACGAACAGAGATCACGTGATCTTTCTATTTTCTCCTGTCTCCCAATTTTCGATCCGTCTACGGACACGTACCAGATCACGTGATTTTACACGTACCGGATATCATGTAACTCTTGACATACGTTAACTATCTAAATTGAATTTTACAAATTTTCTTGACAACTATCTAAATGAATTCGATAGAATTTTTTTAAAATCAATTCTATTAACTAGTAGAATTCATTTAAAAAAATTTTTATTGAATTCTATTAAAAAGTTGGCATGAAAATTTCTAACAAAGTTTGGGATTCTAATAGCCGCGACAGAAATTTTCTAAACTTTAAACGAAATTTTTTTGACAACTGTCTTGTAGAACACAATGAAATTTTTTTAAATCAATTTTATAAAATAGCAAAATTCTTTTAAAAAATTTTTATTGAATTTTGTTGAGTTGTTGTAGAGAAATTTTCAGTCAAATTTTGAGAAATTTCTGCCGGCTCCTAAGAAAATAGCTGCAGTAGAAATTTTCCTAAACTTTAAATGAAATTTTCTCGACAACTATTCAACAAAACTCGATGAAAATTTTTTTAAACGAATTATATTATTTTATAGAATTAATTTAAAAAAATTTTATCAAATTCCATCAGATAATTGTCAAGAAATTTTTATTTTAAATTTTAGAAAACTTTTGCCGCGGCTATTTTCTTCAGATACGTAGAAACTTTGAACAAAATTTCTCATCAACTGCTTGATAGAATTCAATAAAACTTTTTTTAATTTAATTTTACTAATTCTAAAGTTGATTTAAAAAAAATTTAACAAATTATATCAAATATTTGCGAAGAAATTTTGGCTAAATATTATTAAAAAATTCAACTTCAATAAATTACGTACGTCATAGTCACGTGATCATCAGTACGTGCAAATCGCGTGATCTGGTACGTGTCCGTAGATGGTCTGCCAATTTTCTTCTGTCTTTTCGTTACACAAAGTTTTATATCACGTGACCTCCACTATGCTATGAACCAATCAAATTATCGAATTTTTTGATTTGGGTTCTTTGAACCAACTTTGGTTCAAAAGTAACCTGAATCAGGTTTTTAAACCAACTTTTGCTTTAAAGAACCTGATTTTGGTTCTTTGAACCAACTTTTGGTTCAAAATAACCTGAATCGGAGGTTTAAACCCAACTTTTGCTTTAAAATAACCCAATTTGGGTTCTTTAAACCAACTTTTGGTTCAGAAGTAACCTGAATTGGGGTTTTTTAAACCCAACTTTTTCTTTAAAGAACCTGATTTGGGTTTTGAACCAACTTTTGGTCAAAAGTAATCCGAATCAGATTTTTTAAACCAACTTTTGTTTTAAAGTAACCCGATTTGGGTTCTTCGAACCAACTTTTGGTTCAAAAGTAACCTGAATTGGGGTTTTAACCCCCAACTTTTGCTTTAAAATAACCCGATTTGGGTTCTTTGAACCAATTTTTGGTTCAAAAGTAACCCGAATCAGGTGTTTTAAACCGACTTTTGCTTTAAAGAACCTGATTTGGGTTCTTGAACCGAATTTTGGTTAAAAGTAATCTGAATTGGATTTTTTAAACCAACTTTTGTTTTAAAGTAACCCGATTTGGGTTCTTTGAACCAACTTTTGGTTCAAAAGTAACCCAAATTAGAGGGTTTTAACCCAAATTTTGGTTTAAAATAATCTGAATCGGATTGTTTACACAACTTTGGTTCAAAAGGAACCTGAATTGGGCTTTTTAAACTAACTTATAGTTTAAAATAACCTGAATCAGATTTTTTAAAAAAGTTTTGGTTCAAAAGTAACCCAAATCGGGTTTTTTAAACCAACTTTTGGTTTAAAATAACCCGAATCAGATTTTAAAAAACTTTTGGTTTAAAAATAACCTGAATCAGGTTTTTTAAACCAACTTTTGGTTTAGAATGGCCCAAATCAGATTTTTTTAAACAAGTTTTGGTTCAAAAATAACCCAAATTAGGGTTTTTAATCCAACTTTTGATTCAAAAGTAACCAAATTGGGATCTTTGGTTCAAAAAATAACATTAATCAGATTTTTTGAACCAACTTTTGGTTCAAAAAATCCACTTTAAACAAAATTGGTTTTAAAAACCCAATTTGGCTTACTTTTGAACCAAGAGTTTAAAGTTCAAAGAATCCAATTTAGGTTATTTTGAACTAAATTGGTTTAAAGAATTTGATTCAGGTTATTTTTGAACTAAAAGTTTGTTCAAAAAATCTGATTCAGGTTATTTTTAAACCAACTTAAAACCCAAATCAGATTTTTTGAATTAACTTTTAGTTTAAAGTAACTTAATTTGAGTTTTTTTAAACTAACTTTTAATTTAAAATAATCCAAATCAGTTTTTTAAATCAACTTTTGATTTAAAGTAATCTAAATTAGGTTTTTTTTATTTAAAAATATTCAAATTAAGTTTTTTAAACTAACTTATTATTATAAATTTTTTTAAATTTAAATTACAAATTATTTTTAATTTAGTTTTAAAATTTAAATAAATATATATATTATATCTTGTAATATGCAAATTTATTGTATATATGTCATAGATGGAAATGGAATTTAAGTGAATTTGGAATTTTCTAGTTAAATTAGAGTTAGAGTTAGGGTGTACATATAATAGAATTAATCTCAAAATGGGTATTTTATATATAAATTCCAAATTTACTTAAATTCTATTTTAATTTACAATATATATATAAATTATAATTTGTAAATTAATATAATATATTTATATATACAAAAATTAATTTTTAATTAAAGTTAAAATTAGCGCTAGAATTAAAAATTAGCTATTAAAATAGAGCTTTAATATACCAAAATTTTGCAAGAAATTTTTTTTGTTAGAGCTTAAAAAGTAGTTTATAGACAAAATTTCAGGATATGGAAGTGAGTCAGTAGAAAAAGGACAAATTTATCTAATAAATTTGTCCCTTTTCTACTGACTCACCCCCATATAATAAATTTTTAATTTTTTTTAAATTTAATTAATTAATTGCCAAAATGCAATATATAACAGATAAGCATATTGCAAAGATGTAGTGCTTAATTAATTCTTTAAAATTTAATAAATTAAAAAATAAAATTTTTAAACTTTTTATTTAAATTTTATAAATTTATAAAAAAGAAAAAGAGAATTTCTATTTGTACCCAGTGGGTATATACCTACTCTCACAGCAAACCAATTAGATTTTAGGATCTTGTGTAATGTAACACAATCCAAAATTGCAAAACAAACATTCATTTTTTAAAAATTGCTTATTGCTCAAAATTTGTATAAAAAACCATCTTTCGTGCTCTAACAAAAGTTTCTTTAAGCGATTTTACTATATAACTGCCAAACCCTAACTCTAATCTTGGTGCTTACCCTAACCCTAAACTAACAAATACAAAATTTAATTCTATAATATAGTTAAATATTGTTATTTTTGTAATTGGGTATTTGACACTATGAATAAAAATTTTGTAGTTTGTGTAACTGGGTAGCAAACCCTAAGGGTAAATTTAGTTTTTTTCAAAGAAAAATATTAGATTTATAATATTTTATTATTATAATACTCTTTATATTTTAAATTAAAGTTAAATTAATATTAAATTATAGCTAGAAGTTTTTATATAAAATAAAAAAAAAGTAAAATTTTAACTTTTTAGATTAAAGCTTTTAATTAGCTATTATCAACTCTAATTATTTTGTATAAAAAAACCTAAACCTTATAAAAGTAATATTTGTATAGTATGTTTTAAAAAACTAAAATTTTAGAACTATTTAGCTATATATAAAATATATACAAAAATATAGAATAAAATAAAAATAAAATAGCAAAAAAAAACCTTTTAGACCAATATAAAAAAAATAAAAATAAAAAAATAAAAGAATATATATATATATATATTAATATTAATCTAAACTACAAATCAAATTTTTATATGTTTTTATATATTAAAATTTTTTTATTCCTTAATATTTAGACCAATGCAAATAAATTTGTCTGTGTTTTTGCACTTTTTTAGTTTTGATTTACTTTTTTAAAATGCTAAAATAATTTTTTACAATTATATCTAAAAATAAAAATTACATTTTTGCAATATAAGAAGAAAAATTAAGGTTATATATAAGTTAAGGGTAGAGTGTACATTGATCATTTTATATATAAAATAGATAGTTAATTTTTTTGTATAACAGATTATTCAGTAAACACAACTCTGATAGGGTAATTACCTGTTTTAAAAATATTTTTATTATTTGTTTTTTGTATAACTCTAGCAATTTGAAGACCATGGCAAATTTAACTATATTAAAGGTATATTTTTTTAAAATAATACAACTGCTAAAGATTTTACTACTATAAATAGAAGGTTTAATCTGTATATTGCCAAATTTTGGTAAAAATTGATAGAAGTTTTAAAAAACTTTTATTAGTGGCATATTTCAAATTTTGCATGAAATTCCAATGTACCACCAAAATCATATAATAAATGATCTATGTACACTCTATTTTTAAAAATAGATAATTATAAAAAAAATTTTTTAAAAAAATTTTATTACAATTTTTTTGCAATCTTATTTAGTTTTAGTTTTAGAACTATAGTTTATAAAACAATATTATAGTATATTTAAAGAACAACAACTTTTATTATTACAATTTTAGTAATTTACTTGTAAAAATTAAAACTTGTATTAAAAGTAAAAATTTTTCTATAAACAGGAACATATAAAATTTGAGAAAATTTAAAAAAAATTTTATAGTAAAAGTTCTAAAATAAAAAACTTTAAACTTTTATTATATCAAAGTTTCTTAATAATTTTAAAAATTTTTATAATTAAGTTAATAAAATAAAACTAATATTATATTTTTTACTTAAAAAGTACACAAATAAAATTAAATTTAAAATTTTATTACAAAAATTTAAAATTTTAAAATTAGCACAAGCAAATTTGCCTGTATTACAATTTACAATATATATCAACTTTGATATTTTTTTTTTGTTTTTAAAGTGATCTCTTGGGCCTAAGAAAATTTTATTAGAAGTTTAATTTTAGTTACAGTAGGGTATATCAAGCCACATGTATACTTTTAGTGCCTAATTTAAGTAGTTCATTTAAAAACTCTATACAATCTGCTATATCTATAATCCAACTATAGGATTATCTATTTAAATCCTTTAACTGTAACCCAATTCTAAGCCAATAGAAACTTCTAATTTGGTAAGACTAAGCATATACACGTACTCTTAAAACTTACTAATTACTTTAGAACTTACTAATTTTAGTTTATCCTCAAAGTAAATTTGTTAGAGTAGTCTGTGTCTTATACATGTTTTATATCTATATTTTTAGTAACTTTTTCCTAATTAGTATATATTATGCTACTACTCATGTTCATATCTTACTTATTTTTTGTAATGCTACTATACCAAAGTTGTATTTCAAGTAATGACTTTTCTAATTAGTCTTTTATTATCTTGTATAGTTTAAGATTATATGAACTTGAGTACCTACTTTATATTTACCTTCTTTAAAATATATTACTAGTTTCTCAAACTACCAATCTAGTTGGTCTAGTAGCTGGTTTGCTCAAGCTTTAAGTACTTTATAGGCTCTATTTTCTTGATATATACTTCCAGAGCAAATGTTTTTTTAAATATAACTTTAGTAATTACAATATAATTTGTTTCTAAAAGCCATTTTTTTTGAAAGAACATAATCCTTTGGCTATAATGCTAGCTGATTTAGTTGATAGATTTTTCTTTAGTAGAAAATAGCTTTTAGCAAATTGTATCGTAACTGTTGACCAGATTGGTAAATTCTATTACTAGGATCTTATAAAATTCAATTCTTCTGGTTCTTTGGTTTTCAGTCTGGGTCAGTTCTATAGCACTTTTGTGATTCTCACTATTTCTAACTCAGGTCTTGCCAAGCTGGTTTCAGATCTTCAAGTCCTCTTAATTGGTTTTATATATTTTTTAATTTTAATATAAATATAATTTAAAACTAATTTAAATAAGTTGATATTAATAAAAGTTATCTATATATTAAATATATATATATATATACTAGATACTAAAAAAAGAAACAAAATTAACAAAACAAAAGATCTTTAAAAAATCAATTTTTGTATTATAAATTTTATAATAGATTATAAGAAAATACAAATTTTAAAGAGCTATACTAAAAAATTTTATTAATACAACTACTTTTGTATTTTAAATAAAAAAAGATTCTAACTTTATTTTAAATTAATTTATATAAAAAAATTAAAAAATTGTTATTTTTATTTTTTTTCTAGCATCTAGCTTATATATATATATAAATAGCTAATACAAAAAATTTTAAATTAATTTTGTAGTCGATTCTTATTTATCAACTTGACTAAATTGATATTTAAAATTTAGCTTAGCTAGCTAAGTCAAAATAAATTAATATTTTTTTATTTTTAGAATTTATTAAAGATTTTATTAATTTGTTAGAATAATATTACTCATATTTTATTTTTCTTTAAAATTTTTTGGTTTATACTCTTAGTACTATGTATCAAGAAAAATAGTATATTGAATTTGATTAGTACTTTAATATAATCTAATATAAATTAACTAAGTTGATTTTTTAAAAAATTGGCTAACTGAATTGGCTAAATTAATAAAAATTGACTATATGAATTTAACTACAAATACTATTTTAAATAGTATTTTAAAAAAACTAAAATAGAATTTACAAAGCTTTAAAAAAACTATTTAAAGTTTTTAGCAAAAAGTTTATAAAAAAATATAAAAGTTTAGATATAAAATAATTGCTAAATAGAAAAAAAACAATATTAAATAAAAAAAGAAACAAGAAGACAAAGCTAAAAAATAAAAAGATTTTTTAAAAAAAAAACAAAAAAAATAATAATAAAAAATAAAAATATACAAATAGAAATATTTACTAAAAAAAACAGTAATAAAAAAAGCTAAATAAGCTTTAAAAAAAAATTAAATATTTTAAACATTATATAAAAGTAGTTTGCTATTTCTACTATTGGTAAACATGATTAATATTGCTAAATTTCAAAATAAACTAAGTAAATAAGATTGAATATTCTAAGTAAAAATATTTAAAATCTCTGAAAACCTTACAAAAACTAAAATTAAAACATTATATCTAATATTTATTATATTATATAAAAAATATATTTCTAAAATTGCACTTCAACTCTAAAAATATATTAATACCAACAATATTATAAATGTATAGTATAATATCTGACTTTGAATATCTAACAATATTTGTTTTTTAATAAAAAAAATCTAAATAATACACTTATGCATTTTGTGTTTTTATAGCAAAATTGAGTCTGCTAATAAAAATTAGAGATATGTTAGGATATTTAGATTAAGTTAAAGTTAGATTAAAATCAATGTTTAGAGTTAAAGTAGAGTAAAATTGCAAGAGAAACATTTTTGCTTAGGGATTACCTTAGTAAAATTTTGAAATATTAGCAATTTTTAACAATTTTTTTAATAAGGAGCACAAAGTGTATAGAGCACTGTTTAGTTCTGTTCTATCAAGTAAATAGAATAAATAAAAATACTTTGAACTTTTAAAAATTTTATAAAAACTAAATCAAAATTTTATTAAATTTAGATTATATTATATAAAACATTTTCTTTATTTTAAAACTAATATTCTAATTTTAAAAATTTAAACTAGTAAATATTAAATTAATTTTTAAAAAATTTTATATTTCAGTACATGTATATAGTAACACATTTATAAGATCTAATATAATATAAAATCAAAACAATAAATTAATTTATTAGTTTAGTATTAAAGTAAGATTAGGTTAAAGTTAGAATAGTGTGTTTTAGCAAAAGGTTCTAACTCAAAATTTTGAGAGAATTTTTTTTTGCTAAAATATAAAAAGTAGTTTTATAAACAAAATTTTAATTGGTGATCCGCGAGTCAACCAGAGAGTGGTCATAGTGAAACGTGACGCAGATTACTTATAGAAATTAGAGTTTTGCGAATGTGGAGTGCACACATCTAAAACTTTTTTTTATACTAAGTTAATCACTCTTCTGACTTAAGAGACTTTTGTAGAGCTCGTCAAGACGCATCTAATGGTGGGTAGAGTGTCAAAATCGGCCCGGTGGGTGCAGAGATATCTTTAAAAAACGTTTCTTTTACTATGTAAATTTCTTTACAATTGTTTGCAAAGAAATTTACATAGTAAAAGAAACGTTTTTTAAAGATATCTCTGCACCCACCGGGCCGATTTTGACGCTCTACCCACCATTAGATGCGTCTTGACGAGCTCTACAAAAGTCTCTTAAGTCAGAAGAGTGATTAACTTAGTATAAAAAAAGTTTTAGATGTGTGCACTCCACATTCGCAAAACCCTAATTTCTATAAGTAATCAGCATCACGTTTCACTATGACCACTCTCTGGTTGACTCGCGGATCACCAATTAAGCTACAAGTGATTTTTTAAAAACATTACTATTTTTTCAATTTCACATTATACCTAATTTTATAATCTAATTGGTTGTTCAGATAGGTACATTATAGTATAGGTGTAATACTTTTTAAAAAAATTTATTTAAATAGCAATTATATAAATTTTAATGGTTAAATATTAATTTAAACTTATTATACAAAAGATTTTTAAAAACTAATCAGTAATTTTATAGAGCTTATATAGCTTTACAAACTTATTAGCAGTTTTTTAAAACTTTTGTATAAAAAGTTTTAACAATTTAAAAAATTAAAACAAGCTATATAATTGTTAAGTATAAATATTTATATAGTATTGCTACTATAAATTGATTACAATTTACTAACAATAATCAATTTATTGGCAAGTTTATTTTACTAATAGTTATTTTTACTAATAGTTTATTTTATTAATAAGTATTTTTTATAAATTAAATTAATTTTAACTTATTCTAATTTTATTCTAATATTAAAAACTAAAATTGCTTTGTTAATAAAATAAGTTAGTATTACTTTTATATATTTTGAATTCAAACATGATAAACAATAAATTCTCAACAAATTTTTAACTAGTTTAAACTTTATTTTTAAAACTCAAAGCTTTTAAAACAAATAATATCTTGATATTATATTTAATCTAATTGAGATGCTTAAGAACACTCTGAATTAGCTTTTTTTTATTTATTACAACATGGTGGGCATACCTAAATTTGGTAATGATTGACATAATTGAATAAAAAATTTTTCTAACTTTTTATATATGTTAAAGTACTTTTTAACTTTATGATCTTTCAAAACCTACCAACTAAATACATTAAAAAACAAAGTAGCAAAAAAAGCTTTCAAAGGCCTATATTTTATTAAAATAACCAAAATATCAGAATATTCAAGAAGTTATTTTAGAACCAATTTTTATAATGATTGAAAATATCTTATAATCCAGTAAGTAAAACTTAATAATTTTTACATTATTAGATTCATCTTATTGAAATAAATCAAATAATATAAAATTCATCAAATTCTAACTAATAGATCTTAAGATATTCTTGATCCAGTAACTAAAAATCTTTTGAATTATTATAAAGCTAATTAAAAATTTATAAGAATTGTCCAACTAGATCTATTATTGGTGCATTACATACATACCAAATGATTTAATATTATAGTGCGTCATATGATTAGCCTATTAAGTAAAATTTTTACAATTAATTTTTAAAAAATTTATTATAATAAAAAACTAAGTGTTTTCAAAAAGGTATAATTCCCTTTTTAGTAAAGAAATTCTATTCTATAACTTGCAAATGATATAAAAATAATATAGTTTTAAAACTATATTGCTATATTTAATATTAATATGTAAATGTTAGTAGGTTACTATAATCTAATCATTTGAATAATATTAAAAAAAAATGTATAACTCTCTTTATAGTAAAGCAAATTTGATTCTGTAACTTACAAATGATATAAAAATTGCATGGCTTTAAAACTATGTTGCCGTATTTAATATTATTATGCCATGCAAACAAATAAAATTGGTTCTCTTACCCGGCCAGGTGTCTTTTTTCCAAAAATTATAATTTTTTTTATAGTATATATATGTAAATTTATTAAATGCATTAATTAAATATTATAAAATACAGGAAAATTCCGACTTAGATCACATGATCACCACCAATTTTCAAACTTTCGATTTTACCCCTTATTATTTACCAGATTAGGCTCTAAATATCATATATGATACGTAATCACGATCAACAATATCACGAGTTGAATCTAATAAATAATAAATAAGCTTGAAGTCACATTTTTTTCTCTTGGTATTATTCTATACATTCAGGTTCATTTCGGATTTTTATCTGTGCACTTTTTTTTATTAATTTTATTTTATTTTATTTCTAAATAAATGTCTTCATACTACAGTGTATATAATATCATTTATCTATTAATACCGTCGTTGTTATTCTTATATATAGGGCCTTTGCTAAAAGAAAAGGAACTTCTTTTGAGACAAATATGGTATGATCATCATGTGATTTATGATGTATCAAGTTATCTACATTATAATCCGAAAGTTGCTAAAAATATTTAAAAAAATTGGTATACTAAAATCAAGATATACCATTGATAACTAAGGGTTGAAAACATTTAATTGCATAAAATTTTGCTTCTGCTTAGGTAGAATAATGTTAGTATTAGGATTTGAATGTGTTTTAGTTTGATTTTATGTTACATGATGAAATTTTGATTTGACCAGATAGTGAAAATTTTTCAGGGGTGATGCTATGATGTTTGAATGACGTTGATCTTTTGGAATGGTATTAAAACCAGTTAGATTAAACTGTTAAACGAACAGATAGGCAATTACAAATAAACTATAGTTAAAGTTAAAATAAGTATAAATAAGGTAGCTACATCAATATGTCATGCAAAACCAGAAACGTAAACTATGAATAATAATATACATCATCTATAGTATTAAAATTTTATTCATCTTTCACTTTTAACCAATTTTGTTGGCTAATTTTACTATTTCCACTAATACGGCTGGACGGGAAACTGATACAGGCTAAAAATTTAGTGGAAGAAAACAAAATGATTTTGGAAAATATTCTTCTTGCCAAAGGGAAAAGTTTTTTTGCTCCTCCAACTGCTGGCATAAAGAAAAGTAGTATTTTCGTAAATAATTATTTCAGGTTTTAATTCTTTCACTAAATCTACAATAAAATTCAAATGCGCTAGCTCAGTGTGCGATCATTGAAGATACAGAAGAAGAGGAGAAAGAAAGTCATAAGATTAAATCACATAATCGCCTATTTTCTTCGCATAATTTTAAATTTATTTTGCATCTGTCGCATAATTGACACCATTTCGCCCGCATAATTTACCTAAACGCATCGCATATTCCTGGACACCCTAATCTTAGGTAAGTAGTTCAACTAATCAGTAAAAATTTCATAAGCAAAGCATTGCACAGGCATGCGAAGATGTAATATGCGATGATCTCAATATGCATTCACATCCCTGCTTCGCCTCATTCCACACCCAATGTAATGCAAGATTTTGCGGACACATATCATTAATTTGCCTGTATACAGTGGTCTCAAGATCTTCTAATTGGCTAATTTGCATCGATCTAAATGTGATTATAATACTCGTTCATATTTTTTTTGACAAGGGGGTGAACCAGTTTCTTAACTAGTTTGACCCTGGACTTTTAGGGACTCACACCAGACCAGACGCACTACTCAACATCCTTTAAGTATTATGACATTTAATAGGACCCCGGACATGTAGTACAGAGGTCATACATTACGCATTTCAGCAAAAACCCCCAAAATTTGAAAAGCAAAAAATCAGTTTTTGGCAATTAACTTGGCATCCAGTGGTCCAATTTGAATGAACTTTTTTTTTAAAATGAAGCTCTCAGTGAGGCGCATCTAACAAAAAAAGTTCATTCAATTCTGATTACTGGATCAAAAGTTATTTAAATAAATAGATTTCGTCGTTATCAGCAAATTAGATCAAAATTGGCCAAAATCTAGTTATGACCTATATGAGAGATGTCTGGGGTCCTCATGTAATGCGGTTCATAACAAATTTAGTAAGATTTTTTATAGTGATCATCATGCATTAAAGTGATATTTGGTTAAACAAATTCTCATACAATAGATAAATATAGGACTATGCCAGCTCCGCTTTTACTATGAGAATTTTGTTACAATCGATACACAATACCGTATGTGGTTAAGGTTAAGGTTGAAATTTTCAATATCACTCTGGTTCCTGGTATATCTATGGCTAGTCTGCTGAACTGCCTCACATAACATACATACATGAGGCTTAAATAAGTGTATATAAATCATTTTTTCTACATAAAATTTTTCAAATACACAGTCAAGCAAAAAATTTCGTTTTTACTATTGAAACGATAGGGCCTCTGACTATGTATATTATGTTTTAGAAAATAATATGGCGCAGGGACTCGCGTTAAATGTCTTAGAGTCTGCGTACTCCCTCCCTTGAAAGCATGTCATATATTTCATTTATTTTTTTTTATAAAAACACTATCAAGAGAGCGTGATCGTCAAATTATTATTGTCTGTAGTGAGGAGAGAAAGATCACACAGACTTCCTACGGTTTAGTCCATAACTACAAGACAAGAAATAGTTTGAATGTATCCACCTCACTTTTTTGTTATTATACTGTTTTTTCTTCTTTTTCAATAATTATACAAAATATTTTATCTATAACTTTAGATAATAAGGCCTTTGACATTATATATATATTTTTTATTCTTATAAAAATACTGCTTTGAGGGCGCGATCGTTAAATTATCATTGTCTGTAGTGAGGAGCGGAAGATCACACAGGCTTCCTACAGTTTAGTCCAGAACTACAAGACGAGAAATAGTTTGAATGTATCCACCTCACTTTTTTGTTATTATACTTTCTTCTTTTCCTTCTTTTTTAATAATTATGCAAAAAATTTCATCTATAACTTTAGACGATAAGGCATCTGACTTTATATATTTTTTACTTTTATAAAAAGCTTTGAAGGTGCGATTATCAAATTATCATTGTCTGTAGTGAGGAGAGGAAGATCACACAGGCTTCCTACTGTTTAGTCCAGAACTACAAAACGAGAAATAGTTTGAATGTATCCACCTCAAAATTTACAAAACTTTTATATTAGGCCATGCAAACAAATAAAATTGGTTCTCATATCCAGCCAAGTGTCTTTTTTCCAAAAATTAAAATTTTTTTTATAGTATATATATGTAATTTTATTAAATGTATTTAATTAAATATTATAAGATACAGGAAAATTCTGACTTAGATCACATGATCGCCACCAATTTTTGAATATAAAGATTTAATGCAGCCACTAAACAACTTAGAATTTCAAAGATTTGTGTTTACGTCTTTTATAATAGGATAGTATAAGCTATTGTACATTGCTGCAATATGCTTCAGTTTAATTTATTCTTCTATTGCTATATAGCAGCGTAGCCCACTGCGAAGCCATTGAAAGCTCACTGAAGTAAACTTAATAGTGACACTGGAATGTTTAATTCAAATATTGGTATATAGTATGGGTAAAACAAAGCATATGAGTATTAAATTAAATTCTAAGAACATATTTATAAAAACTTTTGCACATATCTTTAGTATACCTTTTTAAATTTTTCGGTAATGCTTTTGCACAGTTTTTTTTATTTATTATGTGAATTATGTGAAGATCGAATCGGGGTTTTTTTATTTTTTTGTCATTTTTACGGCGTAATTAAATAATATCTAAGCATAGCATTGTAGGACCAACACATATAGCGATAGGATTCTTATTCGTCATTTATTACATATTTCCAAAAAGACATTCTTATTCATACTGACATCTTTCTTGCTATCCTTTTTTTTTTCTTTGCTGAAATTTAACACCCTTTCCTTTCCTTTTTTTTAGTTTTAACTAAAGTATAGCATTCAGAACAATATGGTTGTCGACCAGCAGGAGTGGATGAAAGGATTTCTGCATTGCCGCACTGAAAACAAACGTCTGGATAAAGATGAGACGAAAAGTATGGAACCTCCATGGGTGTTAAGCAGGTAAGCTTGGCATTTACAAATACGTGCTAATATGCACATAATTCAGATTTAAGCATATGCGACAGCTATATTCGCATATCCGCATAATTAATAAAGCATAATCTGTGCATAAAATAGCTGAAATTAAAGATTGAGTAATATCGTGTTTATCAATTTCCTCCTATTGAACGCAGCATTTGATTGTACGAAACATAAATTTCGTAAATATCAGATTTGAAATTTCAAATAACAGTAGAACGTTAAGTAATAAAACATATCGTTAAAGTAGTATAAAAATTTAGTAAGAAACATATATTAGGACACAGTTAATTTTTCGTTTTGTATAACATGATGTTCCAAAATTTCAGTTGGCTGGTCGGATTTTTTTTTTTAATCTACTGTAAATTAATATTGTAATATGCTCATGTTCATATCCAGAAAATTTAGATTTCTTTTTCGGTTCTATCAGGTATTTCCAGAAAATTAAGGTTATCATCGGGTGACACTGGAGAAAAAATTAATTAATATAAATAATAGATAATGTAATCATTACACAATAAACATAAACCTTATTATATTTAATTTATTATAATTATTTTAACGGCACTTTTAAGGGTTGATGAATAGCTCTTTATAGTTAATTATTCTACTTTAGAGTTAGAATTTAATGTTTGGATTACTATTTATAATAAAAATCAAAAGTAAAAAAAATTAAATTGTTTGTCTTTTTGTAGTATACAAATATAAATATTTACAGCACAATTTTTTTTAAATAAAAAGGAATTCAGAAACTTCTATTATTAATTGTGTTTAATAACCAGTTTTATTTATATCTAAAATGAATTGTATTATTATAAAAAATACAATTTTTTTTTAACTACACGAACTCTAGGCTATTCACGAAGTTTCTTCAAATTTTTAGCTACAAAATTTTTTATTTCGCCATTCATATCAACTCTAACTGTCCTGTTATTATTACACACACTGACAACTTTTCCAGTAATACTACAAGTCTGTTCCAACTTACGCTTTCGCGTTTTTTGGTTATTATCAAAATCAGGTGCAACCGCAACTTTATCTCCTAGTTCGAATGTTACTTTCCTTCTGTGAACACTTCCGCGAATTACCAGCTTATTTCAATAAGCTTCATCATTTTGCGCAACTTCATCATACACGCGTTTTACTTGCATCGCATGAAATTCATACAAGGCTTTATTATCTTGAAATGCAGTATTCTTCGGTGGAATGGACCCGGTTGAATGGTCACCGATGGAATGTGCTCCAGTGGAATGTGCTCCTGTAGAATGTGCTCTGATGGAATGGTCCCTGATGGAATGTGCTCTGGTGGAATGGTCCCTGGTGGAATGTGCTCCGGTAGAATGGTCCCTGGTGTATTGTCCTCTGGTGTATTGTTCTCTGGCGTATTCAATGTATTGTAAACAGCACGCATTTTGAAACCAAAAAACGCCTTATACGGCGATTTTTTGTAGGCTTCATGTGGCGCCTTATTATAGGCGATTACGAATTGCAGAAGAACATCAATCCAACGATAACCCTGAGATTCAGAAACCTCATCCCACATCATTTTTGTTAGATGCCGGCCGAGTGTTTAATTGAACCTCTCAATCTTCCCTTGGCTTTGAGAGTGTCTAGCACGGCCGTGAACAAGCTTTATTTCAAATGCATTACAGGTTTTTTTTAAAACGCTGTAAAACCAATTTTTAAAGTTAAACCTTTTGCTTAAATGCTATAAATACCGAGAGATAATTTATATTTTACCTGGTTATGAACTCGGATCCGTTATCTGCTTGTAGTTTAGTGGGAGTACCGAAGTTCTTAAAAATATTCACCAATTTTCATGAATCGTATTTTCTTCCTTGTCTTTAAGGGGAATTGCCCAAACGTAATACGAAAATACATCAATTAAAGTTAGAACATAGCTATACCCGTCATTATGCTCAGCGTATGATAGTAGGTCAACTAAATCGACCTGAAGGTGTTCTAACGGGCCACTGGACACAACAGGTACTAAATCAAATTTCTCCTTTATGCTTCCATTTCGGATGCAGGTTGGGCACTTATTTACATACTTTTCGACTTCATCTTGGGTAATTTCAATGTATCGTTTATAAATCATTGTATACGTTTTATGATACTCGAAGTGGGCAGAGTCAACATGGAACTTCTCGAGTAGCGTTTCTCTCAAATCAAAATTATAGGTCAGGACAACACTCTGTTTAATAGGCGGAGAATTATCATTTGACAGTTGTTTTAAAAAAAGATAGCCCATTTGTTGGTCATACACGAAATTCTTGCATCTTTTTTGGAAATTCAATTTTTTTAAAGTACTATTGTATTTTTCTGCAATAGTTCTGTGCTGAAGATAGTTAACCAGGTCATTAAAGTCTTCGGGTGTATCTGGTATTTTTGGAAGTCTAACCATTTCAGAATACAGAAATAATATAAATGTAGAGTTTAAAAATCAATAAGCAGTATAAAAAAAAAACATAAAAAACTAAGAATCAATGAATTTTTATACCTACATTGTCCATCACGTACAAATCTGAACCGGGTGCGTATGAATCTGGACTGGAGCATGCGAATCTGGACTAGCGCGTATGCATCCAGACCGGAGCACTGGGTATATATAAATGATAATTATTTTCAATTTTTGAATTTCATAGATTTTACTTTTTTTTGAATTTTCATAGAATTTGCTTTTTTCTTTTTTTTCTGATTTTTTATCGATTTTGCTTTTTTTTTGATTTAGTTCCAAGCACAAGGCACTATGATTCAGGAAGAGAAGCACGCTATGACTCAAGAAGAAGAGAAGCATGCTACGACTCAAGAAGAAGAGAAGTACAAAAGTATAACACTGGTGAGACGAGTAATATTTGGAAATGCAAAATTAATAATCGACACAACTTTAACAAATCGACGTGATTTTAACAATCGATGCGACTTTAACAGTTAGATAATGTACTAAAGTGACGATTTCCATTGGTTGAGAAGCTACGAATAGTGATAGCTTTGAAGAAAAAAGACTATATATAACAATTTTAGTTAATGATGTATACTAACAACTAGCGCAATGTTAAAATACTTACTGGCGATGACGACATCAATTAACAAAGACTTGTCACTATTGGTAATGATTTCGACAAGTGAGTATCAAAACCTTTCTCTAAAATAATTATGCAAGAAGAACTAAATACAATTTGAACTAATAAAATAAGTATACTTACTGATGGTAACGACATTACTAGTGTTATAGAATGATAGTTTATTATATTATCTTATTATTTTATTATTTCATTTTTATTATTATATTTTATTATTATATTGTATTATATTATTATCTTGAGAAGTTAGAATAGTTAATACCGCTTATAACACTTATATCGCTTATAACGCTTATAATGATTATAACGCTTATAACGATTATCACACTTATAATGCTTATAACGCTTATAGCGCTTATACCGCTTATGACGCTTATAGCGCTTATACCACTTATAACACTTATACCATTTATAACGCTTATGTTGCTCTTGTAGATTATAGTGTTTATCATTGTAAATCAACGCTTATAATGCTTATTCTAAAATGTATTTAAAGACACAGAATTTCCTTAGTCAAACTAGACCAAGACACCCCACTTTTCTTATATTTATTATACATCTTGTACTGGGATTTCTTAGGAACAGAAACCTAAGAATAGCCCTATCTTAGATTATTAATAATGGAACTATTTATCTAAATAACACTAAGTTTATTATCAAATAATAGTAAAATCGATAATTCCTCATTGAATACTCTCACGAACTGCCCTTAGAGAAGAGTATAATTTCTTACAGACTAAGGAATTATATCTACCTCTTGGACACCACTATAAACTGATAAAGGATCCCTGTAGCCGTGTCGTTGTTATAGTAAGGAGTAAAAGAAGACCTCCCTACTGTAACACTAGGTAGAGATATAATGGTATACCACTGGTAATGATGACTTTGACGAGGAAAACTAATATATATAATCTTGATGGTGAGGAATATGACAGTCTCAACAAATAGTACGATATTAGCAAATGAAATAACATACTTGTATTAATATTATTGATAGGCGAAAAGTAAAATATACAGCTTCGCTAGGTAATTATGCACAGAAAATACACTAACTAAGAATAATTCTAGTTAGTATAAGCCGATGGTAAGTTTAAATAGATAAGACATACAACAAATAAAAAAAAATATAGAAGCATACTATTTGACAAACTAACGTAATGGTATTCGAATACATTATATAACGAAAAGAAACCTAAAAATCAAAGAGAAATTGAAAGATAAGTATTATAGAAATTAGTATTTTGTGAAAAATATTGTGAAAATTAATTTTTCTTACATTCCAACACCAATCTAGCTCCTTCCAATGAATATTATCTTGACATATTTGTTAAAACCAAGATCTAAAGAGTGGAATGAAATTAAATAAACTGGTAAAATCAATAATTTAGCATTCAAAGAACATCTTAATTCATTAAAGAAGCAAAGATCTCAGACTTTGGACTATCAAAAATTAACCGTTAATGAAACTAGCGTATATCAAATCTCAATGTCTTGTTAAGCAAGAATATAAACGTGATAAGAAATTAGCTTTGGCTGAAGAAATTTCATTGGCAAAATAAATTGGTATTTCTGCATACAACTAAAGGCAGCATTCGATGATTATAACGAACATTGCTTCTAACAAAAAGAAGGATCCTTTTGGCAAGAAATTCTTCCATAATTTTCCAAGATCAATTTTATGTAGCCTTGATGTCTCCCGTATTATATTATACTATAGTATGATCAATATGATTTATGACATATCTCTATTTACCTACACTTAAGTTATATGATTCATGCGTTGTTTTTTGTAGGATGGAATTGATATAAATGCAGAGTCTGAGGTCAGAAATATGCAAGAGCAAGTTATTCCTGGACTATTTGAAGAATTTCAAGCGTAAAGCCACCATTAAAGCCTTCGAATCAAAAGTTTCATACTTACCAATAAGAAATTTAATTCTCAATTAATGCTTCAGAAAGCGGAAACCCAGGGTTAAATTCAGTATGCAAAGGCAAGAACTACGACAGTACAACGACGATTTCAACAAAGAAGCACACAAATCGAATGCCTGGCAGCATTCAGAAAAAATAGTAATAGAAATTGTAAGTAACGATCTTATTTATTATATAGACGATGATTTAACTTCTAATTTCATATTACTAATCAAACCTTTGTACATTTGTTACCAAGTATATAAATGTGATAAGAAATTAGCTTTGGCGTAATTCTCGAAGAAATTTCAAGCGTAAAGCCACCATTTTAAGCCTTCGAATCAAAGATAGTGATCTGGTTTCATACTTACCAAGAAGAACTTATTGAAGAAATACTAACTCAATATACAGTATTAAACTTTGCAAAAAAGGCTGAAACAAATAACCCTGTTAATTACCCAGAAATTAATTCTCAATTAGTGCTTTGGAAGCAGAAAACTAGGGTTAAATTCAGCATGCAAAGGCAAAAACCACGACAGTACAATGACGATTTCAACAAAGAACACACAAAATGAACGCATGGCAGCATTCAGAAAGTAATAGAAATTGTAAGTAATGACGATCTTATCTATTAGACTATGATTTAACTTTTGATTTGTATTACTAATCAAATTTTATCTGTTATGTATATATTTTCGTTACATAGAATTTTATATGCATGTTACGGGAAATCCTGTGACATATCAAAAGCGGAAAACCAGAGTTAAATTTAGCATGCAAAGGCAAGAACAATGACAGTACAATGACGATTTCAACAAAGAAGCAAATCGAATGCATGGGAAAAATTAGTAATAGAATTTTTAAGTAATGATCTTATCTACTATGATTTAACTTCTAATTTCGTATTACTAATCAAACCTTATCTGTTATGTACGACATGTTAAAAGCGGAAAACCAGGCTTAAATTCAGCATGCAAAGGCAAGAACAACAACAGTACAACGACGATTTCAACAAAGAAGCAAATCGAATGCATGGGAAAAAAGAATTCAAACAAGTTTTTTATGAAAAAGGTAATGATATGGTACTTTTTCATCTTCTTTCCGGTGGTTCACAGGGTTCATTAGCAATCCTACTTTGATTAATTACTTCTGCTTTTCTAATTTTGGGGGTCGTCTAAAGCCATGTACCCACGTGATATTTTTGCGTAAATCAACCAAACGGAGTCGCGAAATTTTGTTTACACGGATTAGCCCAAAGAAGTCAAAAAACAAAAAAACGCAAGAACATAAAAACAGCATTCTAAACCTACCTTGGGCCATTAATAAAAAATGTCAAGAAGGTAATTTTACCTATCTTGGTTCTAACCCTAACCCTGACCCTAATGCTAAACAGTCTCTGATACGAATTTTAATTCAAAAAATCACGTGGGTACATGGCTTTAGGCATCCCCTAATTTTGGCACCGTATAATTACCAAATTGCAACAATTGTGGAAAAAAATTTCGGGTTGACAAGAACGGTGTCTATACTATTTATTCTTTTACCGCTAGGGAGGAAAAACTTTGCTCACCAAAATGCCGCACCGAGTGAGGCAAAAAGAACTAAGACACTACTCTGACTAATACTAATGAAACACAACGTACTAATTGCCCAACAAGTGAGAAAGGGGAAAAAGGGAGAGTAGTAATAGAAATTGTAAGTAATGATCTTATCTACTATGATTTAACTTCTAATTTCGTATTACTAATCAAACCTTATCTGTTATGTACGACATGTCAAAAGCAGAAACCCAGAGTTAAATTCAGCGTGCAAAGGCAAGAGCCACAACGATTTCAACAAAGAAGCACAAATCGAACGCATAAGAAAAAATTGTAATAGAAATTGTAAGTAATGATCTTATCTACTATATAGACCTATGATTTAATTTAAACGTCTAATTTCATATTACTAATCAAACCTTATCTGTTATGTATGACATGTCAAAAGCAGAAAACCAGGGTTAAATAGACAAGATCCACGACAGTACAACGACAACAAAGAAGCACACAAATCGAACGCATGGCAGAATTGTATTGAATGTAAGTAATGATCTTATCTATTATATATAGTCTATGCTTTAACTTCTAATTTCGTATACTAATCAAACTTTATTATGTACATTCGTTACATGGAATTTTCTATGCATGTCACAGGAAATCCCTCCTTTGACATGTTATATGGGATATCCCATGACATGTCACACAGATATCCCATGACATGTCACAGAAAATCCTGTGACATATCACGGGAAATCCTGTGATATATCACACGGGATATCCCATGACATGTCACAGAAAATCCCGTAACATATCACAGGAAATCCCGTGACATGTTACTGGAAAATCCCGTGATATGTTACACAAAAAAAGGCCCATTTCATTATGATCTTATTTCATTATGATCTGCCACAATTATTATTACTAGTACTTTGATCAAAAATTGGTTGAGAATTACTTGATTCTGCAGATTAGTATGGTATAAGTGAGCAAATCCATATAGTATAGACCAAATTTAAGATCTATCCTATACCAATTAGCTATAATTTTTAACCCTAACTCTATACTAATTAGCTATAAATTCTAACCCTAACTCTAATATATATAATACCAGATCAGTATAGCATAAATTTAAAAATTTAGCCTATACTTTACAAATCTGCTCATCTATACATACTGATCTGTGAAATACCTATTTTGCAATATTACCAAAATTAGAATTATTATTATTTACAGTAAATGAGTGCTAGAAATGCTTATTTGAAATTCATCAATTAGTAAGATATAAATTGCTTAGGGAAGTAACAAAAATCAGGTGATTTTTTAGAGGAAAAAAGGGTAAAAAAAAGTGAAATTATATATAAGAAACCCTGACTATTTATATATTAAGGTGAGAAGGGAGTAGGCCTCTGATAAAAAATAATCAGGTAATTAATAATATAACCCTTATCCTTTATACCATCTATTAGCAAATAGCTTTATATTTAGGTTATTAATTGTTTTGAGTTGTTAATTTGGATCTGAATAGAAATTTGAGCAAACAATGATATAAAAATGAGTGATGCTAAAAAAAACCAAACTTCGATCATATAAATTTTATATGATTGAATCTCTTGGTACTTTCAAATAATAAATTAATTAGTACTTACTTCATTTTCAACTATTATTTGATCATCTTTGAGTTTATGAGACTTAGTACTTTTATTTTTAATAGTTCAACAGTAGCATGTCTTTGCTTTCTAAGTTTATTGGGCCTTTCTCTGTAGTTTGCCTTTCAATTAGAAAAAACATCTCACTTCTATTTGCTTTATATTGGTATAAATTTTATTATAGGCTTCTTCAATAGATCCAAAATAAATAATTTTATTTTTTATACTAGATACTACTATTTACTCCTTATTCTGAAAATATTAAACAAATTCTTTTTTTATTTAGTCAATAGAAATTTCATGTGCCATATAGATATGTGCTGCATAACCATGTTTGCAAAAATTATGAAATAACATGCCAAATAAATTCTAGACAGGTGCATTACTAGTGCATTTACCTGTAATATAATTATCTAACTAATATTCAGCCTTCATTTAAATCTTATGTTTTCAAATCAACTCTTTCTAACGATCATCTGGACCAACTTTTTCATGACAACCGAACTGTAGAAATCTATAGATAATATGCAACCACTTACTACAAAAATTCTTTTGGAGTATTCGGGAACAAGAGTTCTACTCAGGGCAACTGAAAAAGAGCTAAAAAAGAAGTCTTGGGATAGGTCTCCCTGGAGTAAAACACAAAAACTATCGAATAGTAGTTGGTTACTGAGTAACCGGAAGTCGTTGTCATCAAGCTCAAATGGTTTTGAACTTTATGGAGGCTGCATATTTTTCTGAAGACTACAAAACTTACATGGTTTTAAACCTACAAAACAAGTTGGACCTCTTGGAACTTTTCTTGTCCCTTTGGTCTTTTTCAAAATTTCACAAAGTGGGCATTCTTGCTTACCCCTCTAGAAGATCGACAATGTTTACCTCTTCCAATTTGGATATGCAGCTACCATATTGGAATGAAGTCACTAGCGGATTTCGGCCTTTCAGAATAAACAACAAACGACATGTGTTTGAGAAAACCTTGAAATGAAATTTTGTTCTAGAATGTTCTTATAGGCGTAGTTTTCTTTTATATACCTTTCTCTATAGTTTTTTTAGATTAGAGACTATTTTTTCTAGTAATAGTTTTTTGCCTACATATGCTAATTTGAGTTTAGTTAGAGTAGAGACTACTTTTCTTAGTATCATGTAATTTTTAAAATAGTCCACAAGGTGCCAGGTCTTAATTTACCTGAGGCCTTGCTTTTCTTTTTTTTTTTCTTTTTCTATTATTTGTTTTCTCGTTTTCTTTTTGTTTTCTCTTTTTACTTTCTACCACTTTTCTCATTTTGCCCTTAGTAGTTTAGTTTTTTCCTCCTACTTCCAAGGATATTTCCTCCGGAAAATGCCCTTGTATGGTGGAGCGAGGCTGATGGACTAGTCGGTGTCTCCCAAGATGCTATGCAGCGATTCGCATTTGGTTTAGTTTAGCTAAATCANTGCTTTTCTTTTTTTTTTTCTTTTTCTATTATTTGTTTTCTCGTTTTCTTTTTGTTTTCTCTTTTTACTTTCTACTTCTTTTTTTATTTTGCCCTTTGTAGTTTAGTTTTTTCCTCCCACCGTCAAGGATATTTCTCTGGGAAATGCTCTTGTATGGTGGAGTGAGGCTGATGGACTAGTCGGTATCTCCTGAGATGCCATACCGCGATTCGCATTTGGTTTAGTTTAGCTAAATCGGATGATACCTATGCTGTATCATTCTTTGTCTAATGAGTTTGTACTATTTTTTAGTAGTATAATAAAATCAAAGAGGTCGTATTTGGCGAGTCTTGCCTAAGAGGAAAAAAAAATCTTATGTTTTGATACAAGCTTTTTAATCATATTGAATACCCCTTGGGCTTCATTATTTTCAAATATAGCTTTATTTGCAGTATATTGAAATCTAAAAATGTTTTACTGTAAATTACTCATACATACATATAAAAAGTCTAAATTTCTGAAATTTTCAAGAATTCTATTTTGTAAAACTATTAATCTTCCTTGATTAATACAATGTAATATATTAGGCTGGGATCTATGTAATCCATTTTGATATTCAATAGAGCTTGAATTCCAATAAGTAACAAGCCCTATATTAAAGACATTAAAAACAAACTGACTACAATTTTCAGTAATATTTGAATGAACAACCTCTATACTATAAATTCTTTCAATAAAGTTAATACTGTTTGGGTTTCAGAATATTATCTTTCAATAGTTCTATTCAATCATTTATAAAGTTATTAGTAGTCTATAGTTTTGTATTAAATCTATTTTCTTGACTTGGTAAATGTCCACTATCAATAAAACAAAGAATCCATTTTTGACTTAGCCAATTCTCTTCAAGATTGCATATAAAAAATGCTTTGATTTCAGTTGAAATTGGAAGTGAATATATATATTGTTGTATTCAATTGCTATTTCTTTTGCTTCGATAATATAGTCTTCCTTCTCTATAATTACATGTTTGTATTAAGGAAATTGGTGATTATAAAAGAGTATGATTATATAAAAGTTTTTTTTATTAGTTTTTTAATAAATTATCTCAAAAATTAATGTGATTGTATAAGAGTTGTGATTATATAGGAGGTGATTATAGAGGAGGAAAACTGTACTTCTACATCTTTCAACAATTTTAAATGCCAATGCTATTGGGTATATAAGTAATATGATTATAATTGAAAACTTGTATGCTTTGAATTAGGGGGCTTACAGAAATCAGCTGATTTCAGAGGTGGGGGTCAGCTGAAGTATCAGATATATTTCTAGCCAAAAATTTATAATTCTGGCCAAAGTTACAAAATTATTTTTGACCAAAATTATAGATTTATTAACAATATTTAATAATTAATAACTTTTTAATTTACTGAATCAAATTTAATGATTTAACTGCCAAAATGATACTCTCAATAAGAGGATTCTAGCAAGCCAAAATCATTAAAATCTAATCACAAGATCCTAAGATAGAATAGATATATGTTACTATAAAAGTTTTATAATTTATTAAAAAATTATAAACCATTTATAGTAACACAAATTTATTCTGATCCCTGGATCCTTTGATTAGGGCTCCTACAAACCCAGATCAAATCAAACTTTAGGTCAGATTTGGGTTTGATTTGATTTGAAATCAAACCCAAACTATGATTAAAAAAATATTTGAGTTTAATTTGAAGCAAACTTTTTAGTTAAATTTTGAGTTTGGTTTGAATTTGAGTTTGAAGTTTGCAAACTAGTTTGAGTTTGAATAATATAAATATATTTTTATATTTTAATTGATAATTCGCCAGTCAACTAGAGAGTGATCATATAAAAATCACTATAGGCGAAATGTGGCGTGCTTCTATCTAAAACTTTTTTCTTACTAAGTTAACTATACATGCCTACTAATTGAAAATTGTAGAGCTCGGCGAGACGCATCTAACGGTGGTTAGATCATCCAAATCTGCCTAGTGGATGGCGAGATATCGTCGAAAAACGATTGGCCGACTATATAAAATCTCTATATAAACAAATATTGTTTACATATGAGATTTTATATAGTCGGCCAATCGATTTTCAACGATATTTTGCCATCCACTGGGCCGATTTGGATGATCTAACCACCTTTAGATGCGTCTCGACGAGCTCTACGACTTTCAATTAGTGGACAAGTATCGTTAACTTAGTAATAAAAAAAAGATTTAGATGGAAGAACGCCACATTTCGCCTATAGTGATTTTCATATGTAATCTGCATCTTTGAGTTTTATATAGTCAGTCAATCGTTTTTGATGATATTTCGCCATCCACTTGGCTGATTTGGATGTCTAACCACCGTTAGATGCATCTCGACGACTTTACAACTTTTAATTAGTGGACATGTATCGTTAACTTAGTAAGAAAAAAGGTTTAGATGGGAGAACGTGATTTTCATATGTAATCTAATCACTAAGTTTTATATAGTCGCCAATTGTTTTTTGATGATATCTCACCATCCACCAGGCCGATCTAACCACTTTTAGATGCGTCTCGACAAGCTCTACAACTTTCAATTAGTGGACATGTATCATTAACTTAGTAAAAAAAGTTTCAAATGGAAGCACACCACATTTTGCCTATGATCACTCTCTAGTTGACAGGCTGATTATCATTTAAAATATAAAAATATATATATGTCATTCAAACTCAAACTAGTTTGCAAACTTCAAATCAAACTCAAATCAAACTTAGTATAGTATTTGGGTTTGGTTTGAATTTGATTATTTTTTATTTGAATTTGGGTTTGATCTCAAACTTTATAAAATTTATAGTTTGAGCTTGGTTTGATTTGGGGTTTGATCAAACTCAAATCAAACCCGGATCAAACTTTAGAACCCTACTTGTGATTGGATTTTAATTATTTTGGTCTAACTAGAATTTTCTTATTGAGTGATCATTTTGGTAGTCAAATTATCAAAATTGACCCAGTAGATCAAAAGTTATTAATGTTGTGCCTCAGATCGGTTCTTGCGTCAGATGCAAACTGACACATCTCAGATGCTGATTTTTAGGTGACACACATCACCTGTCAATTGGTCATCTGAGGTGCGTAAGTTGTAATTTGAGGTGCATGAGTTGTAAACTGACGCACGATCTTACTGAATAACAAAAAATGTTTTAAGCTGATATTTTATAATAATTCACGGTGGGCATTTATTAGTAAAATTTTTTAGTAACTGGAATGGGAAACGATTTCTCTTCACAAGACCATAAAAAACACAGTACGACTGTTAAAAGTGAACAAATAGGTTATTTTAGACAGGATCTAAAAACTGGATCAAGCGATGAGTATTAATTTTAATTTTTATTTTAAGTTTTTTTTTTTTTTTTTAAGAAATAAAAACTAACACTTTCTTCTCTTTTGCAGTTTTTGATTCATTGGAACAAGAGCTATAAGGTGATATGATACAGGATCATTTGGTCGGGAACTTGACAACAAAGATAGGGTTTACTGGACACAGATTTGGGCAAGATAAGTACTAGCTTCTTCTCTTGTTCTAGGTTTGTTTCTTTTTTTTTTAAGATATAAACTAACAATTTTTTCTCTTTGTAAGTTTTTGCTTCGTTAGAACGGTTAGAACGCGAAGCAACTGAAATGCAAATCGTGAACTTGAAAGTTAGAACAGGTGAACTTTGAATAAGTATTAGATTTCACTCTCTTATTTTAAATTCAACTACTTTTTTCAAAAATATGAACTAACAATTTCTTTTTCTTGTAGGTCTTTGCTTCTATGAAACAGTTGGAACGTGAAATGAACTTGGAAGATTTGGATCTTTGCGAGTATGGACAAATGATAAGTATTACTTTCTATTTATTTTTTTAGGTTCAATTTCTTTTTTTTTCAGAATATGAACTAACTATTTCTTCTTTTTTTAGGTCTTTACTCTGTTGGAACAGTTAGAACGTGAAACGAACTTGAAGGTTTGGATTTGGGGCGGGAAACTGAAATTTGGACAAGTGATAGGTGCCACTCTCAATTTCTTGTTCTAGGCTCTCAATTTCTTTTTTTTCAAAATATGAGCTAACAATTTCTTTTTCTTTCATAGAATGGACTTGGGATTTGGATCTGAACGGAGAACTGGAACCTTGAATAAATGATTTTTCATAGGTCTTTGCTCATTGAAATAGTTGGAATGCAAAATGGACTTGATTTGGATCTGGGTGAGAAGCTAGAACTTGGAACAAGCGATAAGTACCACTTTCAATTACTTGTTCTAGTCCCTTATTCAATTTTTTTTTTCAGAATATGAACTAACAATTTCTTTTTGCAGGTCTTTGCTCATTTAAATGGTTGGAACACGAAATGGACCTGACGATTTGGATCTGGGTGAGAAACTGAAACTTTAGTTAATTTTATCTTGGTCTATATTTTAGTCAGATAGTTTATGAAGTCATAACGTATCATTATGATTCAACGATGTTGTAATTGATAAATTCAGGATTTGTGCATTGTATGTTGATATATGTATAATGTATAATTTGAACTTTATTTTATTAATAAAAAAAATATGAATGTACAATATAGTAATTAATCATGACTACTTTACTTATATTCAGTACCCATTCATGTGATATTCTGAATTATTTATTAAAACAAGATATATTTACAGTCTGTTATACAAATTGTACTATTGCATATTGTAACTAGGGTCCAGAATCGGATAGCCCGATTGATTTTGGAATTTTTGATAGCTGTGAAAATAGCATTCCACGATTAGTGAATAAGCTGAAATTAAACAAATAAATAATTTTTTAAAAACAGCTATAATGAATACTCAACTAATAATAAGGCCATTACTAAAGTCCTGGATAAAGAAATTGACAAACAATTAGAATTAATGCAAGTTATAGAACTGGATTGATATCTTACTATAAGTGAAAAAACAATTAAATCTAATAAATTTTTTTAAGTTTTTTTGCTTAATTATAATAATTTGCTTGAAAGTTCTCATTGGAAGCATATAAATATATAATATAACTTAAGTAATATTTATTAAGTTATGTAAAAAAAATTTAAGCAAAAGTTTAATAAGTTATATAAAAAATAATTTAAGTGAAAGTTTAATAAGTTATATAAAAAAATAATTTAGGCAAAGATTTAGTAAATAATATAAAAAAATAATTTGGTCAAAGGTTTAGTAAGTTATATAAAAGAATAATTTGAGCAAAGACTTAATTAATAATTTGAGCAAAGGTTTAGTAAGCAATTTTGAGCAAAGGTTTAGTAAGTAATTTAAACAAGGGTTTAGTAAGCTATATAAAAAAATGACAGTTTAATAAATAATTTGAGCAAAAGTTCAGTAAATAATTTAAGCAAAGATTTAGCAAGCTATATAAAAAAGACATTTTAAGTAAGGTTTAATACAAAATTTGAGCAAAGGTTTAGCAATTAATTTGAGCAAAGGATCAGTAAGTTATTTGAGCAAAAGTTCTGTGAATAGTTTGAGTAAAAGTTTAGTATGTTATATAAATAATAATTTGAGCAAAGGTTTAATAAGTAATTTGAGCAAAGGTTCAGTATGTAATTTTTGAACAAAAGTTTAGTATATAATTTGAGTGAAAGTTTTATTATTTTTTCTTTTATAATTATTAAATAGTTTGATAAAAATTTTTTACTTAATTAGTCAAATGGGAGTCTCTAAACATCCTATTTCTTTTTCTGATTCCAAAATTTTTATCCACAAATAAGATTTTTTAAACCTTATTTATTTTCAAAATACACTATGTTTTTTTAATTCTGAAACCTTTTATTTAAATCTAATTATCTTTATTGGTTTACAACAAATTTATTAATCAAATATAATTTTAATTTTCTATAATTTTTATACATAATATGCTATTAGTATTCATGTTGTATATCTAAATTGAATTTTTGTGGCTTCTAAATAAACTTGTAATAAAATTTTAAACTGTCATAGCTGGTTAGAAAATTCAAATTCTAGTTAATATGCAAATTTAAAATTGACTTAATAAAATTAGGCAATTATTAGATTATTAAAACAGATAAAATTGAATTTATGTTCATATTGTAATTTTTAAAAATAATTGCTTATAATGCATTTGAAAGTTTACTAAACTTCTCAATAATTAATAAATCTTTTAATTAATAGTATAAACTCTTTAATTTATTATATTAGAGGAATATATTTTTATATACTATTAGAACTACTAAAGATTATTGGATAAAAATAATTTGCTTGCAAATTCTAAAATATTAACTATTATAATCATGAAGTTAAACTATTATCTTTTTTGTTTAAAAAAGATAAATTAGTAAAATCCTTTATATTGTTAAGTTATATTAAGTCTTTTTTTCATAAATAAAAATATTTAATTAATAAATAAAATCAAGATTATAAAAAATAAATAATTATTAATTTTTATGCCAATTGTAATTTTTATTGAAGATATTAGTCAATTAATAATTGATATGAGAAATTATGTAGTACTTATATTTTATATTGGAATAAAATCTTGGTAAATTTAGAATTAATATAAGTTGATTTTAAATATACTTATATTAAAGTAAAAATTTAAATTTACTCAAATTAATAAAGATTTTAATTAACTTAAAGTGATTACAAATTCATTTAGTCATATTCAATAAAAACTATTAAATTAATTTAATTAGCAGCTATTATAATCTTGATTACTTTTTTTAAAAAAAATTATTATACAAATTAATTTAAAATATTTTATTAATAAAAAAAAAGTGTTTATAAAACTATTTAACAAATTTAATAATTTATTTACTACAAAGAAAATATTTTATAAAAATTATTTAATGAATGTAATAATTTATTTAACTAGCTTTTTTTTTAAAAAAATAAATCTTAAATTTTCTTATGTTTTTTATATTAATAAATTAATAATAAAATTTTATAATAAGTTAAAGAAATTTTTTGCTTATAAAAAATAAATAATAAATTTTTAGCAGAATAACTAGAAATCTTTTGAATATAAATTTAGTATAAAAAAAGTTTTTTTGAGCTATTATTTTGTTAATATAAATATGACTTAATAATATAAGTTTTTACTAATATATCTTTTATAAACAAAAAGTTAATAGTTTAGCTTTGTAATGATAATAATAATTTTTTTTCAATTATTTGAATTTTATTAAATATATTAAAAATTCATCAACCAGTAAAAATCAATACTTGCATATTAATTAAGAATTGGCAAAATTGGTAATTAATGTAAAATATATTCTATTATTAATTCTAGATACATTAATTATTGCAAATGTAATTATCAAGGTAATTTACTTTTTAAATTATTAATTATTAAAAATGCAATTAGTAGAATGCAGTTACTTTTGCAAAGCAATTTTATTTTTTATATTTGTAGCTATTTATATTACTTATTCATAATACTAATTATACTTGTAAAGCTTCTCACAAACTTATAACTTTTTAAAAAAAAATTATAAAATTTGAATTAGGTCCTATAGAAAAATTTTATCTTATATAGTTATTAAAATTAAATCTACTTGAAATTGATTAAGAAGCTTATTAGCAATAAATTGGTTTTGTTACAACTAGATCAAAAAAATTTTTTTTGTACATGTTATTTACTTTTTTAATAAATAATTGTATAGCCTAACTGTATAATACTTTTTAATTTACAATAAATCAAAAATATATATGGGCCATAGTCAATTAAAATATGGCTTATAGCTTTTTTTCCATTTTAAGAAAATCATATTTGAAATTTAGTATAACAACAACAATGATGTTCTATTATTAGTAGAACCTGTTTGATCAACATGAATTAGCCAATTATACAAGCTCTTTCTATAACTATCAGCAAGGTTCAACAAGCTTATTTCTAAAATCTATTTTTAAATTGGTTCTATTCACATGAAAAATTGGCATTGACAAAAATTTTATTATATAAATTAATGCTTTAAATGCTAAATTCTATAGTCAATTGCATGCTTTAATTGATAGTGTTATAGTACCGGAAGCCTTCTTTAATTCCGATAAAGTAACAATCACACGGCTCCTGAGATCCCTTACTTTGGGTGTGAAGCGGTGTGCAAGAGGGAAGTATAGTTTCTTTTATGTCTGTAAGAAACTACACACTTCTCTGAGGCAGTTCGGTATAAAACAACAAGAGATAATACACAGTTTATTAATTTAACAAGAGGGCTATTCCAAGGTGTCTGTTCCTTAGAAATCCCAAGAGTTTATTAATAATAAGAGAGGAGGATAAATAATATAAAGGTAAAGATAAAATACAATGTCTGGATCTGTCTAAAACTAAGGGAAATAAGGTGGGTTTATATATCTATTGAGCTAAGCGTCGCTAAGCGTCGTTAAGCGTCGCTAAGCGTCATTAAGCGTCACTAAGCGTCGTTAAGCGTCGCTAAGCGTCATTAAGCGTCGCTAAGCGTCGTTAAGCGTCGCTAAGCGTCGTTAAGCGTCGCTAAGCGTCATTAAGCGTCACTAAGCGTCGTTAAGCGTCGCTAAGCGTCATTAAGCGTCGCTAAGCGTCGTTAAGCGTCGCTAAGCGTCATTAAGCGTCACTAAGCGTCGTTAAGCGTCGCTAAGCGTCATTAAGCGTCGCTAAGCGTCGTTAAGCGTCGCTAAGCGTCATTAAGCGTCACTAAGCGTCGTTAAGCGTCGCTAAGCGTCATTAAGCGTCGCTAAGCGTCGTTAAGCGTCGCTAAGCGTCGTTAAGCGTCGCTAAGCGTCGTTAAGCGTCGCTAAGCGTCATTAAGCGTCACTAAGCGTCGTTAAGCGTCGCTAAGCGTCATTAAGCGTCGCTAAGCGTCGTTAAGCGTCGCTAAGCGTCGTTAAGCGTCGCTAAGCGTCGTTAAGCGTCGCTAAGCGTCATTAAGCGTCACTAAGCGTCGTTAAGCGTCGCTAAGCGTCATTAAGCGTCGCTAAGCGTCGTTAAGCGTCGCTAAGCGTCGTTAAGCGTCGCTAAGCGTCGTTAAGCGTCGCTAAGCGTCATTAAGCGTCACTAAGCGTCGTTAAGCGTCGCTAAGCGTCATTAAGCGTCGCTAAGCGTCGTTAAGCGTCGCTAAGCGTCGTTAAGCGTCGCTAAGCGTCGTTAAGCGTCGCTAAGCGTCATTAAGCGTCACTAAGCGTCGTTAAGCGTCGCTAAGCGTCATTAAGCGTCGCTAAGCGTCGTTAAGCGTCGCTAAGCGTCATTAAGCGTCACTAAGCGTCGTTAAGCGTCGCTAAGCGTCACTAAGCGTCGCTAAGCGTCGTTAAGCGTCGCTAAGCGTCATTAAGCGTCACTAAGCGTCGTTAAGCGTCGCTAAGCGTCATTAAGCGTCGCTAAGCGTCGTTAAGCGTCGCTAAGCGTCATTGAGTGTCATTGCACATCAATTTCGCATATCACTATTACTAAATACAGTTATTACAAAATTTCCTTATTAAGTTCTAATTTTCAAACTAATTTCTACCAAAATTAAAACCTATTCTATAACAATAGTATTATTAACTTATTTTTGCAAAAAATGCTATAAGCTATGTTTTAATTGACGGCTCTCATATATTAATTATATTTTTAAATAACATATTGTATCTTATAATCCTAAAAACCAATACGGTATAGTTTAAACTATTTGAAGTAAACTACAAAGTAATACATCCCATACTAGCAAGCAAATAGGGTTTTTCAAAATTGAATTAAATCAAATATTAGGCATATTTGAATTTGATCAAATCAAATAAACTCTTGATTTTGAATTTGATTTGATCAAATCAAATCAAATTTATTTGTAATTTTTAAAAAATTTTAAAATTTTGGTCACTTTCAAAATTTTCAATTTATGAAAATTTTACTAAGTTAATTAAATTTTTTGTATTAAATAAAAAATGTTCTTCAAATTAAAATTGCCTAGTTATATAAAACAAAAAAGGCTTTGTTTTAATAAAATTTTGTATAAATAGCTATTGTATTTATAATTTTAATAAAATTTTCAAATAGAATAGTAGAGGATTTTCTGTAACTCTTATCACTGATCACTTGTACCAATATACACACAGAAATTCTGAAGTGAAATTGTAATAAAAACAGTAGAAAAATCTAGAAAAACATGTAAAGCAACAGGTGGCTATTATTTAGGAATATAGTTTATTGAGTATCTGCTAGTAGCTTCAGAGTTATCACTCACTGAACAAAAAATGGTGCTTGTGGTTTAGAGATAAAGTTTATAGACTATTTGTCGAGTTTATCACTCACTGAAAAGAAGTACTAGGTAGTTCTTTGTTGGATGTGAAATATATAAGAAGATCTACTTTGCTTTGTACAAGTAGTAACTACCTAGTATCATTGGTTTTTGCTTTAAAGAATTTTCAAAAAGTGGGCTGTTTAGCATACTCCCTACAAAAAATTGACAGTGTTTACACTAACCAAATTGGAAAGGCATCTACTATATTGGATACAATTGTTACAAGTGGTTTGGAAATAAATAACATGAAATGATAAACAAAGTCCTCAGAAAAAACCACTAAAAGAAGATTCTAGAATATTATAATAAAAGTAGTTGGGTTTTAGGACTACTTAATTTGGTTTAACATTATTGGACCTTGCCATTTTAGCAAATGGGACCCTATAATGTTAACAATTTTTATTTTGTAAAATCTGAGAGTACTTTAAACTTCACTCCAGCTAAATTTAGGTTATGAATAAAAATCTACAGAACAACAGAAAACTGTAGTATAGTTCTAACTCTTTCATTCTTTGAGTTATATATTGTTTTCATTTCGTTGTTTTATATGTAATAATTTTAACTTTAATAAATAAAGAGAAAGGTCTTAGTTAAATCTAAAAAAAAATTAAAAGTTTTCAAATATTTGTTGAATCAAATTGAATATTTTGTCAATTTGAATTTGATTTGATTTGAAATTTCTGTATTTGAATTTGATTTAAAATCAAATATTTGATTAAATCAAATCAAATCAAATTAAATCGCAAAACTCTACTAGCAAATTTAATTGTTAATATTCAAGTTTTACAAGCTAAATATATTTTATCCAATAATTTTTAATAGTTCTAATAGTTGTATTTGATAGATCTTTAATAGTTATAAAATATAATTTCTTAAATAAAAAATAAAAGATTTATAACATTAATTAAAACATTTGCTATCAATAAATTTGGTAAGTTTTCAACTGTATTATAAAATAAAATAAATATTCTTGTAATTTAGATATTTTTAAAACTTTACAGTAACTTTTATTAGTATACAATAACATCATCACAAAACAAAAAATTGTATTCTTTAAAATCTACTATGTTTAAATGAAACTTTATTTAAATAATGTTTCTATAAATTCAAATTCATTTACTGCTTACTTACAAAATGCAAGTATAAATACAAATTTACTTAATTTGAAATAACTATAATTATATTAATTGGTTTACAATTTATATAAATACTAAATACAATAATCATCTAGAGAAATCTAAACTACTATGCTCAAATACACTTTTTTTAAAATATTCTAATCCACACTAATTTAACCTAATGAAAATTATTTAAATTTTAATAAGGGGCATGCCATTTATCACATGATTTTACCATGGATACATGGTTAGAGGTAGTGATCATGTCTATATATTATATTAATTAATCAGAATTAGATAAAGTGATCATACCATACATGGATAGGGGTGGCTACTAAGTAAAAAATATCACGTAATAAATGGCACGCCCCTAATTGCAAACTATAATTGTTCATACAACCAAAAATATCTAATTAACTTAATATACAAATACTTTAAATAAATGCTTTAAAATAATAATATATAACAAAATTCTATATATTTATTATAATAGTTATTTTAAAAATAAATACTTATTACTACATCTATTTTCACAAGTTCTGGTCTACTCCAAAAAATTTGCTATAGTCTATTTGGTCAAAACTAGTAACTATTTATTTTATATTATACAATATATTAAAAATATATTTATCATTACAAATTAATCTAAGATTTTAATTTCAAATATAATATTTTCAAAATTTATTTATTAAAAATAGTTAAAAAGAACTTTAAAAACTTATTATTTAGAGTATTTGCTAAACTTTTAGATTTTAACAGATCAAGCTCACAATATTTCACTTAGTAAAAGGTCCGAGAAAACGCGCGGCAGCTTTAGATCAAGTAGAATCACGTGCCGAACAACTTTGCTTAAGCGCCCAAAGTAGGTTACCTAATTAAAAAAAACCGTTTTATATTTAAAACTCAAAAATTTTAACTTTATAACATAGATAACCCATTTTTCTTACAAGGTAACCTACTTTAGTCGACTAAGTAAAGTTGTTCAGGGCATGATTTTACATATACTCATTATTTTAAAATTAGAAAATATTTGTTTTTGGCAAAGTTACATTTTCGTTTTGTGCAAAATTGGCAAAATTTTAATTCAATTTTTAAGCTCAATTTTTTCTTCTTTTCTTGTTCTATATAATTGTAAAATTTAATTTTAAGTTAATAAGTTAGTTTAATGAAGATCTTAGCTCAAAGTTATATAGTAAATTCATATATTTTTTTATAAATTTAATTATAGAAAGCATTTTGACCTATTTCAATGGGACATGTCCTATGCCTGATAGCTTTTTTTTATACCAAACTATTAAAAAATTTTAAAATTTTGAGTTTATTATATCCAGAGTTTATTATAACAAGGTTCATTATATCCAGTGTTGACTGTATTTAAGTAACTGTATTACTAGTATACATATAACCAAGCTATTAGTTAAATAATTAAAGAAAATATCTAAACAATAAACTATTAAAAAACAAAAATAATTAACATTACAAAACTAGGCTAGCTATATAAATGAGAATATAGTAGGCTCTGGTAGGTTTAGGTTATAAATAAAATAGTACAAGCCTCGGTATTTAGTAGATAGTATAAAGATTGTAAGCAATATATTGTAACAATTAATATACATCCAATAAAGTCTAGAGGCATGATCCCATCTTAATAATAAAAAAAATACAATAATAATAATAATTAATATACTGCATAAACCATAATTCTTTAATTTTATAATCAAGCATCTTCAATTTTCAAGTATAAGCTTATTACTCTAATAAAATCTTAAACCAATAGTCTTAACTTACAAAGAAATATAGGTTTTTCTTTTTATAATTATTTTATATAATCATATTATATAAAAGCCTTTTTATAATCATACCTCTATTTGAGCCCAATTACTATATTAAAAAACCTCTAAATAGGCAAAAAATACTATTATCCCAACTGTATAATTATAAAGAAGAAAAACTGTACTTACAATATTGCTTTTTATCTGTATTTATAATAATTTTAACAACTAAAATAATACTTTGAGTAGACAACTTCAAAACCAGAAAAAAAATCAAAAAACTAATACAAATATATAGTCAGACCTTTATAAATGCAACCTCTATAAATGTAATACCTTTCTAAATGCATGTTTTTGTTTTGTTTGTAAAAAGTTATTAGTACTAAATGCATATTTTATATTTTGTAAATGCGCATTCTTTTAAATAACTTTTTATATCACACTAATTCTCTAAATACATATAGAAATCAAATTTTAGTATTTAAAATAGGTTATATAGTTTTTAGTAAAACTTGATGATCTAATTTTTAAAGCTGCAATTTAATTGGCTCTTTCTAAATACATTATCTCTTTAAATGCATATTGTACATACAAGTTGCATTTATGAACATTTAATTGTACAATATTTGCAACTTTAACTATAATTCTTTATTACAAAATATTAAATTACAAATTTTAAAATTAACAGATATTAAGATATACTANAATTGGCAAAATTTTAATTCAATTTTTAAGCTCAATTTTTTCTTCTTTTCTTGTTCTATATAATTGTAAAATTTAATTTTAAGTTAATAAGTTAGTTTAATGAAGATCTTAGCTCAAAGTTATATAGTAAATTCATATATTTTTTTATAAATTTAATTATAGAAAGCATTTTGACCTATTTCAATGGGACATGTCCTATGCCTGATAGCTTTTTTTTATACCAAACTATTAAAAAATTTTAAAATTTTGAGTTTATTATATCCAGAGTTTATTATAACAAGGTTCATTATATCCAGTGTTGACTGTATTTAAGTAACTGTATTACTAGTATACATATAACCAAGCTATTAGTTAAATAATTAAAGAAAATATCTAAACAATAAACTATTAAAAAACAAAAATAATTAACATTACAAAACTAGGCTAGCTATATAAATGAGAATATAGTAGGCTCTGGTAGGTTTAGGTTATAAATAAAATAGTACAAGCCTCGGTATTTAGTAGATAGTATAAAGATTGTAAGCAATATATTGTAACAATTAATATACATCCAATAAAGTCTAGAGGCATGATCCCATCTTAATAATAAAAAAAATACAATAATAATAATAATTAATATACTGCATAAACCATAATTCTTTAATTTTATAATCAAGCATCTTCAATTTTCAAGTATAAGCTTATTACTCTAATAAAATCTTAAACCAATAGTCTTAACTTACAAAGAAATATAGGTTTTTCTTTTTATAATTATTTTATATAATCATATTATATAAAAGCCTTTTTATAATCATACCTCTATTTGAGCCCAATTACTATATTAAAAAACCTCTAAATAGGCAAAAAATACTATTATCCCAACTGTATAATTATAAAGAAGAAAAACTGTACTTACAATATTGCTTTTTATCTGTATTTATAATAATTTTAACAACTAAAATAATACTTTGAGTAGACAACTTCAAAACCAGAAAAAAAATCAAAAAACTAATACAAATATATAGTCAGACCTTTATAAATGCAACCTCTATAAATGTAATACCTTTCTAAATGCATGTTTTTGTTTTGTTTGTAAAAAGTTATTAGTACTAAATGCATATTTTATATTTTGTAAATGCGCATTCTTTTAAATAACTTTTTATATCACACTACTTCTCTAAATACATATAGCAATCAAATTTTAGTATTTAAAATAGGTTATATAGTTTTTAGTAAAACTTGATGATCTAATTTTTAAAGCTGCAATTTAATTGGCTCTTTCTAAATACATTATCTCTTTAAATGCATATTGTATATACATGTTGCATTTATGAATGTTTAATTGTACAATATTTGCAACTTTAACTATAATTCTTTATTACTAAATATTAAATTACAAATTTTAAAATTAACAAATATTAAGATATACTAACTACTTAAGACTAGACCATAGCTCTAATATTACTAATATGAAAATATTAAACCAAAATTTATATACTTCAAAAGTGTAAAAGTCTTATTATACAATAAAATAATTCTAATTTTACTCTATACAACTAGCTTCTAAAAATTTAATTTAGACATTAAATATTTTAAGATAATAATATTATACTAACAAAAAAACAAACTCTTAGTACATAAACAAACATATAACTTGTTATAGTAACTCAAGGTTAAAAATAATACTATTGAATTAATTTTTATATTTTTATATTTATATTTTGTTTGATTAAAATTAAACAATACCTAATTGTAGCTAGTTAGATTCTTTTTAATATTGTATTCTTTTTTTAATTATCAGATGATTTTGATTACTAGTTAATTGATTTACTAAATAATTATAAATTTTGGTTAATTCCAGCTTAAGATTCTTAATTTAAATTGATAGCCCAAGTTTGTATTTTATAATGATAATTAGAACAAAAAAATATTTTATAGGATTTTACAACTCCAATATTAAAAAAAGAAAAATTTAAACAGTGCACCAGTGCACTCAGTGCATTTCTATAAATTTAGTATTTTTAGTAGTTCTAATAGTATAATAAAAATTAAAAATTAATTAAAGTTAGAGTTAGAGTTAGAGTTAGAGTTGGGTTTAGGATAAAATTGCAAGAGGTGCATTTTGCTTAGTAACATAACAGGGTTACTCTAGTAAAATTGCGAGATGTGTATTTTTGCTTAGTAACATAACATAGGTTACCTAGTAAAATATTAAGGTATTAAAGGGATGCACTAAGTGCATGGTGCACTATATAAAGGATTCCTTAAAAAAATATTATAACTTTAAATATTTTTTTCTCATACTTAAAATCTAATTCTTGTGAAACTTTTGAATATAAATTATTATTTATATAATAAATTTTAGTTTTTTTTTATAAAGTTTTCAACTTTAATAATATTAACTTCTAATAAATCTTGTACAAATTTATAATTTAATTTATTAATTAAATCTTTTAAAGTATTATTATTTTCAAAATAAAGATCAAGAGTATTATCTAACTATAAAATTTTCTTTAGCTTATCTGAATTTGATCAATAGTTTAAATTTGAAATACTTTACCTTTTAGCTAATTATTAGTTTCAATTATTAAAAAATTTATTTTTATTTAACTATTTTTAATATTTTACACATATAAAGAAGATTTGAAAATAAATTTACCTTTTTATATGCAATCCTTATAGCATTTTATTTTATTATTTAATAGCCAATTTTACAACTTATCAATATCTATTTTAAAATAGAAGTATTAATGGCAAATATAATCTAAATTAAACAAATTATATAAATATTTAAATAGTTAGGGGCATGCTATTTATCACGTGATTTTTACCATGGATACATGGTCAGAATATATTATATTAATCAATCAGAATTAGATAAAGTGATCACATCATACATGGATAGGGGTGGCTACTAAGTAAAAAATATCACATAATAAATGGCATGCCCCTTAAAATATAATAAAAATTTTAAAAATTTAAATTTAATTACCTGAAGCAGACTTTTTTTCTTGAATATCTAAGATATTTATACTATATAAAATATTATTTCTATACTGTTCTCAATTAAATATTTTATACAATTCATAATAAAAAAAGTTCTGCATTAATTGTTTGTAAGTATTCAAGTGCTTTTGTATTATGCTTTCAAAAAAAAATAGAAACTTGGAAAGTAATCTTTATGAACTAAAATAAGCAAGACTAATGATTCTATTAAACTACAAAATATATTAAAACTTTGTAATAAAATATAGCTTTATTTATATTATACCATTTTGCTAAATATAAGATAGCACATTAATCAATATAATTCTTTTATATATGGGAGGCATTAATAGAAAAAGAACAAATCTTTTCTAATTTAACTTTAAGTTAAAATAACTTAACAACTACTTAACCAAATTTAATCAAAATTTTTTATTTTAATTTTTAGTTATAGAATTAAAGCAAAAAAAAATATTAAAATTTGATTTAGTAGTTGTCAAGATATTAATTTAAAAATTTAAAAAAGTTACTAAAATGATTTATTCTTTTTCTATTGATGTTCCCCTATATATAGAAAAATATGCATACATTGCTATTATAATTCTAGTTTTATAAAGAATGTTTCAATTAAGAAATAAATTAAATCATTTGTTTATATTTATTAAATTTAGCTTTAAAATTAATATTAAAATTTAAATAAATAATTAATATAAATTATTAAAAATTATTGTAGTAGCTTATATTGAAATTGGCTTATACTGAAATTTAAGTTATTTTATTATGAAATTATAAAATTTTAGAGAGCTTTTTTAGGGGTATTGTTTTATATAGTTTGGTTAGGGTTTAGAGTTAGGGTTATGAATAAAAGTGAAATGTGGATTTTAGTAGATAATATAAATTTAAATAGAGACCCCAGATTTCAGTATAAGCCAATTTCAGCATAAGCTACCACATATATTTAAAAATCAAAAAAATTTAAAATAATAAATAATCTTGTTGTATCACATATAAGATATGTTGTTTTAAAGGTAATTTGATTATAATAATTTTTATAATGATATTGATTATAGATTAAAATTAATAAAAAATATTTATTTAATAAATTTTTATTAGCAAAATTTTTTCAGTTGTTATTGTTTTGTTACCAACAAAGAGTAATAATATAGCTTAAGAAATTTTTACAATTTTTATTGTAGAAATACAATTCAAACAAATATTAATATATTAAGCATAGACACAGATAGTAAAATTACTGAATTTAATGCACAAACATTACTCATACAAAGCAATGATACACAAGAATTTCTTGTATATAGAAATATGGTTTACAATATACATTTCAAACATCTATTTATTCTAAAAAGCCTATAATTTGTATCCAAATATGCTAAAAAAATAGTAAAAATGCAATTTATAGTAAAGCTCATTTTTTAGTTCTAGAGAATAATACTATGCAATATGATCAAATTTATCAGCTTGTACAAAAAAAAAATTTTGCACTTTTATATTCAAGATATTATAAATGTAGATAACAAAATAACAAAGCTATACATAGATTATTTTGTTCAACTTTTTTGGCTTAATGTCAAAATAATAGATGTTTAGATGATAATAAATTGTATATCTTTTTATTTTTTTTAATCTTAATAGCTCTTATCTTTATTAAATTTATTTAAAACTTTTTTATAGTTGAAAAAAATTTTATAATTTAAATCTAATGCTAAAAAAAAAGAAAAACATATAGCTAAATAAACAAAAGTAGATCTAGTACTTATCTGTGGTCTAAACAAACTAGAGTAGCCAAGGCTTATTAAAATTTGGTTATTAGTTAATTGATAATCTACAAATAAATGAAAATTTGTATTAATAAAATCTATAGTAATATATATAAAATATTACTGATAAAATTAGTATTTTTGACTAAGTAAAGTTGATTTTTTATTAAGCTAATATTTTGTAAGCTTCTAATGAAAGTTGTAAAGATACAGTCAACTCTCTGTAAATGCACTATATAGGAACAGTAAAAAATCATGCATTTAAGTAGGTATTGAATTTAGGGGGATAAAAATCTATAAGTGCATATATAGCAGGAACACAACAAGACCATGCATTTATAGAGGTATTGCATTTATGAAGGTTGAATTTATGGAGATTTGACTATAGTTTTTATAATTCTAATAATAGTAAGATTAGTAAAATAAGTTAAATAAATAAAAATTACAAGTGATTTAAATGAAAATTTTTATAATACTATAGAAATCACAATTTCTGTATTAATATTTTTTACTATATTTTATTATAAAAATTTTCTCAGTATTAAGTTTTCATTTACTTGCAAATTATAAATTAATACACTTAAAGGATATATATCTCTTTATTTTTAGTAAATAATTGTGGCAGCTTATGCTAAAATTGGCTTATACTGAAATCTGGGGTCTCTATTTAAATTTATATTATCTACTAAAATCCACATATCACTTTTATTAATAACCCTAACCAAACTATATAAAACAATACCCCTAAAAAAGCCCTCTAAAATTTTATAATTTCATAATAAAATAACTTAAATTTTCAGTATAAGCCAATTTCAATATAAGCTACCACAATATATATCATTATATATTAATATATTGTATCTTCAATGCTAAAAATTAATCAAATAACACATCTTAAATTTTGTGAATAAGTTATTAAGCTTCAATTTTAGTGCAAAAAAGTGACCAAAACCCTAAAGTTAATCAAGCAATTATTAAGTAATATGAATTGCCCCTGCTTTAGACATCCCCCAATTTGGTCTTAATAAAATTTGCTTTTTTAACAATAAAAATAAATAATATTCAGAAAAAAAAGCTTTATTATAATTAGAATAGCATATATGCATTACTCTTTATTTAATTATATTTAACATATATGCATTACTCTTTATTTAAACAAGGATGACCACTATGACAGCAGCTTGTGCACTTCGCATTTACCTTTCAGCATCTGCACCTTTTATTATCACATGAACCCTTGCAGCTACAAATAGAACCTGACATCATTCCTATACTCTGAAGTCTCGCTTCTTCTCGAATTGATATTTCGTCCAATGGAATTTCATTAAGTTCAGGGTAAGTGATAGCTTCTAGTGATTCAAGCACACTTGAGGAATAACATACACTAATTACACCAAATTTACAACCCAGTATGTATCAATCTTCTTAGTCTTTTCTAAAATCTTACAAGATAGGGTCAGACGATCAATGCCAAATCGATCAATCTTTGGAATGTTTACTCTTACGAAATTACCAACTTTAAAATCAACAAGCTTTCTTTTTTTTATCATTTGTTGCGTCATTTTGTCAGTATACTGCTGAAGATTTTGTCGTGCAGCCTCTCATAGTATTTCATGTCGTTTAGAGTTTGAAGGATTATTAGTTATATCTGTAAGAGCTAGATATAAATTTCGATATTAATAACTATCATACCTTCAAAAAAACAAATACAAAAATTTTGATTAACTTAGGGGAGTGCAAAAAATCACATAATTAGGGTTTACATAGATCATATCCCCCTCCCCCTAGTGATAGGACTATTGACCAATCAAATTTAACCTTTTATAATATTTAAAAAACTCAAATATCTTTAACCCCACGATCGATAAAAGTCACTATATAGTAAAGTCTAAATTTTACTAAGCAAATCGATTAAAATCGATTAAGTAAACTTATTCAACAGATCAAAATACACTTACTACAAAATTTTTATAATAATTGGAGAAGTTTTTATTAATGATTTTTGATTTTTACGTTCGATGAAAAAATTAAAAATTTTTAAAAAAATATATTCGACGAACGTAAAATTTAAAAGTTAAATAATAAAAATTCTTCAATTTTAATAAAAATTTCAGGGTATATGCATTTTGATCTGCTAAATAAGGTTACTTAATCGAGTTTAATCGATTGACTTGGTAGAATTTAGACTTTACTATGTAGCAACTATCTGTGATTAACTAAAAATCTATTTTACTTCAATATTATTGGTATTTATACTATATATATATATAGGACATGATATTTGGGGACCCCCACCCTCCCTAAAAAATTACATGATTTTCTGCACTCCCCTTACCATAATTACTAGGTGAAGGCTTTGAATTGTTTCGGATTTTGAGTGATGGTTCTGAACAACCAAGATAATTATTAGGCAAAGATACCGAACAACTACCAGAACTATCGGGCGAAGACACTGGAGAATGACTACCAGGCGAACGCACTAGATAGAAAAATTAATATTTAATGACAGAATGAATAATTATTAATAGCATAATATAACTACTATAATTATTGTTGCGGCTGATGCTGAAATTTGATCTATTTTGATATAAAATTTTAAGGGATGTTTTTTTTCATTTTTGTCTTATAGAGTTAGGATAGGGTTTGGGTATAGATTTCAAAATATGTGAATTTTAGTAGGGCTTATAGTTTCAAATTGAGACCAAAATTTTAGTATCAGCTGCGACAATTATTAGACAAAGGCACTAGATTAAAATGGCCAAAGGCATTGGCATTGGACAACTACTATAATTATTGAGTGAAGATACTAAATAAAAAAACTTATTAGATGGCATATTAAATAATTAAAGAATTATTATTGAACGAAAGCACTATATAACTACCATGGTTATTGGGCGAAAGCACTAGACAACCAATGAAACTATTGGGCGAAGGCACTAGATAAAAAAAAAACAGTTATTAACTGACATACTAAATAAACAAAGCATTGCTATTGTGTGAAGCAATATTATAGAACAGGGTGAAACCTGAGTTGCGAAATGTGAAATCCGCTTTGTAGATTGAGATAGGGTGAAATCTGCGTTTTATTATGTTTTTTATTATAGAAAAGCAGATTTCACCCTCATGTGATGATCATAGCAGGTTTCACTATTTCACAACTCAGGTCTCACCCTTTCGTAATATAATTACCATAGTTATTGGGTGAAGGCATTGGACAACTACTGGGACTATCAGACAAAGGCATTGAACGACCACTGGGACTATCAGACGAAGGCATTGGATGACCACCAGGACTATCGGGCGAAGGCATTGGACGACCACCAGGACTATCAGGCGAAGACACTAAACAAAAAAGCTGTTATTAGATAGCATACAAATAATTAAACTATTATTATTGAGCAAAAACACAATATAACTACAATACCATGGGAAGGCACTAAACAACCAACATAACTATTGGGCAAAGGCAGTAAATCAAAAAAAATTTATTAAATAATATACTAAATAATCAAAGTATTACTATTATGAAGTACATATAATTACCATAGTTTTTGAACAAAGGCATTGGATAACCACCAGGACTATCGGGCGAAGGCACTAAATAAAAAAAGCTATTATTAGATGAAATACTAAATAATCAAAGCATTACTATTGTATGAAGCACATAAAATTACCATGTTTATTGGGCGAAGGTGCTAGATTTATGGGCATAGATATTGAACCACCAGAACTATTAGGCGAAGGCACTAAACAAAAAAAGCTATTAGATGACATACAAATAATTAAAAATCTATTATTGGTCGAAAGCACAATATAACTACCATGGTTTTTGGGAGAAGACACTGGACAACTACCATATTTATTGGGTGAAAGCACTAGATAAAAAATTGGTAACATACTAAATAAATAATTAAAGTTATTATTTGGTAAAGGTACAATATAACTACCATAGTTATAGTTATTGGGCAGTACTAAATAGCTACTACAGTTATTAGACTAAGGCACCAAATAAAAAAATTGTTACTAGATGGCATGCTGGATAATCAAAGCAATTTGTTGGTGAAAGCACAATATAATTACCATAGTTGTTGGACAAAGACATTGGATTTATGGGCGAAGACACTGGACAACCGCTGTGGCTAGTAGGCGAATAGTTATTAAGCGAAGGTACTGGACAACCAACGTGGCTATTGGGCAAAGAATATCTACTAGAACTATTGGGCGAAGGCATTGAGTGACTACTGGAACTATTGGGTGAAGGCGAATGACTACTGAGACTATTGGGCAAAGGCACTAGAGAAAAACGCTAGAATTAGATAGCATACTAAATAATTAAAGCATTATTGTTGTGTGAAAACACAATATAACTACTGTAGAGATTTGATGAGGATACTAAATCTATGGGCAAAGGCATTGGACGACCACTGGGACTATTGGGCGAAGATACTAAATAAAAAAATTGTTATTAGATGACATACTAAATAATCAAAATATTATTATTGGGTGAAAGCACAATATAACTACTTTAGTTATTTGGCAAAGTTGCTAAATTTATGGGTGAAAGCATTAATTAAAAAAAACTGTTATTACATAACATGCTAAATTATTATTGTGTAGAAGCACAATATAACTACCATAGTTATTTGGTGAAGTTGCTAGATTTATAGACGAAGACACCAAATAGCTATCCCGGTTATTGGTCGAAGGCACTAATAAAAAAAATTATTAGACAAGATAATCAAATATAATTATTGAAAAAAAGTATAATATAACTACCATAATTATCAGGTGAAGATATCGAGCAACTACCAGGCGAAGGCACTAGATGGTTATTGGTTGAAGGCACTAATAAAAAAAAATTATTAAACAAAATAATCAAATATAATTATTAAAAAAGCATAATATAACTACCATAATTATCAGGTGAAGATATCGAGCAACTACCAGGCGAAGGCACTAGATAAAAATTGGTACATAATATATTGAATAATATGAAAGTATCATATAGCTACGAAATTATTGGGTGAATACGGAATAACAACCACAATTATCTGGTGAAGATACTAAGATAAAAAAAATTGTTATTAAATAGCATACTGAATAGTTAGTATTATTGCTAAGTAAAAACAGGTATTTCACAGATCAGTATGGTATAGGTGAGCAGATTCGTATAATATGGGCCGAATTTTTAAATCTATACTATACTGATCCGGTATAATATATATTAGGGTTAGGGTTAGGGTTTATAGCTGATCGGTATAGTATAGATCTTAAATTTGGCCTATACTATATGGATTTGCTTACCTATACCATACTGATCTGCTATAATCTCGGTGAAAACAGTATAACTACCATAGTTATTAGACAAAAACACTGGTCCCAGAAGACTGACATAGTTATTAAGCAAAAATACTGGGCTTTTGGGCAAAAATGCTGATCTTTCAGGCGAAGATACTGGGAGACCAGTATGATAATTGAATGGTGCTGGTAAACCAATACGATCGGGTGATTGTTCCGGATTATCAGATAAAAACTCTAAAGTATTAAATAATAATATATTTATAAAAAAAAAAATTCAAATAAAAAAATTGTAAAAGTTTGAAATTTTAATACCAGTTATATTATCATCCAAGTCTGTTTAATCATCATTGAGAATTTCGATTGTATCTGGAATTTCCTCTTCATCAAAAATATTATTTGCAAAAAGTTCATTGACAAGAGAACAATTGCCACAGGGCTTGTCACCATAAACAATTTCATAGGGGGTTTTTTTGTGTGATCTACACCAAGAATTGTTAATTGCTACAACAACAAACCTTAAACCAAACGACCAATCATCTCGACCAGTCGTTTCTCTCCATTTATCTAGCTTTTGTTTTAAGATACCATTGGCCCTTTCGACAAGACCTTGTGATTGGGGATGCCAAGGACGTCCAATGATAATCTTCACAGATGGCCATAGTGCAATTAATTTTTTGATGGTTTGTGCTATGATCTTTGCCGTTATCTGACTGTAAATAGTCAGGGTTGATCTGATCATGTGAAAAAGGTCGAAAAGATATGACGCGACTTCGATCGGTCTCTTTGATGTTAGTGCCTGGCCCACGAGAACCTACTAAAGTTGTCCTTTATGTGGCACACATATTTGAACTTTCTGTCTGGAATATAGGATAGGTCAATCAAATCTATCTGCAAATAAAAGTACAATTTAAAAAAAAAGTTTAATTTCATTTAACCTCAAAAAAAATATAATATAACCTGTAAACGGGACAAAAAATGTTTTGTGATGATTGGTTTTGTAGCCAAAGGGTGGAATGCTGGCTTTCTTACTGCACATGCCGTACAATTGTTCACAAATTCCTCAACGATTCCTTGCCTAATGAATCACCATTTTTCTCAGATTGACGTCCATGTTTGTTTTTGACATCCATGTTGAGTAACTACACCGTGGATATGATATAGGATCTCATAGAATCTCTCTACTATTAACACAGGATTATTTGTGGCCTTTACGAGTACTCTATATTCTCCTGGTACAATTTCTTCATATAAATTTTTTTTAGCCCAGGACTAGTGATGCCACTGAAATTAATTTTTAAAAAAGGCCTATTTCGTTTTCATTAGAGAAAATTAAAATTTTTTATAAGAAAAAGCAAATAAAATTTATATAGATATGTTCCTTATAATTTTGTCTATTCAAAAAAAGTATCAAATAATTTCATCTTTTAAGTAAAATAGGTCAAAAACAATTTTGTCTTCAAATTTTAATTTCGGGTTTTAGAACCCGAAATGCTTTCGTCCTCATGTATACCCAGGACCTTGTATTTTTGTCGCAAAGAGAGGTATCTTTTGGGTTTAATAAGATAGCCTTTATTTGGTTTAAGATTTCATTGTTTATTAAGGCCTTTTTTTGCTTTGCCTTTGGAAGGTTAGTAATATACTTTTTCACGATTTGGTTGAGGGTATCTCTACTAATAAACGTATACTCCATTTATACAGATGATAAAAGGTACCAAGGCTAAAGTTAAAGTCAATGCTAAGAAATAAAGCAATGGCAAACAAAGACGAAGCTTGATCAGAGTAATAAAATAGCGCCAAAAAATAATACTAACGTTTAATTAAACAGGGACAAGATCAAAGATATAAAGATAAGAATATATAGGATCGAAAGTAGATATTAAGGTAAAAAAAAAATGCCACAACAAAAATAGCGGCATTAAAAAAAAAGTTGCGACAAAAGTAATGCCATTAAAAAAAAAAGTCACGACAAAAGTAATGCATTAAAAAAAAAAAGTATTGACAAAGTAATGCAATTATAAAAAAAAAAGTTGTATTAAAGTAATGCTATTAAAAAAAAAGTCACGGCAAAGTGATGCTATTAAAAAAAAAATGTTGTAACCAAGTGACACGATTAAAAAAATATCGCGACAAAGTAATATCAAACAGGGCATGTTAAAATTCATGAATAAAGTAGTACCAGACAACTGAGCTAACGCCGAATATAAAAAGAGGAATTAAAAGAAGGATTAGTAGGCACGACGCAATTAAGCTAACGCCCGATGTAAAGCTGAATATAAGAAGAGGAATTAATGGGCACCAAGGTAAGCCAACACTGAATATAAAAAAGGAATAGTGGCCATGCCAATGTCGAATGCGAAGAGATGGAATTCCAATGTTGAATGTAAAAGAGATATAATGCCAACGTCAAAGGCAAAGAGATATAAAACTGATGTTCATAAACTTAAAAGTAAAAAGCCATGCTCCAAGAAAGAAGACAAGATTAGAGCAAAAGCTTTTTTTACACCCTTACTCTTTTGACGTTAATATCGTTAATAAATTTCAGCCCGTTAACTGTTAATAATACACTAAAAAATATTCAATAAAGTTATGTAAGAATGTTAATAAACATGTTCAAATACAAGTTAACGGGTAGAATAAGTTAATATTGTGATATTGGGGCGCAGAAATATTAGAAAGTAACATACCGGACTCAAGGACTTGATACAGTTTTTTTCATATTACACTTCATAGTTGATTAAAAAACAGAGAACTTTTTTTTTTTAGAAGATCATCTTGCATCAGATCAAATCTTATACACCTTAGATGACCAATCGACAAGTGACGTGCGTCACCTGAAAATCAGCATCTGAGGAGCGTCAGTTTGCATCTGATGCAAGAACTAATCTGAGGCACAACATTAACAATTAAAAATTAATTTTCAATTGTTAATAACTTTTGATCTACTAAGCAAATTTCGATGATTCAACTATCAAAATGATCATCTCAATAAGAGGATTCTAGCTAGCCCAAAAAATTAAAATATAATTAATGATCCTAAGATTAGAATAGATTTGTATTACTATAGAAGTTTTATAATTTATTAAAGAATTATAAACTATTTATAGTAATACAAAATTATTCTGATCTTTAGATTATGCAATTGGATTTTTATGATTTCAGGCTTTTTAGAATTCTCTTATTGAGTGATCATTTTGGTTATTAAATTATCAAAATTGGCCCAGTAGTTCAAAATTTATTAACAATTAAAAATTAACCTTCAATTGTTAATAACTTTTGATCTTCTAGGCCAATTTTGATAATTCAACTACCAAAATGATTAGCATAATAAGAAGATTCTAGCAAGTCTAAAATTATAAAAATCCAATCACAGGATTCAGAGTCAGAATAAATTTGTGTTACTATAAATAGTTTATAATTCTTTAAATAGTAACACAAATCTATTCTGATCTTAGGATTCAGTAATTAGATTTTAATGATTTTGGGCTTGCTAGAATTCTCTCATTGAGAGAATCATTTTGGTAGTTGAAGTATCAAAATTGGCACAGTAGATCAAAAGTTATTAACAATTAAATATTAATTTTCAATTGTTAATAACTTTTGATCTACTGAGCCAATTTTGATGATTTAACTACCAAAATGATCAGCTCAATGAGAGGATTCTAGCAAGCCCAAAATCATAAAAATCCAATAACAGGATCCAGAGATCAGAATAAATTTGTGTTACTATAAATAGTTTATAATTTTTTAATAAGTTATAAAACTTATATAGTAATACAAATATATTCTGATTTTAATGATTTTGGGCTTGCTAGAATTCTCACATTGAGAGAATCATTTTGCTAGTTAAATCATCAAAATTGATCAAAAGTTATTTACTATTAAATATCATATCTAACTTTTTAATAACCGTAAAATCTGATTGGCTGATTAGGGTATCAGGTGGGGTAGGTGGGGTAGAGGTAAGGTGGGCTCATAGTAAAATAAAATAGCTAATTTCTGGAAGCCCACTTAGTTGTATATTACTTTAAGCTTCAATTAATTTTTTGTGTTCTAAAATAATTTCTAAAAGTTTGCATTATATGGAACCAACCATGAATAATAGGTGTTAATGCAATCATTTTTGGTAAATATTTGTCCATTATAGCAAATAGATTCTATTCACTTGCACATGATTATATGCATTTAAATCCTTATCATTTGGTAGTGCAATATATTAATATAAATGCTCACAATTCATATTTTTACAAGATATACATGAGTGGGATGAAAAGTTTTGTCAGTAGATCAATATCTTGATCATTTTTAAATATATAGTTTTAAATTTTATATATATTAATATAGTGGTTATGATAAATTTGTAAAAAAAATTTAGTTAATTTTAATTAGATAGTTGTTGAAAAAATTGGTTTTTAAATTTATTAATCTAGCCAATTGAAATTTATTATTATAAAAATTTAAATTAAGTCATTTATGTTAAAAATTTTCATATTAATAAAAAAAATTATATAATCAAAATAATGAACTATATTTATATAATAAAATTTATATAAATAAATGTCGCAGCTAATACTGAAAACAGCTGATGCTGAAATTTGGAATCTCGATTTGAAACTATAAGCCCTGCTAAAATCCACAAATACTCTTTAAATATCAAATCTACTCCCAAACCTCATCCTAACCCTATAAGTCAAAATTTCAGCATTAGCTGTTTTTAGCATTAGCTCGACAATAAATTTTACTTATAATTATTTGAAGTAATTTTATTATAAATTAAAAATTTTACTATATATAGTAATTTATTTACTAAATTTAGTGATAAAATTTATCTATATAACAATTTTTAAATTTTTTTTGTTTTAAATAAATTTAATAATTTTATTTGAAGGATAATGTTATTTGTAACAGCCAGTTACACACTTATTTGTAACAGCTTTTATTTCTAACGCAAAATTTTACTAAGACAACACCTATTGCACTTCTAACAAAAATGATCCTCTCGCAATTCTGTATTAATCTTGATCCTAACCCTAATCTAATCCTATTTTAATATTAATGTGGCCTTATGGCTGTTACAAATAAGCATGTAACAGGCTGTTACAAATAAGTTTTTCCAAATTTTTTTTATTTAATTCTATAAATCTATAGAATTTAAGTAAAAAATTTTATTGAACTAGTTAAGTGGCTATAGACTTGAAAGAAGAGAAAATCAAAATGGTTATTAAAATGGAAGCTGCGCAAGTAACCTGATCATGTTTAATTGGATATGCAATAAATACATTCCTATTTCAACATTTAATTTATTAAGAATATATTGATTTTTATTTTATTATTGTCATCAATATGACTGATTACAGCATAATAACCTCATAAACTCAATCTTATGCACCTTCTAAACTCAATATATATATTATAAATTGCACTAATACACATTTCAATAAAACACAAAGACTGCTGTTCCAGTACTAATTCATGCTGGTAAAGCCAAAAAACCTAAAAAAAAAAAGTTAGTGAACAAGAAACTAAGAGAATAAAAAAGAACAAATGTTTTACCAAAAGTATCACCCTGATGATTTTAGCAAAACCTTAAGAAAAAGAAAATAGTGAAGTAAATAAAAAGAAGCAACAAACAATATAAGAAAATAGAAAAAAATAAGAAAAGCCCATAAAAAATCTTTACTAACATTACCTAGTGATTTTACATTAATTCTGGTGACACCTAAAAAAGAAATAAAGGCATTAGTGAACAAAAAACAAGACAAGTAACAAAAGACAATAGAACCCAGAAGAAAATCTTAACAATGCTGCCCAGTGATTTTATGTTTATTCTATTGAAATCTAAAGAAATCTAAAGAGATTAGAATAAAGAAATTAGTTCAAGAAAAACAAGCAACATAAAATAGAAAAAAAAACCAAGAAAAAAATCTTACCAACAATGCTATGTTCATTTTAGTATACCTAAAGAGAAGAGAATGAAGAAGTTAGTGGTAACAAAAAATAAAAGTAAAAGAAATCTAGAATTAGTCTTACCAATGCCACCCTGTTTTACCCATAATTTCACATAAATTACACAAAAGACAATACCAGAAAGACCTACACAACAGGTGCAAGACCACATGAATGAGTTAGTTAATTTTGAAAGGGAAACCTGTTTTACCTTATGATTCTCATATGATCTTCTCATACCACGCTAACGGGTTAGCACGTTAACGTGTTCCATATAAGGTGTCCTTATATAACGTGTTCGCTTATAAAGTGTGTCTTATAATAACAGTTACTAAATTCGAAAGCTTGAGATAGCACGTAATAGTGATTGGTTTAAAAATAATTAATTAACACATCAGCATGCTGGATAGCACGTTAGTGTGTCAACGTGTAGTATACTAAATTTGAATGTATATAAGCACTTGCTTTCAAATGTAGTAAAGTCAGAGAGATTCCCTTTGATCTTACTTAAGAGAAGTTAGCGTGGTGCTGAAGAGACCTTTATTTGAGTAAATCAGAAACTTACTCCCACTACAAACTCTTCAATAGTATGATTGCGTAAATTCTATGCATATCCAATTACAAATTAGGAATTGACCTAAATATGTAATGCAAGTCGGATGTTATATTAATGCCGGCCAGATGATATTGTAATGTCGGCCAGATAATTTTATTTTAGAATCATATTAAAAATCCCGCGCAGGCTCAAAAAAAATCCGTGCATCATGCGCGGGATCCGCGCGTTATCCCGCGCGTGCCTATCTCAGTATCCAGTGAATTACCGTCTTGTGCTTCTATAGAAAATTTTAATTAAATAAATTCGCTAACTTCTAATATTTAACTTTCATACTTGTTCTAGAAACATTACAATTAAAGAAGCATTCACAAGCTTATCACAATGGTTTTCGATATTTTGGCAGAATAATTTAAAGGGTTAATTTGTTATGTTTCTCATTTTGGGACTAACTAACTACGGAAATGCATTTGGGAGTTTTCTCCTGCTAATCGAGCAACCTACGCAGTTTTCTAGCATCGTGCAACATTCTTTTGTTTTTCTTATGACTGTCGTCTCGACAGGCCATTAAGAACTTTATACTAGTGACTGTCGTCTCGAAACGCCACGCCCCTGACCCAAAATATATCTACGTCGACAGGTCACCGAAGCGTTAGCACTCTCATAACTGACTGTCGTCCCAACAGGCCAATTACTTAAACAAATATATTAACCACACATCGACCCTAGCTTCTCATATGGGCAGGGAGGGAGGGTCTGACGTAACCAGAACTAATGTCGGGTTCGCAGAAGAAACAAGACTATCTCCCTTGCAAACCCCTTGCTTAGTAATATACATATTCATTCGTTACCTCATACTTATTCAACTAACTACTTAGACTTCTCCATTTTCCATTTCACATGCATCTCATGAAAATTACTCATACCAAACATCACTGATCGATCACTTAATCGATCATGATCAGACATGTCACATGTTTGGTCTTGTGATGATTCGGGATAAAAGCTGCCTCACATACTTATGTATCGACAGGCCAAGCCACTGCCAAGCCAATATATCAATCCCAGCTTCTTACATGACTGTCATCCCGACAGGTCATCGAAGCATTAGAATTTGTACAAATGACTGTCGTCCTGACAGGTCAATTACTTAAGCAAATATCCTTAGTCACACATCGACCCTAGCCTCTTATATGACTGTCGTCCCGACAGACCATTTCGGAGAAACTTGTAGGAAGGGAGGGTCGATTTAACCAGAACGAATGTCGAGTTCGCAGAAGAAAAAAGACTATTTCTTCTACGTACATTATCAAATGCTAATATACCAAGAACACTAACCAATTACCTCATACTTACTCAATTAATTTCTTAAACTTTCCCATTTTGAACGCATTTCGTAAAAATTGCTTCATATTCACCTAGAATTACTGATCGATCAACCGATCGATCATTAAACCGAACATAATCGGACATGTCACATGCTCAGTCTCGTGATGAATTCGAGATAAAAGCTGCCTCGATACTTACGTATCGAGCAGCTTTAAAACTCTGATATACATCAGATATCCATATTAGCATTACGTACCATGTAGTACATATGCATAAATTCAATTATGTACGTTGTATCAGTAAACTCTACCGAGTTTATACAGAAAAATGGCAATTAAACACTTTGAAAAACTTTCAAATAACTATATTGAACTTTTAGGAAAAGGAGAAGACTTTAATGTGATTATTAAAGTGGGAAAATCTACAGACATTAAGGAATTTAAGGTACATTCAGCCATTTTGAAATGCGGGTCTTCTTATTTTCGAAACAAGTTAGAAAACATCGTAAAAGATGTTAATGGCATTATAAAAATTGATTTAAAATCGCATATTCTTATTCAACAATTTGAAATAATTATTAGGTAAGCAATACAATTTTTTTAATTCTTATTTAATGCTGTAATTGTTGCATATTATTGATATAAATTTGTAACTGGATTTTTAATAATCAGATATATTTACGGTGGTTTTATTTCTTTGGAAAGCTTCGATACCCAATTTATCTTTGATTTTATTTTAGTTGCTGATGAGTTTCTGCTTGAAGAATTAGTTGATTCTCTTGAAACTTATTTAATCGAGTCTAAGGCTCATTGGTTACGCACCCATTTTACTCATGTTTATAAGACATGCTTTCAAAATAATAAGCTAAAAGAACTACAAAATTGGAGCAATAACATTTTGGCAAAACACCCAAACATTATTTTTGACTCGGAAGATTTTAATTCACTTAATGAAACTGCATTGGTTTCACTTATTAAACGGGATGATCTGCAAATGGAAGAGATAAAGATTTGGAATTATATTGTAAAGTGGGGAATGGCGCAAAACCCTAATTTAACTTCTGATCCTGAAGAGTGGCCTGATGAAAATTTTACGATTCTAAAGGATACACTGAAAAATTGTTTACCTCATATTCGTTACTTTCAAATATCTAGTGAAGATGTCGCAAATTATGTGTTACCATATTCACAAGTTCTTGAAAAATAACTTTGGAGAGATCTGAATAAAAGTCTTTTATCATCTAAGCATAAAGTTACATCAACAATTCTACCACCTCGTATAATTTTAAAAACAGAATTACCAAAAAGATCAACTGAAACTTTCTCAACTGTTATTAATGAGGAAATGCAGATGAAATTACATCATGGATTGATAAAAATGCTACTGCATATAGTATAAGAAATAATCCATATGAATTTAAATTACTTCTTCGTGGAAGCAAGGATGGATTTACTCGTGAAACATTTTGGAATTTATGCAATAAGAAAGCAAATATTGTTGCAGTTATAAATGTTAAAGGTAATGATAATATTGAAAGAATTTTTGGTGGATATAATCCACTTGGATGGGATAACAGCAAAACTAGTTGGGTTAGATGCCATGATAGCTTTGTTTTTTCGTTAAAAAATAGTGCAATTCAAAATTCTATTTTAAGTCGTGTCAAAAATCTAGAAAATGCGACTTGCAATAATCCTTCTATGGGTCTATACTTTGGTTATATTCTTGGCATGTTTTTAAACAATTATGACGGACAAGTTAATGGTTGTTATACTAATTATTTTTCTGAGCGATATGAAAAATATGTGTGCCCATCTACAACTTCCCAATATTATTTTGTAAATGAATATGAAGTATTTCAAATTCATAAAAGGACTGAATAAAAAGCTGGATAGCAGTTGCATTAAACCAAGAATGTAAACTAGTGTAAATCTAGGGATTCATATTGTTCATTCATTAACATAATGCAGTAATATAAACTAATTTATTATTTTAAATAGCTATGTTTGTTTATGCCATTATCCTTTTACATATCAGTATATTAAAATATCAAAATATTGATCTTTAATATATTTTAATAATGTTAAGTAAGATACTATTTACTAAGATATATCTTAATAAATGAACTTATGATTTAAAATAGTATTAGCTACAAATAATTGTTTCTTTTTATTCTCTTAACATGAAATGAAAATGGAATAATTTGTAATTATGAAGTACTGTAAATTCAAAAAGTATTCAAATTATTTGTTTAATTTTCACATATAATAGTGGGTTTCAGAATGAATGATTCGACATTCAATTTCATAATTAAATAAGTGTTTATTTATTCTCCAAAAAAAGTGACTATAGGTTAAGGATAGTAAAAAAATGGTTTAAACAGTTTTTTAAACTTTTTATTGTTTTAAAAAAATTGTTGAAACATCGACAGCTAATGTTAAAATTTGGCTAAAACTGAAACTATCACTTCTGTTGGTTAATTTCAGTTTCAGAAAAAAATGTATTCCTTCATATTTTTGAATTTATTACAAATATTGCATTACATGTAAAAAAAAACAATAGTTATAAGAAATGTATTTTGACCCATAAATTTTTATTGTTTGTATTGCCAATATTAAATTATAAGTTAATATTTTTTAAAATAAATAATTTGTCTATCAAAGAAACAGAGTTTTGAATTTTTAATGAATGTTTTACACTTTTGGAAGCTTTTATTAAATCAACAAGTCCTCTTCACAATGAATACACTTTTGGCACGGTGTCGTTCAATCACTTTATAAAGTTTTAATGAACTTCTTTCATAGGTCTTCCACAAGGCATTTATTTATTCACAATAATTTATATTTTTATTCTTATTTTTTAATATTAGCTTTAATAATCAATAGATACAATTTAATGATATATAGAATTGTATTATTAATCATTATGATTATTTCGTAATATATTAAAAACATTAAACCATTTTTAAACAATTAAAAATCAAACAATTGTGATTGACTCTGTGTTAAAAATTTGCCATCCCTACTATGGATGCCTTAATCAATGGGCAAAAAAGTGTCAGGTAAATAAAATTTATTTAACAAAAAATATTTTAAATTAATCAAATGGGTTAATAGGCTAATAATTAGGATGAATATGTGTAGATTGATAAAGCTTATTACATAATATGACATTTTCATTTGTAAAAAATATCAAAATGAGTCTGTCATTAACCTTTTTGTTATATCTAACATGAAAATTCTACAATCAATTGAGTACAAATATCATTTCCTTGGATCATCTTATTCAGCAACTAATTTTCTAGCACTAAGAAACAATGGCTGATACTTATCATCTCTTAGCTTTTACCAATACTTCAATATGACAACAAATTTAACTATTTCTGTCAATAATCTCTTCATTCAATAAAAACCTAAAACTTGTGGCATATTATAATGATGAAGTCAGTAAACGGAACAGCAATAACTGCTGAAGTTATTGTTTGACAGAATATTTATATTTGCTTATTGTTTAATGTTACTCCATTTTTTATTTTATTGACGATGATATTTGACAAACAATAGAATATTGATTGCAATGTTTATTTTGATAATAAATGAGCACCATTATGATCATTCTTAATCTCATAAAATATAATGCTTGTGTAAGTCATAAATTATATATTCGATTTCTTAGTAAAAATTTTATTAACGTTGAGCTCCATTGCAAACACATTGAGAATGACACTTATAAAACCTATTTTTTAAAACCCCGAATACAAAAAATAAAATATTATATATTGTGTGAAATTGTTTAGTCAATCATCAGTAGCTTGTTTTGTTAGTTTGATAAACAGTTTCTAACAAATTGTCAATTAATAATAAAGATCGCAAATAAAATTTACCTTGGCTGGCTTTGCGATTTTCTGAGAAATAATATTTGATCATCAGAATGTATTTCCTAATCGAATTACCACTATAGTCGGACAGAAACTGCAACATTTATAATCTCGTTGCTTTTGTCATCTTGTTCTGCTTCATACAACATTATTCAAATCAGAGTGTTGATGATAAAATTATAGAAAGAATCTCTTAATGATTAGATTTATAGACAATGTACTTTGTGCTTTGACTCATCATCAAAATTTGCGTAACAAAAATAGAACTTACTAGGTGTTAAATTTTATTAGATAATGAAACCAATCATGCTTTAATTTATCAAGCTTTTCAAGTGTTCAATGGTCATAAAAAAATAAATAAAAAAATAAACAAATAAAAACAGTAAACTTTATTAGTACTGAAGTAGTACAGATTTTTTAACTAGAAAGAAATATATTTGATGTAGCTAAATTTATGAAATAAATTTCATTAAAATGTGTAAATAAAAATATAAAATGGTTTAAAGATTTACATTTTTCTTTAATCATTTCATTAAATAAATTATTTAATCTATCAATTTTTCTAAAGGCCAGACGTTTTAAGATTGGAATGCGGTTGTAACGAATAAAAGAATAAAATGGACTTTTAAACATATCATGAGCGTCATTATAAGTCGTTACATAGGGATTATTCGGATCTCAAGATTCTAAATTAAAATTTGTTAAATTATAAATTTTCTAATACTCACAAATCATTTTATTTGCTTTTACATTAAACCCAAAATTAAAGCCAACTTTTCCAAGAATGTCCAAAGTAAACTTATGATATTTGAAATTACAAATTTTAATGAACTTTATGGAGAATATAAATATGTTTAATAATTTTTTTTTTATTACATTTGCATAAGATTTTTAACCTCAATAGGCTTATTATCGACTTTTTTTTAAATGTTCATCAATTTAATCCCTTTTCAACAAAAAGATGTACCGGTAAAGTTTTAAAGGCATGGATTACAAATGCGTCTAAATGAAATTTTATATCTGCAAAATATACAGTAAATGTAAAAAAAAAAAAAATACCTATGCCACTTCCAAACCTAAAAAGAAAAATGTAATAAAAAAATTCATCACAAGAAAATTTAAAACAATAAAATGGCAAATAAGACTCATATCACCATTTGAATGAACAACATTAGCACCAAAATATTGTTCAATCGCAGTATTTGGCATAATCTCGTTGAACATTAACTTGGGAAAAACATCTATTAAATAATTTAAAGCTCTTTATATTAGATTTTAATAAGAGATCAATTTGTGAGTTTAATTGAGATTAATGTAAGATATCGAATGATTAACGAACGTTACAAGTTCTTAAACACATATTCTTCGCAATTGCTGGATGCAAATCCATTTTCCTCCAAGATAAAACTATAAATATAAAATAATAGGCTTCATTTTTTTTCATAATAAATCTAAATTTTACAATCTATATTCTAGCAAAAAAAAATATTTACCTTTACAACGCCATCCTTTTCAAAATATTTTTTAAGACATAAATAAAGTTTATAATCTCCTGTTTGTTTTGTAATTATTGATTTAATTAAATTAAAGAATGTGATCGAGTGAATATCTTTTAGAGCGTCTGAAACTTTATAATTTAAATAATTTTAAATTATTAACAGAATAACAGTTGCATAGAAATGTCATGAATTCCAAGTTTAATTTTGAAATATTTAATCTTTAATAGCAACAACAATTAAAAATTTATAGTTTTTCTCACTAAAGTTTATAATTATTTATCATTAGAACTATTGCATAACGTAAGTAATTAAAATATGACATCAGCATTTAGTTGACGAAGTTATAATTAGAGTCTATAATTTTATTTTTGGTTTAGCTTTAAAGTTGTAGACCGGGTGTTCTGGTATTTAATTGTACTGTATCAAAATTCCGATTACTAGCCTTTTGGGTTTAGGTTAGTCCAAATTAGTAAACCCGTCCCGTACAGAATTCTGACATTGGCATATTTAAGAATTTACATAGCTTCAGCTAAATAGTGTATTTCCATTGGTCAGAATTTTATTGATACATAGAATTTCAGAATTTGAGATGTACGACTGTATGATCCGAAAAAATACTTTACGTTTGTTTTGAATAATATCAAAAATTCCTGCATAAATAAAGCCATTCAAGTTAGTTGCAAAAATCAGTACATTTATGCCGCATAAAATCGTATTATCTCTTAATACGTTAACCAGGCAAATTTGCCTGCAAAATTCAATTTTAATGTAATTGCCAAAATTGAGGTGGGAGAGGTCCCCCTAAGAGATACCTCATTTAATTTGGCTAGACTTGAGTAACATATTGGCAAAATGCCGATTGTATAAATTATGTCATGAATGAATCGGGAAAATAAATAGGGCGCAGATCTGCACAAATCTGCGACCCTGGAAAATTTTAACAAATTTCGTCTTGATGAGACGGATCGAATGATACCAAAATCGTTGAATTCCAATCACTAAAACACAAGAAAATCCCATTTATGTGAATTTTATAAACATCGAACTATCCAGCCAACCAATGGTCCAATTTAATGATTTTGGTACCATTCGATTCCTCTCGATGAGACGGTTCGAATGGTACCAAAAACGTCAAAATTGGATCACTGGTTAACAAGTTATTCGTAAAAACGATTTGCGGCGCAGTTCTGCGCAGAAATTTAAAAAAGAAATTTAAATTTCTGCGCAGAACTGCGCCGCAAATCGTTTTTTACGAATAACTTGTTAACCAGTGATCCAATTTTGACGTTTTTGATACCATTCGAACCGTCTCATCGAGAGGAATCGAATGGTACCGAAATCATTAAATTTGGACTATTGGTTGGCAAGATCGTTCGATGTTTATAAAATTCACATAAATGGGATTTTCTTGTGTTCTAGTAATTGGAATTCAACGATTTTGGTACCATTCGATCCGTCTCATCAAGATGAATCGAATGGTACCAAATTTGTTAAATTTGGGCCACTGGATCACAAGTTATTGCAAAATTTGTTAAAATTTTCCAGGGTCGCAGATTTGTGCAGATCTGCGCCTTATTTATTTCCCGATGATAGGTTTAAATAAAATTTTTTAAAGTTATTTCGAATATATTATATTAAATATAACTTAAAGTAAAAATTTCAATAATAATATAGGGGATCGCATATAATAAAAATAAATAATTAATTAAAAAAATAGGTCTATTTCGTTATATTTTGTATAAATTAATGAATTTAAAGTAGTATACTTTATTTAAAGTACAATTAATTTTTAGAATTTATATTTTAAAAATAAAAATCAAGTCTAAAAGAATATATTTTATAAAAATTTTGGTAAATTTTTAAAAATTTATTTTTAAAAAATATTATATAACTTTTTGCAGGCAAATTTGCCTGCACATAGTCTACAGACGAAGAGATAGTTATCTCTTTTTTTTCATTTATAGTATACCATAGTTCAAGATGGTGAGAACATATATTCTCCATGTAATTATAGTTTACGTGCGGTTTAATAATCTATCTGCTATATTTAGTATTAAATAATGCGTGTTGGTTATTGTATTTTTCGCCATTTCAAAACTTATGCAGACTTCAAATTAACCTAAGTCATCTTTAAATTTTAAAACGACGTACATTATTTCTCAATCGGTGAAAAATTAAAAAAGATGAAATTATATAACCAAGTGATAAAAATTATGTGACTATTAATAATATTTACTTATATCATAAACATTCATTTGCATTAATAAAAAGTAATAAAAATTTATTATAAAATATTAAAAAAAACAACATAAATTTGCGTAAATTACTGTTATATTAAAAAACTTTTATAATTTTAAATAAAAAACCATCACATAATCAATGAAAAAAAAATACAATAGTAAAAAATTCGTATGATTAAAAAATTTGAACAATTTTTACATTACTACGTAGAACGCACTCATATCATCTTGTACATAGTAAATTACTTCTTCTGAATCTGCCACTCCTCTTTTTCTTGCAAAATGTAATGTCAGTCTTCACTTGAATTAACATCTGAATTGAAGATTTCAATCATTTCCAGGGCTAATGTGCTTTAAAACCACTCTATGCATGAATGTATTCATGAATAGCATCATCAATTACTGTTTGCAAGATAAGGCCAGACCAACTGGATTCTGTGATTTATATTACCCTAGAAAAGGGGTAAGGGGTGGTTTACATAATAAAATTTTAAAAAAATTGTTTCCAAAAAACAATACCACATACAACCTTTTTAATTGCATGTCAAAATTTTATTATCATTAAAAAAAAAAGCTTAAACATTAATTATATTTATTTAGATCCATTAAAGAACATATGAATAATATAATTAAGATGATATACATAATACACAATATTTTGTAGTATAATAAAAATTAGACAATTATCATTCATTGCCACAGTGCGATGCATTGCTACCTCCTGATCGACCAATTATTATGTTTGGTTTGATTTTAAAATTTGATTGGCTACATGCATTTAGGGAGGTTATACTAAACAAAACCAAGCAAATAGTGGCCAAGTTATTCGGGTTTGGTATAGCATGAGTTAAATTTGTTTTTTTTTTAAAAAAAGGTTGTTTTGCTTCGATTTCACTTACACCTGATCCTGCATCCCAATTGGTCAATCAGAGCAGCGATGCACTGGTGATGAATGATAACTCTCTAAAATTTAAATAATTCTGAGTTTTCTAATTTTTTTTGATCTGCTTGTGAACAAAGTCACAAAGTGGATATTTATTGCGAGTCACCGGGCTCCTATGTGATAGCAGATCACAGACAGAATGGTATTTGAGTAACTTGATAATCTGCATCGATCTCTTTGTTCTTTGAGTTTTCTGCTTGACATTGTGTCCAACTACGTTGTGAGAACAAGCCAGTTTCTTAGCAAGAGGAAAGAAAACTTTTTAGTTTTTAGAGAATTAAAACATTGTATTACCAAACAAAAGCTGCTATATCATATTGGACAACTTCCAAAAGAAAATTTTTTGTTCTTCATGATGACTTTCTGTGACCAGAAGGAGGGAAGCAATAGTTGAAGCATTGCACAAGGGCACTATTTCGACCTCTCTGGACCTCAGTAAAAATGTATTTTGCAAGAACGTCACAAATAAAATGGGAAATTCTGACTGAATATAGGATGTCAGACATTGTAATGTAAAAGGAAAATGGAGTTGGAAAGTGATGTGCATAAAGCATCCATTGTATTCAAAATCTGCAGATATGGGGGTCGTCTAAAGCCATGACATTTTCATGCAAATCAACCAGAGTTGCGAAATTTTGTTTACACGGATCAGCCCGAAGAAGTCAAAAACCAAAAAAAAACATGAGAGCATAAAAATGGCATTTTAAACTTATCTTGGGCCATTAATAAAAAATGCCAGGAAGGTAACTTTACCTATATTGATTCTAACTCTAACCCCGACCCTAATGCTAAACAGTTTCTAATACGAATTTTAACTAAAATTTCAAAAAATCACGTGGGTACATAGCTTTAGCCATCCCCAAATATAGTAATGCTGTTGAAATAAAAGCTGTTGGTATCTCTTATTATGGAAAAAGAAAGACACAAAGCATTTGTTGTTACTAAAATTTGCTGTTATATATAGTGCAGAAAATTTGATCTTCATGATAGTTTTGGAACCAGGAAGCAGGAAAGAGCACTATGCTGATCTCTCTGGATCTTGGTAAAATTATCTTGTGGCAAAGTAAGAAAAAGCATTAGCAGGTATATGCTACAAAATGTTACAGAAATATTGATGAAATCATAATAATGTTGAACATTACAATGTAAGAAGATTGGAGTTAAAAAGAAAGAATATAAGGCATTCATTTATGACCAAATCCTGCAGATTTGGGTAATGCTTTTGAAATAAAAGTCGTTAGGTTGGTTGTTATAATAAAGTTGGAGTTGAAGAGAGGAACACAAAGCATTTGTTGATCAACTAAAAGTTGCAGGATGTGTAATGCCAAAAACTTCGATTCGATCTTTGTGAGGATTTTCTAGGACCAGAGGGAGGAAAAGAAGACTATGCTGACCTTTCTGGACATTGGTAATTAGTCTTGGCAAAAAAAAAAAAAAAAAAAAAAAGAAAATTCAGATCTTCATAATAATTTTCCAGGACCAGAGGAAGGAAAACATAGCAGAGGCATTTTGCAAAAATACTAGTTGACCTCACTAGGTCTGGGTAAAATAGGCTTGCAGTAAAGTAAAGAGGCCATTTGCAGATAGGTTTGGCAAAAAGGTTACAATAATGGACAGAACATATAATTTTGGACATTGTAGGAAGGTATTCATTTTTGATCAGAATTTGCAGATATGGACAATGCTATTGGAAATAAGGCCATTAGTGCTTGCTATCACAATAGAATTGGAGTTAAAAAAAAGTAACATAAGGTATTGGGTTATTACCAAAAATTGGCAAATTGTGTAAAGCAAAAGCTTTAATCTTTACGGTAATTTTCTGGAACCAGAGGAAAGAAGAGCAATAGAGAATGCATTTGCAGAACACTATATTAATCTCTCTGTATTCTGGTAGAAATAGTCCTGTGGCAAAGTAAAGAAAGCATTGGCAAATAGACATTGCAATAATATTACAGAATGTATTGGATATTGTAATAAAAGGAACTAAAGTTGAAAAAAATAACATGAAGCATTTATTTATAATCGAAATTAGTGGATGTGGTAATATCATAATAAAAGCCTTTGGTGTTAGTTATTAGAATGAAATTGGAGTTGAAGACACAAAGCATTTGCTCATTACCAAAATCTGCTGAAGTTGTTGCCGTATGCAAAAATGGAGTCAGAGTACCTTTAAATGTATAGTGAGCCAATTATTGGAATAGAGAAGATAAACTCACAATGGAATCAAAATTGGCCAGAAAATGATAAAAAAAAATATTGTAGTACTGGATGCGAAAACTGAAGCTATATATAGTACCTAAGGTTAAATGGGTAAACCATTCATGCAAGCAGCCAATATTGGAGTCATCTTGTCAGAGAATTTTAACTGAAAAAGGGAATTTGATAGTAAACCCTTTACTATTAGTTTGTTAAAGAAATTTGGCAGGATAAAAGACCTAAGTTTGAAAAAAAAGCAAGCATACAGACATGTATATTCATATGTATAAGTGAGGTGTGCACATCCCACACTCCTCAAATTAGGATTGAAGATAGTAAGTAGTATACGGGTATATGAGCATTGGAAGAAGAAAAACGAATACACACAGGTATAAATAAGCATATGTCACATGTAGACATAGATTGAAGCGAGTGTTAGCGCCTTAAATGGGAAAACTTATGCTTACTATCAGGTTAGTTTTAAAGCTTCTAATAAGCTAAAACAAGTCCTAGATAAGTAAACATATGATCTATACCGCTTTAGGAAATAGTATAGTATAAGGTTAGGTGTTGTAAAAAAAAAAGGTAACCAAACACACATGTTCAGGTAAAGGTATAACAAGGCATATGAACATATAGATTTATTTGGGGTGTGTGTAAACACCTTATGCTATTTTTAATTATAGATATGGAAGTAAGCTGAGTGTGGATACTCCATACTACTCTTAAGTTAAATTTGAAGGTAGTGGTATATGAATAAATAGTACAAAGCATTGTAAGGAAAGAAACAAATGTGCATGTTTATATAGAGGTATATGTAAGCACATAACAGATAGGTCACGTGTATATAAAGGCCAGAGTGGGTGTGTATACTCATACTGCTTTTAAGTAAGGCATAGTATATGGATCAGAAATTGTAAAAAAAAAAAAAAGTGAACCAAACACGCATGTGTATAATCAAGGCATATGAATATATATTTTTGTATATAAGTAGAGCATGTGACTGATAGATCACATGTGTGTAAAGATTGGGTGGATGTGTACACTTAACACTACTCTTAAGTAATAGTATAGTATACGGATCAGGTATTGTAAAAAAAAAAAAAGAGGGTTAACCAAATGCACATGTTTGGGTAAAGGTATGAACAAGGCATACAAATGTATAGGTTCATAAAGGTACTAGTATATAAGAAAAGCACATGACAGATAGGTTATGTGTGTATAAATATCAGAGTGAGTGTGTACACTTCACACCACTCTTAAGTAATGGTATGTTTATGGATCGGGTATTGAAAAAAAAGGGATAAACCAAATGCACATGTTTGGGTAAAGGTGTAAACAAGGATATGAATGTGTAGGTTTGTATACTGCTTATAGTATATAGAACCATATAACCATGTTGTTTATATACATGTGTAGATGGAAATATGTGTGTACACCTACACTGCTCTCAGGCTAAACTAGATTAGAAGATCCAAAAAAGCTAAAGAGGGTTTGCAGGATATCATATAATTGTATGGAGTAGATATGATAATGTCTCTATGAGTAGTTGTAGATATGCAAGCATGTACAGTAAGCAAGTATATACACCCTAGGCCATGTAAAAAAAAAAAAGAAGAGGAAAAGAAAAAGAAGAAAAGGAGTAGTGGTATACAGGTATGGGTATGTTTTATATCTAAAAAGAAATAATCCTCTTTAACAATTCCATACTATATTACGTTATTGCATTAAGAGAATATGACTGTAGGTATAAAGGTTGGTCACGATTGTTGTATGTGTGGAAGGGGCACACAATGGGATAAGCAATAATAATATTTCACTTGGGTATGAAGTCACAAGGTGGATATTTATTGCAAGTCACCAAACTCCTATATAATAGCAGATCACAACAGAATAGTATTTGAGTAACAGTTAAGTAACCTGATAATCTGCATTAATCTCTTTGTTCTTTGAGTTTTCTGTTTGACATTGTGTTCAGCTATCCCTCCACCACACCCAAAAAAGAAAAGGAAAGAGAAGAAAGGAAGAGGAAAAGAAGAGAGGTGGGCAATGAATTACAGTAGGGTCATTGGACTTTCCGCAAAGTAAAAACAAACAAAGAGATCAAAGAAAAGATCTGCTCACGTGACATCCTGTGGTTTGTTCCATGCCCCTATCCTATACTATATTACGTTGTTGTATTAAAAGAAAGTGACTATAGGTGTAAAGGTTGGTCATGACTATTATGTGTAAAGAAGGGGCACATGACAAGATAAGCAATAATAATAATAAATTTCTTAATATAATAGAGTTTAATAAATTAATTGAGTTAAGAATTGACCAAAGTTATCACTAAATCAGTGGAAATTTAGAGTACTCTAGCCAGAGCATATAAAATTTTTGAAATTAATTTTTTGAAAGAAATCAAAAATTTTTGAACAAATCGAATTTTTTTGAAATTTGGCCAAATTTAATCAAAATTTCTTAAAATTTGACCAAATTTGATCAAAATTTTTTGAAATTTTTTGGCAAAATCATAAAAAATCATATGAAAATAATATTATTGAATGAGTTCAACACTAAAATAAAAATTTAATACTAACTTCTTTGAACTTAATTATCTGGTATAGAAAGTAGTATTTTCTGTTAATAACAATATTTTAAATGAGAGCAGAAAAATTTTAAGTAAAAAATTCTTTTCAAATACCCAATATTTATATTTTAAATAGAATTGAATTGAAATTCATGTTTAAATTAGTTTTATTTGTTAAAATAAATTGAAATTGCTTATAGGAGACTAGAAAATTATTAAAATTTTTGTATAATCAATAGAAATTTATCAAAGTTTTGTATAAATTAATCAAAGTTTATTAAAATTTATGCATAAATCAATCAAAATATTTGCTTTAAATCAAAAAATTTTTATATGTCTCTGTTTCTCTGACTATGACAAATAGTTCTGGTCACCATGATAACTAAAAAATCTTTAAATTTATTTATATTAGGGTTAGTACCTATATTAGGGTTTGAAAGTAGTATTTTGAATAGTAAATGCTCAAAGAATATTTTTTGTTAGTGCGCAGGTGTTTCTTATAAAAATTTTAGAATGAACATTTGTTATTCTGATCATATTACATCTAATTGGAATTCTAATTAACTAATTGTCTTATGATCAGAACTTATTTTTGCATTCAAAAAATTTAAGAATGATATAATCAATTCAAAATCAACTTACTATGATTTCTTGGTACTGTAATGGATAAAATAAGAATACAAATTTTTTTATTATTCAATATTTTTTTTATTTTTATTATTTGTATCTCATTATGCACAGAATCTGAAAGTAGCTCTAAACAAAAGACCTGCAGGTTGATAGCATAGCGGTTATACTCTTAGGTCTCCAATTGAAGGTTTCCGGTTTAATACCATTTGGCGGTAAAATAAATTTGATAGTTAGAACCTGATTAGGAATAACTGAAGTCATATAAGATGTAAGGTCAGTCCAATAAGGCATAATTTGATGGTGGCATTTCTATGTAATGATTACGTATCCACAGAAGTCAGACCAAGGAAGATTAGATGATCCTGCAGGAAGTATAAATAATATCAGTGCAAACCCACATTTGGGTGGCAAAAAGACAAGCTAGATAAAGCATTCACTCACTATAACTCACTGAGCAGCTGGAACTCTATTAGATAAAATCTGTAACACTGCAGGAAAAGGAACCTGGGAGGTCATTTGGGCGGCACAAAGCAAGCTGGACAGCTTATTTGAGATAGTTGGGAATATTGTAAAATTAGGAGGGTTATATAGAAGAAGCACACTAGTTGAAGTGTAAAAAAAAAGATAGTAGCCCTAAAATAAGTAATTCTCTTGTGAAAATAGTTAACTATACAAAAAAGGGAATTTTATGTAGTGGGGAAAGCGCAGTGTATTTAATTTCACGTTAATGCTAAATTTATAGCACAGACACTAAATTTTTCATGTAGACGCTAAATGATTAAAATAAATGCTAAAATTATAGCATAGATGTTATAGAAATTAAAATATATTAAGACCTCTAAAAATTAATAAAGCAACAATAAGTTTGATATTCGATTTAAAAATGCAATAATAATAAAAGTAAAACTCATATCTTTTAAATTCAACTTTAACTTTAATAAACTTTGCGAGACTCAATTTGACAGACTGAATTGACATGTAACTTCGTATTGGCTTATTATAACTTGAATTCTGCATAATAAGTTTAATCTTTTAAATTATTTATATGATTCAGACTTTAATAAACTAAGTACAAATTCTCTTACTTCGATTCCCTTCGATCAATAACCTGGATTACTGATACTTTTATATATTGTCTTCATCTATTCATCCTCTTATCCCATAATTGGTTGGAGCTTTAATTGGCTCTATTTTTCATATTGTTTTACAGCTCTCCCAAATCAACAGTTACAGCATGGTACGATCAAGTTTCATGTATTATATGGAATATAATAAGGATCAACTTTTTTGAAACATTCAAATGATTGTTAAATCTGTAATTTCCTAACTAATATTGTAATGTGATATTATTTTTTATATGTCACACTAGTTCTTCATGGCATTATATGTCACGCAGCAAACCTTATGTGAAATTGTATGCATATCGACATCGATTGAAATTAATATCTCTTTAATGCAGAATTATAGTTAAATGCCTATTTGGTTATTATCTTGTAAAAACTACTTGCTTAACATAAATTCTTCATATAATTGCTTATAATAATTCACTATCCTTAACATATAAGACAACCATAGACATGACAACCTAATACTTAAATAATCCAATCAAATCATAAGGTATTTGTACTCTTTTGCTAACAGTAGATTGGAGCATTGTGAGGGCATAGTTAGCTTTTCAGAACTAAATACAACTAATAACACTACTAACTAATCAAAACTATGTTTAACAATCTGTCAAAACTCTTGATCTTTAAATTAGTAGACAGAAAGAGGTGTGGTTGATTTGGTTCAGGTCTTAAAGATCTTGTGGAACTTGCTGCGACATGGTTAAGCAAAGATAAGTATGTCTTTTATTTCTTGTATATAGTTCTTCTTGAGGTGGCTCTAAATCCACTCTACTTATATAATTCTTTTTATTTGATTTTTTGTTAATGATCAACACGTAATCTAGAGCGAGATTAGTTAATATGAGTGATTAATCAAAAAATGCCAGAAATTGATAGTTCGATAAATCCAGTAATAAAAGGGTTTAATTAATTGATGTTTTATAAAAGGTGATTAATTTGATCTGTTTTTTTTTAACAAAATTATAAACTAAGACTGGGTTCAAAACTCAAGATACAAAGTCAATTAATGATACGACTTTAATGATATAACGATTATGTTACAGGAAAAGAGTAAATTCAATAAGCAATTACTATTGTAACAAATAGGTTTAACAACAAGAGAAAACTTCTTAACCCTCCTACTCTTATTTTGAAGATTAGATTCAAATCTTTTCTCAAACTCGAACTCAACTGAGTTTTTCTTTATTAACATGAAAAGGAGGGTATTATATACTTTTTCCTTTCTTAATAAATACATAAATTTTAGATTATATTTACTATCTCTATTGAATTCTATAGATTTGTTTTTGACTCATAATGACTACACTTTTCCTTGAGTGAAAATTCCTATGCCTCAAGGTTTACTTGAAGTGACAAGGTTTTTTCAGACTTTTTGTTTGTGTTGGAGCCAAACTTCATATGCCAGTAACATAATATTATCAGCACTAAAACCGGGCTAAATACGAAAGGGTATAAACAAATATTGGCTACAGAATACTATGTGCAAAACCTAGATAAATTGTATGGCTTAGTGGAATAAAGGTGAATAAACAAACATTGGCAGCACACTGCCATATGCAAAGCAGTAAGTGCTTATTATTTAATGGAACAAACAATCACTAGTCATGAAGTGCCATCAATATGAACTAGTTCATGGTTTTGGCATGTGCAGTTAGCATGTGCTTGGACTATATAAAATTGTTTATTCTACTTGGGACTAAGATGATTCTACTATCTACATTTCATAATAGAGAAATATTACTATTGCAACTAGAAATGGGTTCGGTTAGCTAATAGTCAGCTGGCTAATCAACTATAACCATAGTTAATATAGTTAGCTAAAATGGCTTAGCTGACTAGATAGCTAATACAGGACCCCAGACAGGACCCCAAAATATATATAGATAGATAAGATGACTTTTAAATTTTTTATTAATTGCTGTATGCAAGACTTTTTTATAAGATCTGTATGCAAAATTTATACTTTACAATCAAAAAAATTAAAAAAATACGCAAAAAAAATTCTAATCTTGGTTATAGTATAAAATTTTATATAAGCTATAGCAATACATAAAATTACAATTTTTTAGTTAAAAAAAATTCTTTAAGGTAGAGTAAACGTAGATCATTTTTCATATGATCTGCATGGTATTACATAGGAAATAAAAATTAGCCACAAGCAAAATTTTTTAAAGCTCGAACGAATTTTTACCAAAATTTCACAACATGCAGATAAGAACTTTCTATTTATAGTAATAACAATTTTGAAACTTGTTTTATTTGAGAAAATTCTCCTTCAAATATTACCGAAGTTTTCCCAGATAGCTCTATGTTTTTCCCAGATGACACAAAGGGACCAAATATTTTAGTAATATTCGAAGTAGAATTTTCTCAAATAAAACAAGGTTCAAAATTATTATAACTATAAATAGAAAGTTCTTATCTGCACGTTGTGAAATTTTGGTAAAAATTCATTAAAGCATTAAAAAATTTTGCTTGTGGCGAATTTGTATAATCTGTAATACCATGCAGATCATATAAAAAATGATCTATATTTACCCTACCCTTAATTCTCACACATATAAACTTGCACAATGCAAATTCTACAACATGCAAATATCTGGATTTAGTCACAAGATAAGAATTACACAATATAATACTGTAATAGCTTTTCTTTACAAGAATAATATAATAGTATATATAAATTTTATTTAATTAAATAAAGAAAAAAATAATATAGATTCAAAATTGTTGTATATAATATATTGAATAAATCACTAAAATTACTCTTGCACTACAATCTAACTTGCCACTACAATATTTATTCGAATTTATTTTAACTTACCCTAACCCTAACCCCAACCTAATGATTCAATTATTAACCCTATCTTACTACCTAATTCTAACACAGAAAATGGTGAAGTGGTCCGACAACAATTTCACAAATCCAAAAACAATGACCTAACATGACATATACCAGAAACGAAATGGCACCTACGAGAGAACAACTAAATTAGACTATGACAAAAATAAATTAGTACTAGTATTATATTATTACCAGTAAGAAAAATAAAGGAACAAAAAAAAGCTTATCTTCACAAATCCAAGAACAACAACACAAAATATACCAGAAATGAAACGCACTACCAAAAATGGCAAAACATGATCAAGACCTACCAACCAAATCAACAATGACGTTATGAAAGCGATAGGTATACTATTAGGAGATTTTACAACTGGCTCAGTATGTCTATGTTTCTTTTTCTGTGCAATAGCTTGCTTGGTTTTCAGGGGACACCTTGTCTTCATTTAGTACTGACAATGTCAAGAATAAATTATAAATTAGTACTATTATTAATAAAAAAAAAAGAAGAAAAAAAATCAACTTATTTTTTTTTTATATTAGCCCAATAATGATTACTGCCGGTTATAAGTAAATATCCATAATTAATTAAATAATAAAAATAAATAAAAAAAGCTTAAATATTACGTAAAGAATAAAAAAAAATAAAAATAATTATAAACGAAAAAAAAATTAAATAAAAAAAAAAATAAATTAAAAAATACAGTGGCCTACCATAATATTGTGGACACTTTTGGAATTTTAATTGCTCAAAACTGGGTAAGTAAACGCTGCACGAAATTCATATCACGTGTTCGGTAGATCATAAGGCACAACATACTAAAATTTCACATGATTTTATTCACTCGCGCAGGAGTTATGCACAAGACAAGCCAAATTACTATTTTCGAATTATTGCGAAAATCGATTTTTGAAAATTTTCAAAAAATTTCCTTTTTAAAAAAAAATTCATAAAAAATTTAATTTTTATTAAAATCGGCTCAAATTTCGCCAGAACGTCGCATGATACCTATGCAACGTTACACAAAATAAAAAAGGTATATTTATTTAATACAGATTAGCAGAATTGGGCAAAACAATAGATAATCTTTTTTTTTTCACGAATAATGGGAAGCAAGAAAGACTTAACCGAAGCACAAAGAAGCGCCATAGTTTATGGCCATTTAAGAGGTGATTCCGTTCGTACCATTGCGGCCTTTGTTGGCTGTGGAAAGTCAGCCGTGTGGAACACAATAAATGAATACCGTGGCTCGGGCACCTGTGCGGTGCAAAAAAAAAAAAACCGCACTGGACGTCCTCCTAATTTCGCTCAAACCGACCGGGACAACCTGAAGAGTTTAGTTGTTAACGGTAACCGCCGCCTAAATCTCAAACAAATTACAAACCTTTTTAACATTCAAAATGAAAAAACATTTTCTTTGAGTACTATACGTCGTGCTTTGCACAAATCAAACCTGATGTCATGTGTCGCCACTCCAAAACCGTTGATTTCGCCCGAGAATGCAGAAAAAAGGTTAGCTTGGGCTCTTGAACATAGAGGTTGGTCTTTAGAGAATTTCAAGCGTGTACTATGGTCTGATGAAACTACCGTTCGTATTTTCCAAGGGTTTCGCGGTCTTGTCTGGCGTGAAATGCACGAAAAATGGAAACAGGATTGTGTGGGACCCACTGTTAAGCGTAGTCCAGGCCGTATGTATTGGGGCTGTTTTTCTTGGTACGGGGTCGGTCCTCTTGTCCCTCTGAAGTCGTCTGTAACTGGAAAGTCACATGCTATAATTCTCCGTAAGTATGTTCGTCCCGCGGTAGAAAATTTTCCAGGAAAAGAGAATCGTGGTCGTCCAATTTTTCAACAAGATAATGCCAAACCCCACTTTGCTAAGCCAGCAAAGGAAGCTATTAAAGAAACTCGAATACGTGTGATGGAGTGGCCCCCACAGAGCCCCGACTTAAACCCAATCGAGAATTTGTGGAGTGAAGTGAAAAGGTCCGTAAGTCGCAAAACGAAGCCGGGTAATCTCAAGGAGTTGGATGTGATCGTCAAAAAATCGTGGCGCGAGATCCCACCCGAGTTGTGTCAGCAGATGGTCGTCAGCATGCTTGATCGGGTTGTTGATTGCATTGAAGCCAGAGGAGGGTCCCTAAAATATTAAAATATAGTTAGTTTTTTTTTTTTTTAAAAAAAAAAAAATTGTAAAAAACAAAAATTTTAAATTTTAAGTTTTCGCAATAATAAAAAAACCAAGTTCGGGGTTTTTTTTGCATAATTTCTGCGCAAGTAAATAAAATCACGTGAAATTTTAGTATGTTGTGCCTTATGATCTAACGAACACGTGATATGAATTTCGTGCAGCGTTTACTTACCCGGTTTTGAGAAATTAAAATTCCAAAAGTGTCCACAATATTATGGTAGGCCACTGTAATTATTAAAAAAAGTGTGTTAGTTCATAGCGACCCGTCACCATGGCGACCCCGTGATCGGTCAATAAAAATCGATCACATGATCACGTGATCGATTGATCTGATCAATCGAGCATGTGATCACGTGATCGATTTTTATTGGTCGATTTATCACTTAATAAAATTTTATGCGATTACGATTACACAATTTTAATTTATTATAACTACAATAAATTACATTGTAAGAGAAAAAAGAGAGAAAAAAATAAAACTAAGATAAAAGATAAAATTTTGTGAGATTACGATTACACAATTTTAATTTATTATAATTACAATAAATTACATTGTATGAAAGAAGAGAAAAAAAAAAAAACTAGGATAAAAGATAAAAAACTACAAAAAAAAAAACGTGGTAATATCAAGACCACACTCGAAGCGACGAAGGTTCTGAAACGACGGCACCGTAAGCGAAAAGTTTTGGAAAGTGCATCAGCTAATGCTTTTTCTCATTCTGATCGTTCAAGATTCAAGAAATTTTCACGAATGATGGCATATGAATAATAGCACACGAACGACGGCACCAGAATGACAGACCTATAGCGCAGAATCTTCCAAACCACGGTATTAAGCAACTAAAGCCCAGAATCTCCAAAAAGCGCAGAATACCAAACAATGGCACCAAAACGACGAAAGCTCAAAAACTACAGTACTTTAACGACGAAAGCCCAGAATCTCTATATGAAGCAAACCTACAAAAAAAAGAGTTAGTTAAACGAAAGAAAAACTTAAAAAAAAAAATTCAAAAATCAAACGAAAAAAAATACATATCTCCGATTACGCCCAAGATTCAAAAAAGTCTGCATAGTAATTCTTTCCAAGAAATTTCTACGAACAGCAGTACACGAACAAAAGCACACGAACGACAGCACCAGAAAGACGAAAGCTTGAAATCAACAACGAAACCATTTCTATTCTACAAAAAAAAAAGAAAGTGTTAGTTAGTTCAAAGAAAGTAAGCAAAAAAAAATCAAGTAATGAAAAAAAAAATCAAGCAACGAAAAAAAAAACCATATCTCCGATTTATGTCCAAGATTTAAAAAGTCAGTATAGTATTTTTGCAAAGTGCATTTGCAAATACTTTTTCTGAAATTTCCACAAACGACGACACACAAACAATGGCACACAAATGACGAAAGCCCAAATCACCAACAAAACCGGTACAAGTTCCCAACTTCGCGACGGGTTTAATCAAAGGCTTCAATGACGGCTCCAGCGACGACTCCAATAGCGAAAACTATACCTTAAAAAAAAAAAGAAGTTATTTAAAATAAAAAAAAAACTAACAACAAGCAAAAATAAAAAAAAACAAACGACAAGCAAAGAAAAAAAAATAAAAACAAATGATTATCAAAAGGATAATCATTGTTTATATATGATTGCCGATCTTAAAAATGATTGGCTAATTATAAGGGTCACCATGGATAATTTTCCTTAAAAAAATTCGATTATTAAATAAAGAAAATTTTGAAATAATTAAAATTAAAAAAATAAAAAAAAAATAAAAAAAAAATTAAATAGAAAAAATTAAATAAAAAAAGAAAAAAAATCGAAATAAATAAAAGCAAAAATTTAAAAAAACAAAATACAATTAAAAAAATATAAAAAAAATAAAAAAGAAAAATATTAAAAAAAATTAAATAAAAAAAGAAAAAAAATCGAAATAAATAAAAGCAAAAATTAAAAAAAACAAAATACAATTAAAAAAAAATATAAAAAAAAATAAAAAAGAAAAATATTAAATAAAAAAAATTAATAAAAAAAAAGGGATTATATATATGTACCCAAAGGTATATATACCAGCATCATGTGACCTATAGATCACCACCAAAATTCAGAATCAGGTGTAATGTTGCATGATCAGAAAAATTCAAAACAAACGTTCATTTTGACAAAAATCGCTCATTTCACAAGAAACTGTATACTAAACCACCTTCTGTATATTAATTAAAAGGTTTCCTTGAGCGATTTTACTATATAATAGCCTAAATCGTAACCCTAATATAGTTCTCACCCTAACCCTAACCTAATATAAACAATGTTGATTTTGTATGTAATATCATATGATCAAAATAATAAGTACAAAAAAATTTAATGTACCCTATGGGGTATAACTAAATTAATTCAAAAAAAGAATAAAAAAACCGTTAAAAATTTAAATAAAAAATAAATTAAAAAATTTAAAAATAAAAAAAAAATCGTAAAAAATAAATAATAAAAAATTTAAAAAAAAATTTAAAATAATAAAAGAAAAAAAAATAAATCAAAATAAAAAAAATTAAAAAAATAAAATATATATATAAGTTACGTACAATATAAATAAAAATAAATAATAAAAAATATAAATAAATAAAAAAGTTTGATGCATACATTGCATTATATAAATAAAAAAATAATTATAGTATTAAATAAAATAAAAAAACCTCTCCGATATTACTGTACATACATATAGGAATAAAAAATGTGCTTTTTTTACTTTATTTATTTTATTTATTTTTTTAGAAAATCGAAATACCACGTGTACTCAATTTTAAAACAGACCAAATTTATACTAAAAATATGCAAATTAAAACTTTACATATAGAATTTTGATATACAAATACGCAAATTAAAAATCTAACTTTATTAATAATTTTTTAAAAAATATACAAATTTAACCCTTGCTTCATTTAATTTATCTATGATGGCTACCAAACTCTGATCTGACCTATCTATGTATATTTCAGGGTCCTCTTCAGACATCTAGTATAGAGGTTACACTTGTTTTTTTTCGCAAAAACCCTGAAATTTAAGAAGCAAAAAACAGGTTTTGCCAATTATCTTGGCATCCAGTAAACCAATTTGAACAAACTTTTTTTTAAAATGAAGCTTTTAGTAAAACATATCTAACAAAAAAAAGTTCTTCAGTCCAGTCAGGTCCGGTCTGGCCAGTCTGATCCAGCTCCTAAGACAGTGTTGTTGACTGGAAGCTACTAGAAGTCCACTAGAAGTCCACTGGAAGTAGGGCTCCTACCGAACCGGACCGAACCGAACTTTTGTCAAGTTTGAGTCTGGTTTGATTTTCGAACCGGACTCAAACTTTTTGTTTCAAACTTTTTAGTCAAGTTTGAGTTCGGTCCGGGTTCGGTCCGAAGTTTGCAAACTAGTTCGAAGTCCGAATAGTATATTAAAGATGCCTGACAAAATGTTTTTTGCAATAACGAAATGGTTTCGTCATGGTTTCGTCATGACGAAACCTTGACGATTGATGAAACCCCCGACGATTGACGAAACCCCCAACGATTGACGAAACCTATGACGAATTGACGAAATCTATGACAAATTGACGAAATCTATGACGAATTGATGAAACATATGACGAATTGACGAAACCTTGACAAACCTTTAACAATTGATAAACCTTGATAAATCGATTCAGGAACCCTTAGCATAATGATCTTGAATACACTAAACCTTAAATTGTTTCAAAAGAATGTTATTTCATTATAAGGTTTCATTGGATTTTTTCTTTTTCTTCTTTCGCTTGTTACGTGTAAATTTTATGTCAGGTTGATCCGGAATAGTCAAAATTGTGCACGCGTTTATTTTCGTCGATTCCGGATAAATCTGACATATATTCCGAACATGTGCGAAAGAAGGAAGAGAAGCGAAAATACTTGAAACCAATGTTTAAATCGACCTTGGTGCACTAATTAAAAATGACGGGAACGAAATGTTACATATAATGAGCACCAATCTATAGCTCTAGTCTCCAACAACAACACCTTAACCCTAAACTTCTATCTTTACGCGCTTTGTTTATTTACAAAATTTAATTTCCTTTTTTGATTTGTTATTCGTAAATAACGATGGATAACGAGAATGTAATGAATATATTAATATATATATATTGTTATCCAACCTATATTGATTCTCTATCGCTGCTATGAATTATGCATTATCGCCTGTTCTGTGAAAATATCGTTTTTTAGCTCTTATCGTTATTGACCGCGACTTTCCTATGGAATTGCCTAAAATGTTAATTAGGTTATATTCTTTTGTTGGTGATACTATATTAGACCCTTTTACAGGTTATTAAAACACTTTAAATTTTTATAAACGCGGTAATTAACTCTATCTTGTATGAAAAAACTCATCAGGTTTCGTCATATGTTTCGTCAATTCATCATAGGTTCGTCAATTCGTCATAGGTTTCGTCAATTCGTCATCGGTTTCGTCAATTGTCAGGGGTTAAGCCACAAAAAAACCTTTCGGACCTTTTCAAACTTCGGACTAGAAAGTTTGAAGTTTGATTCGGTCCGGTTCAATAGGAGCATATTCGGACTCAAACTAGTTTGCAAACTTCGGACCGAACCCGGACCGAACTTATAATTGAGTTTGAGTCCGGTTCGAAGTTTGAAACATATGGGCTGATTTATGGAATTGCCAATAACTTATGATATACTAATCTATTTTTGAATAATTTTATCACCAAAATGTTGGCCTCGATGAGACGGTTCTAATGAATCCAAAATCATCAAAATCCAATCACTGGATCCCAAGATAATTAAGTTTTGTATAATTTTACTATTAACTTTTACTATGTAGACAATCAACGTATGGATTGGTTTTACTATATAGACAATCAACGTATGGATTGGTTTTCATATATGAAAACCAATCCATACGTTGATTGTCTACATAGTAAAAGTTAATATAAAATTATACAAAATCTTAATTATCTTGGGATCCTGTAATTGGATTTTGATGATTTTGGATTCATTAGAACCGTCTCATTGAGACCAACATTTTGGTAATAAAATTATTCAAAAATAGATTAGTATATCAAAAGTTATTGGCAATTCCATAAATCAGCCCATATGATTGGTAAAATCTAGAGTTTGAGTTCGGTTCGATCCTGGACCGAACTCGAACCGGACCGGACCCGAACCGAACCTAGGAGCACTAACTGAAAGCAAATTAATAGTACCACTGGAACTTTTACTATCATAAATTTCCACTGGAAGGCTAGAAATTCCCACTAGAAGTCAAAATTAACAACACTGCCCTAAGAGGACTGTTAATGGTTCAGTCTGGTCTGGCTCTTTGGTTCCATAACAGTCCTTAAATGATTACGTCAATTTTAATGCATAAAATTTTATTGTCCCAAAATGACGTAATTATTTACTGTCAGATGTAAACAAACATCATATGATCTATGTTACACTTGATCAAGAAATTTGATTGGGTAATATAAACATCACAGATATGTTTACAAGAACCAGTCCTTTAATGGTCTCACAGACCTTATTGGTCCCAGTCTGGGACCAGTCCTGAACCAGTCTTTTTCAGGACTGATGTATCCCTAAATTAACCCTAACTTTAATTATAATTCTACATTTTACTTATTTGGCTACTTAACACATTTTTTTATATTTTACATAACTGTTAAATAAATATTATTTAAAAATTATATTTATATATAAATTATGCTATGTAAGTCTACATTGGGTTTGTAGATTTACATATAATTTTTAAATATATTAGTCTATATAAAAATAACTTTGTGATGCACAAAACGATTAGAATAGCCAATAAAAATTTAAGATTAGGTGTAACATAAAATTTTTTTTTCTTTGTTTATTTTTTTAAAAAAGCATTCATATCTCAAAATTTTGCTTATGAAAAAAATTCCTTGTTAAATTTTGTATATACTAATGCCCAGAAAAAATCCCAGGCCTCACCCTAACCCTAAAGTAATTAAATTTTATTTTTTGTTTTATTTTTTCATTTTTATTCAAAGATTTGCAAATCTAGTTTACCTATAGTAGTAAAACACCATAAGTGTGTTTATAATATTTGAAAATAAAATAAAAATAAAAATAAGATAAAATAAAAATAAAAATAAAAATAAAATAAAATAAAAATAAAAATAAAATAAAAATAAAAATAAAATAAAATAAAAAAAAAAGAAAAAAATTTTATCTCATATTGTAACAGTTAGTAAGGGTTAGTGATAGTATAGTTTAGGCCGAGTTGTTAGTGCTAGTAAACAAATGACGTAGTGCAATGATTTCACGTGATGTGATGATCACTGGGTTCATCGTTCTTTGAAGTGTCCCAAAATGGTTATCGGAAAAATTGCATTCAATAAAACTTAGTGTCGGGAGAAAAGTCAAATTAGAAATATGTCATGTCAGATAAATGTCTTGTCGAAAATATGAGATGTCAGTAAAAGAAGCTATAGACAGCATGGTATGTCGAAGAAATATCTGTCAATAAGAAGTGCTGTAGATGAAACATTCTGGAAAATTAGCTGGCGGGGAACTAACTTTTGGGGAATCATACCGTAATCATCCTCCAAGCATAAAGACACTATTTTTGGATTTAATCTGAATTACTTCGGTACCAATCAAAGAGTCAGTAATTTACAGTTGTCATTTTTCGATTTCACTGATTCGGGCGATTCATGATGCAACAGACTATTAAAATAATACGTAATTCATATTTATTAATGATATTAATAATTTTAAGTTGTTCTTTTAGCGTCACATGTTTCATTTTTTCAATTATACTTGAATCATTCTTTTTTGTTTTATACATTATATTTGAATCAACCTTTTTTTTAAATCACTACTATCTTATAGTTTGTGGTAGAATTACTGAATTACGGCAATTACGGCATTTTTCAGTGGTAAAATTAATTATGGCATAGCATTTAATTGCCGTAAAAATTATATGCCGTAATGTCGTAACGTGTAATGCCATAATACCGTAATGTTGTAATGCCACAATGCCACAACGCCGTACTGTAATGCCACAATAACACAATATTGTAATAATGCGATACCGTAACTACAGTATAATACTGTATAATAATGTTAACGTTATAATTAAGTAACTACGCGACACCCAGTCACTCCAAACCAGGGATGGTAAATGACATGGTCATTTGCAAAATAGGCAAATGACCTGAAATGACTTCAGAATGACTGGTCATTACAGTCATTTAAATTCCGGGTCATTTGAAAATGACTCATGACCAAATGATTCAGGTCATTTGGAAATGACCTGTATCATTTGGGAAACAGCACGAGTCATTTGGATTGCGGGTTTTAAAATTTGTGTATGATCGGATGCTATGCCTAGAGACCCGACCCGGGCCAACGGTCATATAGGAGCTTATAAAATTTTTAACAATATTTATCGACGTTATGCATTTAAATAGGCTATTCAGTTATGAATATTATTATTTAATTTTACTATATTTTACAGCTTAGTGAATATAAAAACATTTTATTAACTAGGTCTGAAAAAGCTACTCGAGTTATGATATTTACTATTTAATTTCATATACAGTACTTATAGAACTTACTGCTATAAAAAACATTTATTAATCTAAATTCTAAATTAAGTTATTTACTGTTTAATTTTCATTATAATCCACGGATATAAAGGATGTTTATTAATCCAAGTATTAAAAATAAGCTATTCACAAATGAATATTTAATTCACCTTATTTGCATTGTGAGTAAAAGAATTTTATCGATCTAAATATTTAGAATAAGTTATTTGAATTATAAATATTTTTCTATTTAATTTCATTTACTTTACAGCATTTAGCAAATATAAAAAACATTTATCAATCATATTTTTATAATTTATTTATGAGTATTTACTATTAAATTTCATTTCGGTCTGCAACTACGAAGAACATAAGCTATTTCTGAATATTGATTATTTAATTCACTTAATTCGCATTAATTGTGAGTATAAAGAATTTCTGTTGTTTAATATATTATCAATATTTACTATATAATTCATTTACTTTACGGCACTTAAAGCATTTCGCTCTTTTCGATTTAGTTGGATAGACGATTTTCGTAATTTTTGAGTCCCGTAAGTTCTGTGATTACAATATAGCAGTCACTTAGACTTCATCATATTTCATAGAACTCATTTTAACTATTCATGCATTTTCCTTTTATCGATAAATAAATTTCATAAAGTGTGACGAACATAGTTCTATGTTGTATTCGCGGCTCATGGAGCTCAAAAAATTTCAAAGATCGTCGATCGAAAGTGTGATAATCTAAGAATTAAAATAATCATTCATGATCTTTATTTACCTTTAATTTCAATCAGTAAGTATAAAGAAATTTTCATTAATCTAAACATTTAAAATAAGTTATTCATAAGGTTTACTATTTAATCGCGTTAATTTTGCAATATAAAGTATTTATTACTTTAAATTAATTCATGGTTATTTAATTATATTTTTACTTGCATCCGATCAATTGGTAGCATAAAAATCATTTGCATTTACATATATTAATACGACTAAATACCTTGGTTGAATATATACAACACCCATATTTGATTCAAATAACCTATTAAGTTGTAGTTTAATATAAAATTTTAAATGACCTAATAGGTCATTTCACCTTTTGAAATGACCAACATCTGGTCATTATTCATTTGAGTCACGAGGTCATTTCAGGTCATTTAACATCCCAGCTCCAAACCGGAACTGATGAATATGTTGTTATTTGCCATACAAGCATTTCATTTACATTAATTAATCGGTAAGCATAAAAGTTATTTAAAGTGTATTCTGCCAGTATACAATAGTTATAATAATTTCAAAACACGTAAGTATGTATGTAGGCATGTACCATGACTCATAGACTGGTCTAATTGGCCAAAAAAATAAATCACGACGTTTAAGTCAAAATACAACCTAGACCTACAACCCTTTTTTTATAGTCATTACATGTACTAAATCAATGAAGTCGACAGAATCAAATTCGAAAAAATATTTAATAGTATATTATTTAAAGGAAAACTTAATGCAGTAAAGCATTTTAACAAACGGTATTATAGCAGATAGTATTTCTGCATTACTGCATTACCGCATTACGGCATTAGGGCATTACGACATTACGGCAATATTCATTACAGTTTTACGGCATTACGTCATTACGGCTTTATGGCTCACAGCAATTACGGCAAAAAAATACGGTAATGCCGTAACCGTATTAATTTGTAAAATTAATTCTATTACCAACTATATACTAGATATTAGACCCGTCATTAAATGATTAACCATTTTTAATTAATTTACAATATATAATCTATTATAGTAGAGCTTGGATCCATTATCCGTTTTCATATAAAATAAGTTTAGTATCCAAGTGACAGTTCTATATTGTGGTGATGTTAATTTACAGATTTATCCAATATTCTGTGAGATAAAGGTGAACAATCTACAGATCTACGTCATTTTCAAAATTTCATTATAATACACGAGATGTAAATTAATGTCGTATGAAGGTGACAGTCATGTGAGTATACATGAAAATCAATATAGTCGAATCAAACAACCATTCTAACAACTTTTTATGATTAGTATTAAATAATCATTCTAATAGCTTATTGTGATTAGCGTTAAATAATCATTCTAACAATAACCATTCTAATAATAACATTAAAAATTTTACTTGTTGGATAACAGAAAAGTTTACTAACAACTGGCCATTAATTATAAATTTAATTCAAGTAAACTTCAAATTTCAGCTTATCCGTGATATTTATTTCCTTAGATTTATATATTTTCAATGTGAATTTCTAGATATTAATTTATTATTATTATTATTATTATTATTATTATTATTATTATTATTATTATTATTGATAAATTACTTAAAATTGAAAGATTAAAAACAAATATTGAAAATATCAAAAGTTAATGATTCAAGAAAAAAAAGTTCAAGTATTAATAATTATATTGTAAATTAGCTTGATATTTAATGTCATTAATTATTTTAACCATTTAATTCAAAGCAGTGTTCACTTTGAGTCGTTGGATCGTTACCCCACCAAGTCGGAAATTGTACCTAAATTAGGTCATATTCGTAAACAAATTTATATTGTATATGATTTTAGACGAAATAATAAATGAATAATCTACCTGTGCAATTCCAGTAAAACAAATGAATAATACAATTGCCATAATTTGTGTACCAGCGTCAAATGCTGCAGACATTACATAATTATATCTATAATATATAAAATAATGTGCATCATTTTACATTATTAATGCAAAAAAGAAAAATAATTAAATAATTAATAAAAAATAAAAAAAAACAAAACCTACTTTTTCCACCACCTACAAATGGTTAAATAAAAAAACACTTTAATTTTTAATTCATATACTCGTAATAATAAATAGGTCATATACTTACGCATGTTTATAACGAAATGCATAAAATTGACTCAAAAAGCTAACAAGTAATCCAGTGATTAAGAAATTTCTTGATGGACCAGGAAAAGTTGCTAGACCATATAATATCACGGGAGTATTCACGAGATTAAATTTTGACTTTGGAAACTTTCGATGAAGTAAGTAAAATGGTACTGGTAAAAAGAAACCGATTAGGAAGCCCCAGAGGAGTACATTATAAATTGATCCAGCCTACGTGTATTTGAAAATCACAAGTAGTATTAGGTTCAACCATAATTCATTATTTTAATAATAAATTATTACAATATTATTCGAATTGACATACCCCAAAAGTCTTTGCCGGTCCAATCAATCCCCACACTATAGATGCAGTGTTAAATATCTCTGATTGATAGGCAGTCCACTATATATAGTTAAACCATTCTCTTAACAAAGTTTAAAGAACCGGATAAAATAATATATGTGTGTATATATAACCACTTACTTGGCCAGATGGATCAGATTCTGTACCATCGAGATAAGTTCTTTTCGAATCAATTATCATCTGCATTGTCCAAAAGTTTACGACGCAACCAATAAGTGTACCCCATATTTGTGATGTGAACATGCTTCTTGGAGGAACTTTCATATAATGACCTTTTAATAATGAAAATAAATTTTGACAATATTCAGATAATATCAATGATAATAAGTTTTTTTATTTAAAATGAAAGGCATACCCAATTTTAGATCTTGAACAAATATCAAACATTGATACAAAGACATATATCCATAAGTTTTAAAATATACGTTTGCGATGGGACGACCAGGTAAAATAAAACCGCACACCAGTTCAGTTATAACATTTAAACCAATTTGCCAATTTGAGATGGCATTAATAACTCCTATTAGTAGACAAGAGTATTGAGATTAACTTTTAAATAAGAGGTTTGAATAAATGAACTTAAATATTATATACCTATCGGAATCACCATTAATACAGCAAGAATAACGGACAACAATACACCCCACCAAGGCAAACGTGCACCAGTAGTTTCACCGAGGATCATTGCGATTATTAACATAACAAAAAAAATACCACCATACCAATAATATGGTACTTCTGTTATCAATTCAAGAATTGATAACCATGAAATAGTGCTACATGAACAATGGTTGCGGGAACTTGGGCGAAATAATAACCATAACACATGGCAAACATAGCAGATATAAACTCAGGGCTATAATTCTCAAAAGATTTAATATCGAAGTCTTGATTCTTTTTGATTGGTTATATCTATAAAAAAAAAAAAAAAAAAAGAAAAGAAAAATTATTATTTATATAGTTTAATATGTTTAACAATACAACCAATCGAAAAATGGTACCTACGTGTNTTCACCGAGGATCATTGCGATTATTAACATAACAAAAAAAATACCACCATACCAATAATATGGTACTTCTGTTATCAATTCAAGAATTGATAAAGTAAATAACTTTAATCAGTTTTCCAAAATAATCATTTGAAATGAAATGAACTATTACTGAAACCTGGATAAGCGCTCATCATTTTACAATGGGTGTCTTCTTTATCTTCCTCTTCACGAGTTTTCTTATAACGATTCCAAATTTCCTTACCATGAAATAGTGCCACATGAACAATGGTCGCAGGAAGTTGCAAGAAAAAATAACCATAACACACGGCAAATATAGCAGACATATACACAGGGCTATAATTTGTGTATTCAGTAATATCAAGTTCTCCTGATTTGATAATTCTTGTTTGGTTATATCTATAAAAAAAAAAAAAAAAAAAAAAAGAAAAATTATTATTTATATAGTTTAATATGTTTAACAATACAACCAATCGAAAAATGGTACCTACGTGTGTCCATCTTTATCGAATGAATGAGTTGACATGAAAGGAAATTTTTGAGCATCGCTAAATAAAATTAAAAATTAATTTATAAAATCTGCAAGTTAAAATAATAATTAAGCAATTACTTACAAAACATTATAATAGTATAACAATGGACCAATAACCCATGCCGATAAAATCACTCCAAAGAAATTATTTGCTTGAGACCACCTGAAGTATAAGGAAATAAAATAAATATAAAATATATCAAGCTTTAAATGTTTTGCACACGAGAATTATAGACAAAAGTTACCATGGAGTGTACAATGGGTTCATACTACCAATAGCATTCCAATCAAAGGAAAAAGTAAGAATTCCAGCACCTCTATAAGCACTTCCCAACGTCTTTATTATATCACTGTTTGGAGCTATTAGGCATAGTATGGCAGCACTGGATAACCAAGGGAATATATATTGTGGTACAAACTGCCAAACGAAAATTGAAATAAAAGCGATATAGAAAAATCGAACTCTATCCTTTGTTTCTGTAGTATTGCCATGTAATGTATTGTACAAGGTAGCGAAGACAAGAGCTTGAGGCCAAATCATGTTAATTGGACGAACCAAAACTAAATTTTTAAGCAATTAACATGATGATTTTAATTAAAATTTTTGACTAAATATTAAATATTTTTAATGATTATAATAGTTATTCATGATAATTAGTTATTACTGATAATACATACATTTTCGAACAAATCCGGCAAGTCCGTATCCAATCATTTGCGTGCTAATCAGTAAAAAAAAGCCAACTAAGAAATTAACTTTAGTATCATAGAATAATTCTTGAATTGAGATGATATCCTATAAAATGGAATACAAAAAGATATATATTATGCAAATAATAATAATAATATTATTATTATTATTAATTATAAAGAGATTTGAATAATAAATACCACAGCATACGCGGCAACGCCACCCGCATTGGCTGCAGCAGCTATGCATGCGTGTTCCTTATAGTTAAATGGACCTGGCAATCGAATATAATAATTATTCACACACGATTTTTATTTATATGTATGGACAAAATTTAAACATAATATTTGTAAAATCAATAAAACCTGGATTTAGACTGAATTCCCAATTTCTGATGCGAAATTTCTTAGTTGGCAAGATTTTTTCCAACCATTTACCCCCAATATAAGATGCGAGTATAACAAAGAATATAGAATAAAGAAGGACATTTGCACGAAAATAGTAAAATACTGATATCGCGGCACCCAGTACGGTAAAGAACTATATAATTCATAGGGTAAAAATAAATTATGTCAACACCATATTATTGTGTGGATACGTATATAGTGTGTAACCTAATAGATATGTCGTAAGTGGGAATAGAATTTAAGTGGATTGGAATTTCCAGGTTAAATTAGGGTTAGAGTTAGGGTGTACATAAATAAAATTAACCCCAAAATGGGATATTATATAAATTCCGAATCCACTTAAATTCCGTTTCCACCTACAACATATCAGATATGGATAAGTCGCGTGATTTATATATGTATTATACAAATTTTAATACTGATTGGCTCTACATCACGTGAACGGAATCCATTGGGGATCGTCTAAAGTGGTGAGAAATTTCGTTGCACAACCCGATAAATCCGACGAGGCAAAAAAGAAAAAGTGAAAGATATTATAAACGGCATTCTAAACCTATGTTAGGACATAATAAAAAATGCCGAGGAGGAAATTTACCTATATACCTGTACCTAACCTTAGCCTCACCTCAACATAAAATTGTCTAACTCTAAATTTGATTTGCCCGGGTCACATGATTACCCGCTTTAGGCATCCCCATTTTTATTTACTTTTCCACTATAAGTCCTCGCTACGCTTCAGACAATAACTAAATATATGGGTTTTTTGCCTTGAAAATGACCCTACGGCACTAGAATTTTTTTTTTGAGTAAACAGCGAATAAAGTTAGTGTAACCCAAACAAACCACAATGTCCGTAAAGTTATTTCCATTCTATTTTTAGATATTCAAAAAAATTTTCTGCCAAATTTCCGGACCTCCATAATTCATTTTAATATTAAGTTAACCGGTTATAAAATTTGTACAAAATTAGCTTTGTATTATCTCAATTTTGGTTTGGGGAACCCAGGACCCTATTTTCAAGGCAAAGACTCATATACTATAATATCATAATATCAATAAGACTTACGGTGCTTAACACCCAAAATCGAAAAGTCAAACATGGCAAACTTGGATCATCATTTGTACTAACGGCCTAAAATTTACAAATAATTTTAATATAAGGAAAAAAATCATTGAAATAACGAATGAATTTGATCGTTTACCGCTGAAACTAAATCAAGCACAGAACCAACTTGCGATTCTTTGTCGATATTTTTTTCTTCATCATAAATTATCTCAGTATTAGTTTTCTCATTTGCATCGTTATGGACTAAATTTTTATCGTTGTCTTCTGTCTTAGTTTCTACCATGTCGAATAGAAATGATAGGAATAATAGATATAATTTGTTTAATGAAAATTAAGTTGTCGCTATCGTCGTAAAAAAGAAACTGTGAAGGAGATTAAGAGATTATATATATTTGCAATTTTAAGGACAAGATAAATTTAGTAATTGATGTTAGCAGACGTGAGAGAATACAAATGCATATAAAAATTTTCACATTTCTAAATATTATGGCCTATCCTATTTTGGCTTATCATTTTTTATTATATATATATTGCAATAGCGATACCGAAATCATATGATTATCATTTATAGAAAGGCAATATTTTTGGTATATCTCAGTGGATGCGAAAGAATACAAATGCATATAAAATTTTCATATATAAAATGTTTCTACATATTATGGCCTATCCTAATATAACGAATAATTTATCATTTATAGAAAAGCGATAATATTTTAGGTAGATTTTTTTTAATGATTGTTACACTTAAAATATACAGTCAATTCTTTCTATAACGAGCTGTTGGTTCTGGCTGTTAAAAAAAGATCGCTATATAAAATTACTATGTTTTCTTAAGAAACCATAACTCTTATATACCGAACTATTATAAAATTCAAAAAGTTTTAGTTCACTATATCTAGAGTCGTTATAGAGAGGTTCGGTATGACTGTGCACTTAAAATTAATATAGTATGACATTCAGATAATGAATCGACATATTTGCGTTCATCTACGTACAAATTTGATATCAATATAGGCCTTATTACCAAATTTGAATCAAATATCAATTAACGTACGTACGTACATGATCGTTGTATTTGTGATAGGAAGTGATAAAGAATTTAGTTATCGATGTATTTATGGTTGCATTTTATATTTATGATATATTAGATGAGAGATATACTTATTACGAGTTGGTTAATAATTATTACTATGTATAAAGGTGCAATTTGAATAGATTTGATAAGGCCACGCAAAGTTGATGTTTCGTTTTGCATTACCCGCCATCCCATTTTTTCAATTTTTTTTTTTAGATCCCAATTGTGCCAATTGTTCGATTTTTGAAATCTATTTTTTCCCGCTATTTTCATCCGGTGTCACCCGGTGGAGACCTTAATTTCCCGTAATTATCCAATAGGACTGACAGGAAAAATATGACTGTCGGCCCATTTTTAGATTCCTTGTTGTGTAAAATGAAAAAACAACCTTGTATAACCTTAAATGTGAACATTATTCTATTTGCAGTAAATTAAAAAAAAAAACGTCCGTCCGTCCCGAATTTTGAAATCCATGTAATGCAAATGAAAAATCAACCTTGCGTGGCCTAATATAATAAGAAATATAGGTTTTAAAGTGGGATGTATTTTATAATTTTATTGTTTTGGGAGTCCGGTTTAATAGATATATTTCGTGGTTAATATGTGGTAATTTTAATATTTGTAATGTTTGGGGTTTGATCTGGTTCGATTTTAAAAACGTGTATTAGGGTGAGTCATTAACTAACTGTAATCACAATATTTTATATACAAAAGTTTTTTATAGTAAACAAACAATATTATAATATAATTGTTTGTTAATTAATTACGATATAAAAATTTAAAGATGATTCACTTTTTGTTAGGTAGCAAGTTACTTTGATATTGAAGAAGAATAAATATACCATATTTTGATTTAGATTAGCTAAATTGCGCATTTTTTAAAACATTTTCACAGGATTTGGCAGGAAACCATCGATGCTTTTTTTTAGATTATGTGGTTGAATTTGTGTACATTTGAATTACCGTAAGGTGTAGTGATACGGGCTGATGAAAAAACTCGGGTCAGGGCTGGCTCGGGCTGACCAGCCTTGGAGTGGCCAATCAGGGCTGACCTTTTTATGAATGATTTTGAATGATTCTAAAAGATATTCGACCTTTCTCAATCTTTAAACATCGATTAAAAGTTTTTTTTTGCGACCCTAATAAGATATTCGTATTCAATGTTGCCACATTCCGAAGATATTCTGCCGATATTTTCCGGGCCAGTCCGCATCACTAGTGAGGTGCCTTTGCTTTATCTTTATTATCATGTGGTTGAGTTTGTATACATTTAAATTATCATGATTTTTACCGTAAGTTATTATAAAAATTCTTTTACAAAAACTTGCTCGCTAAATTTTGCTTATATATGATTACCTAAAACCTATCTAACCTTAATCTTATATGACCCTAACCCTAAAGCTAATTTGATAAAATATTATTATAAGAAACTGCTCGCTTTAGGCGTCCCCAAATTAGGGGGTCGTCTAAAGCCGTGTCCATCACATGACATAGAGCCAATAGGATTGTTTATTTTGATCGACACGGATCAGAAGAGACAAAAACAGCGAAAAAAAAGCGAAAGTCGCAAAAATACAAGAAACAACTGTCTAAACCCATCTTGGTGCGTTAATAAAAAATGTCGGGAGGACAATTTTACTATAAGACATGATCTAACCATTACACAAAAAACTAACCCTTACCCTAACTTTAATTAAAAAATCTAAAACACGTGACTGGACACGGCTTTAGACGTCCCCAAATTAGGAAATCGATTCCGACATGGTTACATAATTCACAGAAAATCTTTTTATACAGTTTACAATAGTTTTTGTGTAAGGTTATTGGGTGGATCATTTGTGCTATTAAATGATAAAAAAAATTAGCGAATTCTTGCTTTCCTATAGTATCTTTATAACTCAATTCTGGGTTCGTGCGTTTTAACGTTTTTGATTGGTTGTATCTGAAAAATGTGACCTGAATGTGGGAAAATCTTGCATAATTTAATAATTACGTAAGGTGAGTAATTATTACAGAATTCCCGTGATCATCTGCAATTATTGCAGCATTTTGATCATTTGTCATGGTTTAATCATCAATACGTAAAATCGAGAATAATAAGTTTTGTAACATGATTTTTATAATAACCGGTAACAGAATTTTCACAGTAACTTGCAACTGTTTTCAAAAAGCGTGGAAAGATGCAGATTATTGTACCATGGAGAATTAACGATAGTTTCCGGATTTTTGATTTTTCTAAGCAGAATTTCCAAATTCTTTTCTATGGAAATCGTTTACCACATCTTTTTGAAAACAGCGGTAACAGTCCCAATAACTCAATTCTGGGTTCGTGCGTTTAACGTTTTTGATTGGTCGTATCTGAAAAATATGACCTAAATGTGAGAAAAACTTGCATAATTTAATAATTTACGTAAGGTGAGTAATTATTACAAAATTCCCGTGATCATCTGCAATTATTGCGACATTTTGATCATTTGCATTAATGTCGTCATGGTTTAATCATCAATACGAAAATCGAGAATAATAAGTTTTGTAACATGATTTTATAATAACCAGTAACAGAATTTTCAGATTATTGTACCATGGAGAATTAATGATAGTTTCTGGATTTTTAATTTTTACTAAGCAGAATTTCCAAATTCTTTTCTATATGGGCATATGGAAATCGTTTTCCACATCTTTTTGAAAACAGCTGTAACAGTCCCAATACAACCCTAACTATATACTACAATGTGCTACTGGAATTTTTTTGCGATAGAAATTAGTGTTTTACGTTAGTAAGCAAGTCCTATAACAGAATTTTGTGTTTCACTGGAATAGAAGATTTGCAATAGAGGTGATATTAATAATATGATGGAATGGTATTATGAATCAATCGTTGAAATTAAATAGAAGATTTAACTAGATTGCTAGAAATTTGACCAGATAATATGATAACTTTAAGGTATAGAAGTGAAATTAATTATAAGATTAAAAGGTATAACGAATCAATCGCTAACTTGGAAAAATTATTATATTTAAAATTATTAAATAGATGGATGAAGCATCTGAAGATTTAACTAGATTGCTAGAAATTGAACCTGATAATAAAGGTATAGAAGTGAGATTAATTATATGATGAAAAGGTATAACGAATCAATCGTTAACTTCGAGAATTTTATTGTTATTTTAAATTATTAAATAGATAGATGACGCATCCGAATATTTACTAGATTGCTAGAAATTAAACCAGATAATACGATAGCTTTAAGGTATAGAAGTGAAATTAATTATATGATAAAAAGGTATGACGAATCAATCGCTAACTTGGAGAAATTATTGTTATTTTTAATTATTAAATAGATTTAACTAGATTGTGATAACTTTAAGGTATAGAAGTGAAATTAATTATAAGATGAAAAGATATAATGAATCAATCGCTAACTTGGGAGAAATTATTATATATTAAATTATTAAATAAATAGATGACGCATCTGAAGATTTAACTAGATTGCAAGAAATTGAACCAGATAATACGATAGCTTTAAGGTATAGAAGTGAAATTAATGATATGATGAAAAGGTATAACAAATCAATCGCTAACTTAGAGAAATTGTTATTTTAAATCATTAAATAGATAGATGACTCATCCGAAGATTTAACTAGATTGCTAGAAATTGAACCAGATAATATGAACTTTAAGGTATAGAAGTGAAATTAATTATATGATGAAGAGGTATAATGAATCGATCGCTAATTTGGAGAAATAATTATATTTTAGATTGATGAAGCATCCGAAAATTTAACTAGATTGCTAGAAATTGAACCAGATAATACGATAACTTAAGGTATAGAAGTGAAATTAATTATATGATGAAAAGATATAACGAATCAATTGCTAACTTGGAGAAATTATTGCTATTTTAAATTATTAAATAGATAGATGAAGCATCCGAAGATTTAACTAGATTGCTAGAAATTGAACCAGATAATACGATAGCTTTAAGGTATAGAAGCGATATTAATTATATGATGAAAAGGTATAACGAATCAATCGTTAACTTCGAGAAATTATTGTTATTTTAAATTATTAAATAGATTGATGACACATCCGAAGATTTAACTAGATTGCTAAAAATTGAACCAGATAATACGATAACTTTAAGGTATAGAAACGAATTAATTATATGATGAAAAGGTATAACGAATCAATCGCTAACTTAAAGAAATTATTGTTATTTTAAATTATTAAATAGATAGATGACGCATCTGAAGATTTAACTAAATTGCTAGAAATTTAACCAGATAATACGTAACTTTAAGGTATATAATGAAATTAATTATATGATGAAAAGATATAACGAAACAATCGCTAACTTGGATATTTTAAATTATTAAATAGACAGATGACGCATCCGGAAATTTAACTAGATTGCTAGAAATTGAACCAGATAATAATGAAAAGATATAAGGGTAGCCCAATTTAGAGTAAGAGTTAATTTAACTATTCTATTAATATCATTTAACTCATGATTAATGAAAAATTACAGATTCCTGATCAAGCTCAAAATTTTTACGATTCCCGTGGCGGAGCCACGGGTCGGACGCTAGTTTTTATAATATCTGGTGAATCCATCCAACAGCTTTTATACACGATTTGACTAATATTTACCTACTAAGGAAAATCGTAATATAAAAGCTATTCGACTAAAGTGGATTCGCCAGATATTATTAGGAAAGGCACAAAATTCACTAAACTTTGTTATTCATTTAGTAGCACAAATGAGCAACCCGGTAATCTTGCACAAAAACTATTGCAAACTATATAAAAAGAATTTCTATGAATTGTGTAAAATGTCGGAATCGATTTGCTAATTTGGCGGTCTCCTCTCGCTAGGGAACTAGTAAAGCATGAAACAAATTTACAAGGACCGGTTAAGGACCGGTCCATGTATCGGTCCCACAGTTCTTAACTGTCTCAGGTCCCAGGACCAGTCCGGACCGGTCTTTTGCAGGACCGATGCAACCCATGTTGAGCTGCTGATTTGCAATTGTCACAATTCGAAATTGTGACATTAGAAGATTCAAATTTCCCGATTAGTTTGTAGATAGATCTCTTTATTTAGTATAAATAACTTTCATTTCTATTTTTGTATAATTCATTAAATGTTAGTCAAAATTTCATTTAAACTTGATGATTGACATATCATCACCCCTTTTTTGTAAAATCTTCATAGTAAAATGACGCTCAAATGACTAATGACCTTAAAATGATCTTTCATTATGGTCATTCAAATTTTGGGTCATTTGCGGCCATTTGCAAATGACCCGTGACCAAATGACACCGTCATTCCTGTGCTTTGGTCATTTGGATCATTATGCATAATCGATTAATTATATAACACAAAATATAACGTATGTGTCCGAAAATAAGCTAAGCAAAAAGTTACACAAAAATTGGGGCAGCATATTTCGGGTCAAAGACGTTTTTAAATTTTTGACCAAAAGAGGGGTAGCTTATTTTAGGTAGTTTCCTATTTTTGGACACATACAGTATATTGTGCAATTTTGTGTGAAGCAAGTGACAGAAATTCATTTTAATGAATTTTCTTATTAATTATTTATCTTGCAAAGTATGATTAGTTAAATAAGAGCAATTACTAACATCTAGATCAATTAATTGGTGAGTCTAACTGATAACTAAATCTGCATCTTAGCAGCCAATTGGTTCAAAGAAAGCCATACAGTACATACATATATCATAATTATAAATAATTAGTTTTTTAGTACTTAATTTTGATTGGCTAAAAATACAGTAGATTAGTAAACAAATATCAAATGATATTCTAAGTCATTTAAAGCCCCAAAGTGACTAATGACTAGTCACTATAGTTCATGTCACCTATACTCATCAAAAAATGTAAATTATTCCAAAATTTTTATCAGATTTAGTTATGTGTCTTGGTTATCATTGGTCAAAAATTCATACCATCTAAAAAAATATTTATATTTAGTCTGAAATTTGAGAAATTGATTAACTTTAACCTTTAATACTTCACAAAATAACAAATTACAAAAAAAAAAAATAAACTATAAATTTGAAATTTATAGTTTATATATAGAACTGGACTAGACGGTGCCCATGCACATTGTGACCCCTATTTTGATATTTCAAAATTTTACTAGGGTAACCCCTATTGCACTTTTAACAAAAAATAATCTTCTCGCAATTCTGTACTAACTTGACCCTAATTCTAACCCTAACACTAATTCTAGACAAAATTAATTATTAGTACATTAGGGGCACAAAATGCACAGGGCATTATTTAGATTTTTACTTTTTAATAAAAATATAGTTTTTAATTTACCTTATATGTTAATATTGTTTTATTATTCTCAAATAAATCTTTTAATAATTCAATATTATAGCCTGGTCTAATTTTTTGTACTCTATAATATTTTTTACCTGGATGCCATTTATTACAACCAATAAAGGGCTTTATAATTTCTACTTCACTGTTTGAAGAACTTTTTTGAATAATATATTTTTCATTGGAAGTATTTTCATTATGACTTTTATTTCTCAAAATATTATAATATTGATTTCCTTTGCATGTATAATTATTATAAGGGCAATTTGATTTAATTGATGCAAGATATTCTTTATAAAAATATTAAATTAATAAACAAAAGATTATAATTAAATTTTAAACAATTACTGTCGGCCCTCTCAGAACTGGTATACATGGTGGACGGGTTTAGTATCGTTTTGAGAGGGTAATCAGATTTGACAATATCATGTGAAATGCGAATATGCATTGACCAATCAAATTGCAAGATTGAACAATTTTCAGGGCCTTATTGGAGCGCAAAACAGAATTACTTGTGACCTCGAAGACCTGTGAACTGTTTAATCACGTTATATTGTGGACAGAAAAATCCTAAGATCAATATTCTAATCACATGAATGAACCCATCTGTATTAATTTATGCGATTTGATTGGATGCATGCAGGTGACTCTATCCAAAAATCAGAAATTTATACATAAAGGTTATCGAATATTGGAAATGGCAGGTTATTGGTTATTACTTATGGAACGGGTATAGTAGATTGATTTTTAACCAATTTTGGCAGGTTATTAGTTTTGACAGGATTGGTTTTAAAAGGGCCGACTGTATAATTAAATTTTAAAAAAATAATAAATAAAATTTAAATTTTATTACCCAATTGTATTAATTTTAATTTGATCTTTTTCATTTGTCAAATTATTATTATTATGAAGAATTAAATCAGTATCAGATTTACATTAGTAAGTGGAATTATTGCTATATCCATATTAGCTATTTCACAACTTTTATTCCTCTACAAGTTTTTATAGTTTCATGACAATCAACTTCTAAAAAAGGGCAAAATACTTTGCAATGTAATCCTTTAGGTTCATCTACTAAATATTGAATCTAAAATTAAAATATAAAATTTTAATTAAAATCATTTAATTTAAATAAAAAAAATTAATAAATAAAATAAAATAATAATAAAATAACTTACATCTTTAAATAAAGAAGATAAATTATCCTATTTTTCAATACAAAAAATATAAGCAATCACTGGTCGAAATTTTTTAATATGATAGGCCGATATTGAGAAGATTATAGGCAATATATAACAAACCAAACATTATAAAATCAGGTAAAAGATATTCGGCTAATTAATATAACTATATAAATATCTGCCATCCGATATCTTGTTGACATATTAATTTTTTAAAATATAAACCAAAAAAAGGCTGATATTATTAAGGTTGATATAACAACTAAATATCGGCTTACGATATAAACTGATATTCTAATGAACAACTACATTATAAGAAGATATAATACTGAGTAGTTAAACTGCTAATTATAATCAAAATTTATGCCGATATTTTATTATTTTACGTTGATATATAACGATAAATTAGTGATATTATATACTTCTTAATGATATATTACCGATTCTATTAATTTATTTTTTTAAACTAAATTTAAGCCGATATTTGGTTGATTGATTTATTTTTCTATTTTCGTTTTCTGATATATTTCTGATTATACACATTAATAGAAGATATTTTACTGATTTTATTAATTATCTCTATTAATCTTTAATTTAGACAGATGGGCAATGATATATAACGATATTTTTATGATATTATATATTATGCAAAGATATTTAACAGATTCTATTAATTTATTTTTTTAAACTAAATTTAAGCCGATATTTGGTTGATTGATTTATTTTTCTATTTTCGTTTTCTGATATATTTCTGATTATATACATTAATAGAAGATATTTTACTGATTTTAGTAATCGACCAGTTTATAAAAATAGGACGTAATTCGGTTATTTACTCATAATAAATTATTTTGATAATATATGATTTATACAAATATTTATTAATAATATGTTATATATTTATTAATTATATATTAATCAATAAACTATCGGTCTAATTATATATTAAATCGTTTATTTGTAGGAATTACTACTAATATTTTTTGTACATTATTACCAGATTGAAATCTATACGAAGAAGGGATAAATCGTCCTAATATCCTCTGTATGGGAAGTATACAATCTCTTGCTTCTTCATAAAATTTTTCTCGCCAAATTTCTATATCACAACGTGTATCATTATTCGACTGTAATGATAAGAAAAATCGTTTTGAGGAATGTGGCATATACCATCGGACATAAGCTAGATGGTGCGTTTCATTATTAAATTTATGTTGAAAAAAGTATTGTATTTGTCCAGGATATATATCTTGAGAATTGTCACGATAAGCAAGGAACTTTGCTCTAATATATGATCGACTTCTATATCTAACGGCATTCTTCGATCCATATATTTCTGCTCCTATTTTTAATCTTCCAAATTGTGTAATTACTCGATCGATTGATGGTGCCATCATATCATCTGGATCGAAATTATATAGTGTAGAATAATATTCTCCTAAAATTTGATAAATATTATCGGGAAGATTTACATTCTCGTTTCTTGGTCTAAGCATTTCTCCAGGATATCTTTCTGTTCCCATGATATCACTACCAATAGTTATTTTATCTGCCATATCCAGATATGCTATTAAATCCTCACTTTCAAAATTTTCTGTCATCTTCAAACTTCCACGCACTTTTTTATCTAAAAGTGGAAGAATTTTGTCAAATAGTAATTCAGTTTCGTCATTATTGACCGAATTTATTCTATATTCTACTTGCGCATTTTTCATTAAAATGCGCATAAGTTCAGGTTCAATGGATCGATTACTAGTTGGATAAGATCCTAACAAACCATTCATCCTTTCGAAAGAATAGCACCAATATGCATATGGCGGACCATAATCTAGGCAACATTGTTTAATGTGAAGCGACAAGTGAATATTGGATGTTATCAGATGTGGGCCATAATTTTGTTGAATTAACTTTGCCATGTTTATTAGCCGATTATGTGCTTCGTCTATGTCACTTTGCCTGACTATTCGGCTTACTAATGAATTGCATGCACAGACAAAATTAAAAATAATTTCTTTATCTCCATGTGATAGCAAATCCCACATGCACGGTATAGCATACACTTGATAAAATATTCTCCACTGATCTGCAGTAAATCGACTAAATCCTTCTGCTCCACGTGCGACTTTTGATGGAATACGACCTATATCTGATGGAATTTTAACGTTCGACATACGTTGTTCAATTATTGAAAGTTGTTTATTATTAAGTTTATTATGATCTAATAAGCACTGCTTCATTATCCACTTGCCGATACCTAAAAATAGGCAATGCATTGGATCAACTACCATAAATTTAACTGGATCAAAATAATTTAGCCGATATAGTTCTGACCATCTTACTCCCGTTTCTGAAACATGCTCATCACGTTCTTGTTTATTTGTACAAAGTAACCATTGATTTGCTGCACTAAAATATTGTGAAATATCTACTGGTTTGAACCATTCATCCATACTTTCAAAACCACCGTAGTGATTTCTTTTGGTTTCACGATCATATGTTGCACGTTTTGGACAACGATGGCATTTTACTAAATAACTTGCATGACCGCATATTTTTCTTGAAGCAGGAACATCATTAGCCGATAAAATAAGTGCAGCGTATATCTTGCGTCCTTCTTTATATTCAAATGTTGATGGTAATTCTATACCGGAAGAAAATTCAATTAACTCGTCGACGATTGGAGCAAGATAATGATTTATTTGATGTTTACTAGGCTCATTTGGACCAGGGATGATACCTAATGTTAAAATATTGTTTGGTTTGAATCGTTCTTCACGTGGTAAATTACATAAAACTCCATAAATTACCCCAGTGCTATGAATTGTATAATCGAATGGTTGAAACCAGTCGATATTCATAGCTAAGCCGATATGGCTATCAAGTGTATCATTTGTAAAAAATGGCGTAGGATCATCAGGATTTATAGCGAAATTTTTCCAGATATTACCCTCGTATATGTCTGAGAAAATTCCATTTGGGACATTTCTATTTCTAGAATGCCGTAACATCACCTCAAATCCTGGCCGCTAATACATCATATAAAGTTGCTGCTTTATACTTCCAACTGGGTAAAGCTTTAATGCTCGTAATAAAGTTCCTTCATTTGTTTTTATTATCTCTGCTAATGGTTCATTACATGCCGATCGTCGTGATTCTGATCTATGATTAGGATATTCAACATATGTACACATTTTGCATGCTGGTTGATTTTCCTCTGAATAATTTTTGACTTCTAATAGATCATAAAGTTTATGACACTTCGGGCATGCAACATATTTTTTATATTTAGTTAAGATACCTAAAGACGATTTTGTTGTGGTCAGAGAAGTAGGAAACTTATCGGCTTCATTTATTTTGAAATGTACAAGTATAATTCGAAGAAATTTAATTAATGTTTCTGTACCAACATCGGATACATTGAAACGTTGCTGATATTTCATTATCCATACGATGATCCAATCATGCGAATTATCATCGAAAGTAAACGGTGGATCAAAAACTTCAGGATCGATTTCTGGCGGAATAAAATTAACAGGTTCACGGCTTGCTTGCGAAGATTCACTTGCAGAATCACTTGAAGAAGAACTACTTGAGGAAGAAGCATCATCAGGCTCTTCTTTCTGAATTATCATAATTTCATCATCATCTGATGGTTGATATATATCAAATGGCGATGATTCTTCTAAAGCTTCATCAATGTTCATCTCTTCATCATCGATGGGTGAAGGCATCCGAAATTTTGCTTTACCCGATTTTCTGGAGATTGGCGACTGTTCAATAAAATCATCTTCTAGAAATAAACTTATAGATTCAGTACTCGAGTTTGTATTATCATCTTCGTCACTGGCTGTACTATCTTCTTCGGAACTATTGTTATCCGATGCATTGTTATCCGAACCACTATCATCAGAATCACTGTTATCCGAACCACTATCGTCAGAATCATTGTTATCCGAACCATTATCATCAGAATCATTGTTATCCGAACCATTATCATCAGAATCATCGTTATTTGAATCTTCACTTCCTGAACTAGCACGTTTTGGAAATTCTGGCAGTGGTTCTTCTCTATGTTTATACTTTACCGTGGACGATTGCTTGGTGATCCTACTAGATTGACCAATTTCGGGTAAGGCCATATGGGATTGCTGTGTTCGTGGATCGACATATTTCCCTTGACATTTCGGGCACTTACATACTACTTTTTTTGTTTTGCGTACATATTTTCCTGAACTCTCTTCGGATGACGACATTATTATTTTACTATTATGGTTTTTATATTGGGTAAAATGCGTATTGATTTTTTTGCAAGATTTTTGCAAGAAAATTTATGCTGCAATCGACGTCTTAAATACTTTTTCGAAATAAATCGGCCCTATATATATAAACAATTCAAGAATTTATGCATATCATAGATTTAAATTACCGATCACTAATTAAATCATCGGAATTAATTTTCCTTGTAATATATAATACAGTATAAATAAAACATGGAAACGATTCATTCAATCAATTCTCTTCAGAACGCGTTTATTTTTTTCTTCCCGGAACACGTCAATTTCTTCTTTTTTTTTTAAAAAAAAAAAAAAAAAACAAATATCTTCGTACAACATTATAAAAAGCATTATACAAATATAGTAATATTATGAGTACAGAAAGACTATCGATGATACGCATAGAATTCTTCGAATATTAACTGTTCACTAAATATCTTCTCAAGAGAAAAACAGTTGAAAAACTTAAAGGTTGCGTCAAGATAAACACGAAACATTTAACAAAGTAAACTTTTATATACGAACAGTAGAAGATATAAGTAGAATTCTTAGAATACTTACAACTTAGACCGCATAAAGATTTCAAATGAAACAAAACTCTTCGGAAAGTTAAAGATAAACGTGTTATAACCATAACAAGGAAAAATAAACTTAATCACAAGAGCCGATATTCTACAAAATGTATATACCAAGTTTTTCACTCATATCATTGCTATAATGAACATATCTTCTCAAATGAAATCTTTTTTTTTTGAAAAAATAGTACCAATTTTCGATTATTTCGTCTAACTAAAACTATTCGCGTATCTTCCTAGAAAAAGGTAAAATTATTTTCCTTTGCGTATCTTCCTAGTCAAAAATTAATGCGTTTGTCTTTTACCTAAATATATTATAGAATTATACTACGTACGTATATAATGCATGCAACATTAAAATTTTATCCGAATACGGAAAACAATGTCAAACATTTATAATCATGCATTAGAATGCAAACAATACCGAACCCTGATAATCATGTGACAATCAGATTGGTGCATTGTCCAAGCGAAAGGTACATTATTTTAATGTAATCGTTATTTATTTAATGATATTTAAGTGATATTAATTTAATATATATATAATGTTCAATTTTCTATTCGAGTACAGAAGAATTCCAAGGAATAATGCAGAATATGTGATAATTTGGTTATTGATAATTTCTTTCGCATATCTTCCTAATGAAGTAATTTTTTAAATGATATTATAACATTATATTTTAATTTATTTTTATTCGAGTACATAAGAACTTCAGATCGAGTAATTATTAAGTTCGTTCGTATATCTTCCTAATGAAGTAATTTTTAAATGATATTATAGCGATATTAATATAATTTATTTTTAGCGAAAGGAAAATTAATATTATATGCAGCTTTATTAATAAATTTTAATTATCAGGAGACATAAGACAAATAATACAGATAATAGAAGATAATTACCATATAGCTATCGAACATAAAAAGGATGGTATCTTTCCTAGAAAATTTTGTTGTTGATTTCAATTCAATATCTCATCCTAAAATTACTTTTCGCAACTAAATCAATCCTCTTTCACCTTTTTTTTACCTTAAATTTTTTCTCATTAATTTTTTCGATTTCAATATCAATGGGAAAAAAAGAAAAGCAACTTCCCAAGGCTGAAAGCAACAAGATGGTGTAGAAAAGAGCACACAAACATAAGAAGCAAAAATGTAAGATTTCGATAAGCCGATATAGTAATTTATTAATAATCAATTAATTATTAACTTTATATTTTTAGTAGATGCAAAGGTGATTGCTGCAGTGATTGCGAGAGCAATCGCCGCTGTTCAAGACAAGGGGAAGAGGAAGCAAATAGAACCTGAACCACCAGAAAGCTCTAGTTCTAGTAGTGCAGGCACTACTAGTAGTGATGATGAGAGATGAAGATCAAGGAGAAGAAGTATCAGTAGCAGAAGCAGTAGTCGTTCCAGCAGCAGCAGCAGCAGTAGCAGTAGCAGCAGCAGCAGCAGTAGCAGTAGTAGCTGTTCTGAGAGTAATCATCCTCCGAGACCACTAACAAGAGAGCAATCATCCCATCTTCGGGTAAATATATTATTGCCTTCTCATGTCTTTTATGAATAGATTTACTTTATATTTTAATTTTTATTTTATATTATTTTTTTTGCAGGCCGAAATTAAAATCTTGATAGAAGGCAGAAAGCTATTGGCCCAAAAACTGGATCCTAACAAAAATTGGTCTTCGCAAACAAAGAATATCCAGAACAATTTAATCCCATTAATAATAAAAAATTTGCCCGGATACAAACAACATTTGGGTGCTATCGAAACTATATTAAATCATATCACAAAACGCAGAGGCGCACTTTAGCAATAAACTCGGATCCAGCCCTAAAAGCATACAATCGTGCACGCATTGGGAAAAACAGTAAGGTGAACGAGGTAATAACAATTTTTTTCCTTTGTTTCATATAAATTTTTTAATTTATCATTTTTATTCATTTTTATAAAATAATTTAGAAAAGAAGAAGGAGACGTAAGGCATTATCATTCTTGATGAGTGCTGGAAATAAGGGTATTGGTCTGTACCCACAGGAAGATTTGAAGCGGTTTACGACAAGTCAAGGTGGAAACGCTTATCATTCTGCGGAAAAATGAGTGACAAATGAGAAAGCGACTGAAAGGGGCGGGAGGGATGGGCAAAAAATAAAAAAATTAATATATGTGGAAAAATGATGGCCCAGACCTCATGTAAGTCAAATATATTATAGTAATGCTAAGTTACAATTAAATTAATAATGTATCGTCCTAATACAATACGTATTATTTAGTTGAAACAGCTATTTCATAAAAGAATCGATCTGGTTGTGAAACAGCTGCAGCCTAAGAACAATAGAATGATTCCATGCCATTATGGTGAGAAGATTGATAGGGAAGATGTACCACAACTGGATTGTCCAAGTTGGGCATTATCCGCCGAAGCCCGAGAACTATATAATATCCCAGATCCTGACTTTGATCCTGAACTATTAAGTGGGCAAGAAGATTCACAAAAAAAAAGAAAAGGAAAGGTGGGGATAGGCACAAGAAACGAAAGAGAGTCATACAGCTGAGACAGAAACTAAAGAATGAGCAAGTGAAACAGGTATAAAAAGGAGAAGAGTGGATGATGATGATAAAGTTGTATTATATGAAAGAAGAAAACCTAGAAGATCGCAGCATCCTCAAAAGCACCAACACCAAAATCAGCAACATCCAGATCAGTAACATACTCAAAACCGGCAACACCCATATCATCAAAACCGGCAACACCCACATCATCAAAACCGCCAACACCCACATCATCAAAACCGGAAACACCCACATCATCAAAAACACCTATAACATCAGAAAAAACACCTAAAACATCAGAAACAACAACAGCTACAAATGAACCATCATCATCAACGGAAGCAATAGCAGCAGCAGAAGCCTTAATATCAAAAATACCACCAACATCATCAACGTCAGCAGCCTCCTCAACATCAACACCGGTACCACCAGCAAAAATAATATTACAATTCGCCCGAGGCTCTGCAAAAAAACCAAGTAAACTGCCATCAGAAGATGATGCGTTAGTATTTAGAGATGAAGGAGTTGAAGCTGAGGATGGAGGTGACGATGGAGGTGACGATGGAGGTGAGGATGGAGGTGAGGACGAAAATGAAAGTGAAGGTGAAAGTATGGTTAGTGCAGAAGCTAGTGAAAAAGTGGAAAAAGGAAAACGAAAACTGGAAGATTATGAGGACAATGAAGGTGAAGGTTGGGTTGAAAGTAAAAAAAGGAAAAAAGGGTCGCAAAAAAAGAAAGATGATAAAAAGAAAGCGAAAAGATCGAAAAGAAGGCGATAAATTAGATTTTTGTTAGATTTATCTGTTATTGTGTTTTTTAATTTTAAAATAGTGTTTTTATCGGAATATAATAAAATTTAATAAATAATCAGTAAAATAATATAAATATCAGCCAATCGGCCAATGTGTATATAAATGTAATCAGTAAACAGTTAAATAGCAAAATTATACAAATATCATCAACTATCGCCTTTGGTGATAGCAGACCGATAGACTATAGACTCAAATATTCGGTTTAAACCTAAAACCTATCGGTCTGCTATCACCAAAGGCGATATTTTATTAATAATAAAAAGATGATATATAATATTGGTAAAATATACTTTAAATTTTAGGAACCGATTACTATGAATTTTATAAATATATAACTAATCATATTAAAAATCGCTAATTATCAGCCAAATATTATTCAATATAGGCTAAATATTATTCAATATCGGCCAAATATTATTCAAATATCAGTCAAATATTATTCAAATATCGGTCAAATATTATTCTAAAGAATATAGAGAAGATATGTTAAAGACTAAATAATCATTAAAAAATATAACCAATATATCAGTACAATATTGTATAAATTATGAAAAAATTTGTAAAATAGCCAATACAATATCTTCTTATGATTTATCTAATCGTGAATTTATCACCAAAATATCAATCTAAATATCTGCCTTGTATCTTCTTTATAATTTCACTAATCTTCATACGGATATATGAGTATTTTTTACTGACTTATAACCGATATGCAACAAATTTTCTTAAATTAGTAGCCCATCAGCCTATTTTGATCCCCTATCAATCTGCATCATATTGGCCTGCAATCTTCATGCGATTTTTAGATGATATTAGGTAATATTTTTGATTTCGACCAGTGAATACCCGAACCTTCCTTAGAAGTTGTAGGTTATTCAATAAATGGTATTGTATATTAAATACAATATTATATTTTGTTAATTGAATTAATGGCTGCTCAAATTGATTTTTGCCATATTTTCGTGTAATAATGCCCTCTTGCGCATTATTTTGGACCCCTGAATGTTATTTTAAAATGCTCATGTGCCTTATTTTGAGTCAAAATGTCTTTTTTTTGAAATCCTATACCAGTATTTGAAATTGGTTCAATCACTGACAAACACTTTAAAGACATTGAACTTACTTTACCAGTAAGCTTATTTTACAGTAATTTACAGATAAGTTCATTTTGTGACATTAGATTCGAATTTCTCAATTAGTTTACCTCCCCAATTTGTAAATAGATCTTCTCATTATTTAGTATAGATAATTTTCATTTCTATTTTTTTTATAATTCATTAAATGTTAGTTGAAGTCCAGTAAACTTGATAATTGATATATAGTCATTCCTTTTTGTAAAACTTCATAACACATTAACGTGTTGGCACGTATACATGTTAATGGGTGCAGATTATAAACATTCTCAATAGCACTTCAATGTGCTGGGCTTGTTGTTCCATCACGTAGTATGTTAAACAACATGTTAAAGTGCTGTTAACGTATCATCTAGTGCTCCAAGGTCCTGTCCGGATCTGGTCAGTCTGGGTCCGGGATCAGACCAGACTCAGACTCTAAATTTTACTAATTTCAAACTTCAGACCAGACTCCAACTCAACTATAAGTCTGGTCCGGGTCTGGTCTGAAGTCTGCAGACTAGTCTGAGTCTAAATATAATTATATGTATTTTTTGGCGCTGGACAAGTTTACTTAGTGCATTTTGTAAGAATTAATTAGTAAAATTTTATGAATCATAAGATTTTATAGAATTTTATTAATAAAATTCTAAAAAATCTTATAATTCGCAAATTTTTATTAATTAATTCTAACAAAATGCACTAAGTAAACTTGTTCAGAACCTAAAAATGTATTTAAACGACTGATTTGTTTTTATTTTACTTGAAATTTGGAGAAAAGATGCATAATTTTGGATTTTTGATCAAAAAGTCAAATTTAAGCATCTTTTCTCCAAATTTCAAGTAAACTAAAAACTACTCTGCTGATTTAATGTATTTTTAGATGCTAAACAAGTTTACTTAGTGCGTTTTGTTAGAATTAATTAACAAAAATTTGTGAATCATAAGATTTTTCTATAAAATCTTAAAATTCACAAATTTTATTAATTAATTCTAACAAAACACATTAAGTAAACTTGAACAGCACCTAAAAATACATTAAACCGGCAGTGTTGTTTTTATTTTACTTGAAATTTGGAGAAAAAATGCTTAAATTTAACTTTTTTGATCAAAATCCAAAATTATGCATCTTTTCTCCAAATTTCAAGTAAAATAAAAACAACACTGCTGATTTAATGTATTTTTAGGTGCTGAATAAAGTTACTTAGTGCATTTTGTTAGAATTAATTATTAAAAATTTGTGAATTTTAAGATTTTATAGAATTTTACTAATAAAATTCTATAAAATCTTCACAAAATTTTACTAATTATTTCTAACAAATGCACTAAATAAACTTATACAGCACTAAAAATATATTCAATCGGCAGGGTATTTTTATTTTACTTGAAATTTGGAGAAAAGATGCTTAAATTTGGCTTTTTTGATCAAAAATCCAAATTTATGCATCTTTTCTCCAAATTTCAAGTAAAATAAAAACAACCTTGCCGATTTCATGTATTTTTATGTGCTATACAAGTTTACTTGGTGTGTTTTGTTAGAATTAATTAATAAAGTTTGTGAATTATAAGATTTTATAGAATTTTACTAATAAAATTCTATAAAACTTATAATTCACAAAATGTTACTAATTATTTCAAACTTAATGCACTAAGTAAACTTGTTCAGCACCTAAAAATACATTAATTCAGCAGGGTTGTTTTTATTTTACTTGAAATTTGGAGTTAAGATGTTAAATTTTGACTTTTTTGATCAAAAATCCAAAATTGTGCATCAAATCTCTAAATTTCAAGTAAAATAAAAACAAATAGGCCGTTTTAATACATTTTTAGGTGCTGAACAAGTTTACTTAGTGCAATTTGTTAGAATTAATTAATAAAAATTTGTGAATTATAAGATTTTTTAGAATTTTATTAATAAAATTCAATAAAATCTTAAAATTCATAAAATTTTACTAATCTATTCTAACAAAATGCACTAAGTAAACTTGTTCAGCACCAAAAAATACATATAAATATATTCAAACTCAGACCAGTCTTCAGACTTCAGACCAGACCCAGACCAGACTAAGACTTGACTATAAAGTCTGAATATAAAAATTGAGTCCGGTCCGAAAATCACACCAGACTCAGACTTGACTAAAATCTGGTTCGAGTCCGGTCCATAGGAGCACTAGTGTCATCTATTAAATTTAAATGTAATGAATTCAATATCAATAAAGGCATATTATAGAATACAATATTAAAAATGATTTCCCTGATTTTACTTTAAAAAATAAAGGAAATAAGCTAGTATAGTGTTGAAGAGACCTTTATTTGAATAAATAATAAACTTATCTTCCAGTAACTATTAGAGTTAAATTGGCTAAATGCATATGCTCTCATAGTTACAGTAAACAGTATATTTCTGATAGCCCATTTCACCGACATGTAATTCTAATCAATGTTGTTAGAGTTGGGCTTAAAATTAGCATTAAAAGATAAAGCAATTATAAAAAAAAACTTGTGAAATAAGCTGTTAATGAAATAAACTGCCTACGAAGTGAATTTTTCTGGATTTGAAGTAATTGGTAGTGAAATAATATGAACCTGCTTTGAGCACTATGTTATATAAAGTGGGTGCACATTATTTCAGAATGCACATGGGCATATTTTGAGCAAAAAGCTCAATTTTATAAAACTCAAAATCTGAATTAATGCCCAGCCTACTATTAGCGCAAATATGATAAGTTGAATATCAAATAATAATTCATTATCTAAAGCTTGAATTGGATTTTCAAAATCAATGTTACTCTATATTACTATTTCCTGATGATTAGCAGTACTGCTAGAATCTACTTTCTAAATATTTATTAATTTTTTTTAATAATTAATATTAAATTAAAATAATAAATTAAACTAAATTATTATTATAATTTTTAAAATTATACTTATCACATAATCATCCTTATCTTCATGAATACTTTCATAAGCATCAAAAGCATCAATAAGAGAATCAAGAGACATTGCAATAATTGTATTTTTGTAAATTTCTAAATTTAAAAAAATTAATAAAAACTTGTAATAAATATATAAAATTTAGAGTATTGCTAACTTGCCCCCTGGTGATGTAACTAACCTATAATTTACCAATCAGGTCGCAGGATCTTGTGTAACAAAATAAAGAAAATTTTAAGAAAATTTAGAAAAAAATCAAAAACTTATCAATATCGCAAAATTTTATTACAAAAACTAGCTTTGGGCTATTAAATAAAAGTTTTTGGCATCTAATTTTGCATATAAATAATCAATCCATCCTCTAACTTAATATACCTATACCCTTACCCTAACCCTTATCTTTAAAGAATAATTTTTTATATGAAAAACTCCTATAAAAATAAAGGGTAGTTAAAATTTATAACTTTAACCAGGTGTTAAAATTAGTTAAATTCTAAAATTTATTATTATTAAGTAATATATATTTACATATTTTTAAAAATATAAACTTTAAACTTTATTATTTATTAAAGATCAAATTACAATACATATAAAAATATAATTATATCTATTATGCTAAGTATATAATTATGCTATACATGTAAAAATAATTATATAATAATATGTATTTATAAAAATATTTAATTACAGCTTGTATATTAAAATAATTATATAATTATTATTTTTTTTTTATATATTAGGGAGAACCCTGGGTGTAGCTCCTGCCCCAAACTTTTATTAATACTTAAGTAAGTTGACATATTGCCGAAGTACATATATATTATATACAAGTATTGGAACTAGGACTTTAGGTAATACAACCATTTATCCACGGCTAAAACCCACCAGAGCCTTCCATATTCCCATTTATATGACTGACCTGGTTTTGTACATCCCTCTTTAACCAACAATTGGTATTCACATGTCCGCCACTTTACCCACACTACCTAGTACCATCACTTCCAATTTGGTGTATATTGCCATGTAGGCGCTTTGTGCTTCCAGATTGGTGTACCTAAGATCCTCTAATAGCGTACTTCTTGGGAGTTCGTATTTCAAGCCATGCAGCTGCCTCTACCACATTGGGTAAGTATCTCAAGCCTGCATGCTGCCATAACTAGCCGGGTTCCTGCAACTTCAGGGCCCAGGATTTAACGTTCCGAATTCAGTAATGTTAATTATATAATTATATTTAAAACATATTATATTAATTTATGAGAATTTCCAAATCTAGGTGAGTCTTGACCACACTAGTAGATTTAGGTCGCAGGTAAATTAGTCTGAGCTTCTATTCTTGCATATAATTTATATATTTGTCCTTGTACAATTTAAGTTTTTCACATTATATGTAATTACTTATATAAATTATCTAATAAAGATATAAGCAAGGCCTCACCTAAAAAAAAAAAAAAAAAAAAATTAATTTATGAGAATTGCTAATCTTAACCGGGGGAATTTTCCTGTTATACAAGTCCAAAACGACCAATAAAATTATAAAAACAATTTCATATTTATTATTATTTATAATATATATTTATTTCATATTTTTTACATAATGTGAATACTAACCTAACCATAATCCCACATTACCCTTACCCTAACCATAACTCTATCTCTTTCGCCTAATACTAGTCTAACCCTAATTCTGCAATACACTCCCTTTAACTAATCCTGTTCTATCCTAACCTACTACTTGACCCTAACTTTGCTACTAACCACTATGCAAACCTCTAATTTATATTACCATTAACCTTAATCTCTGTGGATTTAGCAGCAGTTTACTAGTCGAATCAGCACTGATTTGACACTGATAAGAACGTAAATTCAAGTACCACTATGAAAATAATGCGGATTAGCTATTAAAATGTACATTTATATAAGTAATCAATATAAGACGAACAAGCTAACTGCATATGAAGCAAAATTGTATGGAATTTTTTTGTTAAAACACACAAGAAAGCTTCATCATGAAATCATGAGATATTGCTCTATTTTAAAAAAATCCTTTACTGACCTTTCGCTCTTCACAAAATGAGCCAACATGTGTAACTTACACATACGTGTCATCTGAACGTGCCATTTCATATGACGTGATATTACATATGAGTTTTGCAGCAGTTTACTAGTCGAATCAGCACTAATTTGGCACAGATAATAAACGTAAATTCACGTGCCATCGCGATAATGATGCAGATTAGCTATTAAAACGTAAATTTGTATAAGTAATCAATATAAGACAAACAAGCTATCTGCATATGAAGCAAAATTTTGTAAGGATTTTTTTTGTTAAAATACACAAGAAAGCTTCATCATGAAATTATGAGATATTGCTCCTTTTAAAAAAACTCCTTTATGACCTTTCGCTCTCTATGAAACGACATGATATTACGTGCCACCCTTTGCCTTAATATCTGTGCTATTCGAAAATGTTCTTGTGCGTGCTACAAGATCTAGCCATTTCAAGCATTCCCGACACTGCGCATTAGTAAAAAAATTTCTTTAAAATTTTGATACATATAGTACCTACTAACCCTTATCTAACAGTTGATCACGTTTTGTTGCCCCAATTTCCGTAAGAATCCTGTAGAAATCGTCCCATAGTAAATAACTACTCTAAATCTAACAGAATCTCTAACCCCAACCCTAATTCAAAACCAAACCTAAACTAAATCTAACCCTAACCCTTAATCTTTCAGAGCCTCTAACCTTAACCCTTAATCAAAAAACAATGACACCAAAGAGCGACGAAAACAAGAGAGATGGCACCGAAAAATGACGACACCCAAAACAACAACACCGAAGAGCGATAACAACAAAGAGAGATGGCACCGAAAACAGATGACGCTGAAGACAACAATACCGAAGAGCGATGACACTGAAAAAATCGACACTTTATTAAAAAAAAAAGTAGCGATTAACACTAATAAAAAAGAAAAAAATGTAAACAAAAAAAAAGATGTAGATCAGTGATCTAGTGATCTGGGTATACAGTATATGTACTGTAGATCACTGATCCGTGTAACAGGAAAATTCCCCCGGTTAAGTGTAGTTATTCTCTTAATTTATATAAATATTTAATTATGAATTTTACTAACTATAACCGGCGGTGATCATCACCGGTGTGTAATTAACCAATAAATTTGCAGGATCAGGTGTAACGTGCAAATCAGTTTGTGTAACAAAAATAAAAAAAATGCTGATCACCGCCGGTTATTTGTAGTTAAATTATTTAATGATACTGTATTATATTAAAAAAATACAGTAGTTAAAATATATAAATTTATATATATATCTAATTATATTATATTAAATAAAATAATTATGTCATTATATTTAAAATATATAAAAATTTTATATTACATTATATAAAAAAAATCATTATATCTTTAAAACATAATAATTTATATAAATATTTAATTACATTATATTAAACAAAATAATTATATACCTGTAATTACATATTCATATTATATTACACACAATCATATAATCTTACAAAGTTTTTTTTGTACCGAACCTAAATGTATGTACATAACCTTCCTATCTTTTTTTCCAAACTGTATCTGGGTACAGTAAATTTTTTTTAAATGTTTTTTTTGTACCGTACCCAAATTGTTATACCAGATTTGGGTACGGTAATTTTTTTATTAAGTATATATTTTTTTGTGTACCTATCACCAAAAATAAAAAACTTAGGTACGGTAATTATTATTTTTTTGTGTACCTTGCTATAAAAAATTTGCTTGGGTAGGGTCACTTTTCTGCACCGTACCTACCAGATACTTTTTTCTGTACCGTACCAGAAAGGTCCCTGATCGTTCACACCTTTTGAAAACAGCTGAAAATCAATGCACTCGAGAAAATCTTAATTTACATAAAATAATTACAATTTCTTGTTCCATTTTAATATATTTCCAGCCCAAGTCGAAAGAATAATTTTAAATTTGCATAAGAGACTTGCCTGTATTAGTCCTGATTTCTTCTGAATTAAATAGTTAATACTGTAAGTTCTCCATTGTTTTATCATCGTAGCTGATAAACTGACTGTAGATTTTATCTGAATTATTATTAGTTTCATACAGTAGCTACTCGGCATTTCAAAAATTTCGCACAGGAAAAAATTATTATTAGCCTCATTGAATGTTATTAGGTTCGCTTTTGGATTAGATCTGGAAACTGAAATTCTAGTAAACAACTTTTATTACATATTTCATATTATATTATATATTTCAACTTTTCATCGAATTTAGAAAATTCTATTAAGATTTTTCATCATTTTGTCATCCAATTAAAGTTTTACTGATTTACTCGGCTGATGGCCGTTTTTTGGATCTTGTTCCAAACACTCCTCCATTAAACTCACATAATACGAGAATACATCAATGAAAATTGGTGTTCTTAAGTTTTAAAACAAGATTAACATTTGTAAATATTTTGATCCAAAAATCCGCTGCAAAATTTCGGCAAAGGTGTTCTATGTAAAATTTGCTACGTGATTATGCCAAATGAATAAATATCAGATTCTATCGAATATTAGTTTTTGTTCAAAACACTTGGATCTACACATGGCAAATTCCGTAAATTCCATTTGATTCTTTTCTTAATTCTATATTAGATGCTATTAAAAGACCCAAATCAGCAATATATGCATTATTTAAATCATCTAGTAAAATATTGCCACTATACAAATCTTGATGAAAAAGCTTATGAGAATGAATTGTCTGAAGATCATAAGCAATGCAAAGTATTATATTTAATTTGTCTTTCCATTCTTTTTGAAAGGTTTTGGCGCAAAGATCTCTTCATTGCATATTTTAAAACTAGTATATAATCTTTAGAATAAACATCCTTTGATATTCCATAACATTTTAAAAATGAAGGAACTTTATCATTTATTTCACAATAAGCCTTTAATATTAAAGAAAATAATTAACAAAAAAAAATAACGTTAGGCCGTTTGAAGTTAATTTTTTGGTTAACATCACCCCCCCCCCCCCCTCAATGGTCCCCCGGCCCCCGGGTAAAATGAACATATGAAAAAAATAAAAATAATGAAATATTATCATTATTTAGAAATCAAATTCAATATATAAATTCTATTTATTACTTCGTGCATGAAATTACTAGTGGCTGACGTATGTACGAACGTACGTACTTAGCTCTATATATGGGGTCGTCTAAAGCGGAGCAGAATCACGTGATACCTGACCAATCAAATTAAGAATTTGATGATCTTAGGCAATTTTGCTTATTATATTACTACCTAAAACCTATCTAAGGCCGTTTGAAGTTAAGCTTTCGGTTAACATCACCCCTCCCCTTCATCTTTGATGTCCCCCGGAAAAAATTAAAAAAAATAAATACTGCATAACCACGAAATAAAGAGATTCGAATTTCGGCCTAAATTAAGATTAATTCAGGCCGAAACTCGAAATAACTCTGTGCGTTATTTAAAAATAAAAAACGAATTAAAAAAAATAAAAACTTAAAAAAAAATAAAATAAATAAATAAATAATAAAAAATAAAGCTAAAATTTTAATTCCTATTTGCTTTCCTCTCATATATGTTTATTTCAGTTTGCAATAAAACGATTCAACAAAAAACTGCTGAATAAAGAGCTTCCGAAGTGCTTTTTGTTCGATTGTGAAGAGCTAGAAAACTAGTATTAACGAGAAGAAATATTTGAATAAACATTTAGCTTTTACGGAATCATTCGGGACAAAATTTGCTCGACCAATAGGAATTTGGAAAACCCAAAATTCCAATCTGTGATGCAGATCCGATCATTAGATCACAAGAATTTTGCCTGTAAAAATTGTACATACGTACGAAGTTCTTTTTATCGGATAAAATACTTTTTATAATAAATTAATTATATACCGATAATTATTATTTTTGCTCCTTTCTTTTATAAGAGGAATGTAATGTTAAGTCCGTTTGAAGTTAATTTTTCAGTTAACATCACCCCAGCTGAAGTCTCCCCCCTCCCCTGAAAAATGAACAGCTAATCAAAACGCTGAATGACTCTCACCAGTCACCTGATTTACATCAACCAATGAAATTGATTCATTTTTATATGTTCGTTTCATATGTTCGTTTCATTTTACCCCCCTCCCCCCCCATGAGTCCTGGAAAAGTGATGTTAACCAAAGAATCAACTCCGAACGGCCTTATATAAATTATTATAGCAAATTAAAAATTACCTCTTTTACAAATTCATCATAATGATAATTTCAATGTACTTAATATCATAATCTTGCCACATTAATAATGCTAGCCGTTGAAATTTGAAACCTTATAATTTTCTTCTGATGAAATTTCAATTTTTTAATACATACATACTATAGAGCCAACATATCCTATTTTACGATGTTAGTAACTCAACGAATATATACGAATTTAACCTAATAGAATCTTGTAGTAATTCCAGGATATAAAATATAGTACTGTAAATATGTAAAAGATAATAAATAGTGATGAAATATGTATTCTGTTTGTTAATTCTAATTTGATGCAAGGATCATAACGGGCATAAAACGTTCGACACCTTTTGATCCACCATTTCGTTAATAAAATGATTGATTATTATGAGGTAATACTTAGCTTTGGGACTTTCGGAATAGTTTACTTGTACGTACAGAATAAAGATTGGCTTTGACGTCGTAAATTGGGTTGACACTCGATTTATTATGCAAAGATAGGTTTTGACGTCGGCAGTTTGTTATGATGATTATTATAGCAATGATTTTTTTGAGTTCAAAAAAATTGATTTTCAGGTGTTTGTAGATTATATTGACAAAATTTAATGAGAAACTCTTCTATTTAGTAACATATATAGATTTTTTCCTCTTTTTTCATCTCTATATCTAATCATATGAGATCAGCAAATATTGTCTTGAATAATTTAATAAAATCAAATTTTTAAAAATTTGAAATTTCAGATTAATACAATTTGCAATTCTTCTGAATATAATCAAAAGAAATGCAAATGCTACATAACTATTTTTATTCACTATATTCACAAGAAGAATCCTTTGGTTTAATGAATCTCCCGTCAATAAAATTTTGATCATCATTTCGATATATTCATACTATCTGTAAACCATATGCATTATAATAATTGAATAATAGAGAAAATTTAATAAATATAACATTTTGTCAAACAAAAAAGTATTAAATAATATCACTTGAGCTTGGAAACTTTTTCAATTATTATCAAATATTCATCCATTATCTAATTTTTTTTTTAACAAACTTATTTAGATCCACTAATCATAAATGAAAAAATATTTTAACCATCATATTACTAAATTCATTGAAATTTTATTTATATGTGCATTAAACCATAAACTTATAACAAATATTACAGCTATTATAGTTCTTAAAATTTTATAAACGAAGTTATCTTGCCTACAAACTAATTCTAAAAAAAAAAAAATTTATAGAAATTAAACATCAACAATAATACGATAACGTGGTCTCATTATAACATATTCTTCTAATTCTTTTCTAAATTTATCAATCGATATGTTTACACCAACATAATTCAAAGTTCTTTTTCGTTTGCAGAATTTGATTATCGCCTTAACTAGTTTCTCATTAAGAAGGATATCAACTAATAACTTGTTTAAAGGTGAATAACAATTATTGAGTAAAATATCAGTATATAAACTTAAGCAAGAATTTCTTAAGTCAAGATACTGCAATGTTAATGGTAATCTTTCTGCAAATTGTAAAACTAGTTCTTGTTCAGGTATGATATCATCAATACCCCAGGAACACCATAATGAGAGAAATTGAAGATTTTTCAAATTATTAATAAGATCTGAAAATTTTGATGAAAAGTTAAAATTTAAAATTTAAAGATATATAATGTTTGGGCAGAAAGATTTGAGTGTTTCTAGTAATAATGATTGTTCTAAAATCATCTCATTTTCAGATTCAAGTTTTAACCGTTGTAATAATGTCCCAGACTTTTCTAAAATTAATACTATTTTCGATGCATCAATCGGACGATCAACTATCTCTAAAGTGCTAAGTTTATAATCTGATAATGTCAACAATTTTGTGCAATTCTTGATACGAAGAATTTCTAAATTTTTACAAGTCTTTAGCACCTTGAACTCCTTATTACAAATACAAAACTTTATTATAAGTTCCCGTAATGATTTTTTTTGAGTCTCCAAAGCCGAAATAATGCCGTGATAATTTTTTTCTGGAAAATCTTCACCATCAAATATGCAGAAATGCACAAGTTGCTCTTGTGATTTAATAATGCTTATAAGTGCACGATATACTTGTGAATCATAATAAGAATAAAATTCGTCAAATTTGAAAGTACTAATTTTTCTAGTATTTGTTGCCAAGATTCTTAAAAATCCAATAGCATCTTCAGTGCTGAAATCAGATATTATACATAAAGATAATTCTTGAATTCGTGAGAAAAATTGCACATTTTGTCCTAAAAAGTAAAATGTCTCTGGCATAATTTTTGTATGATCAGAAAAATTTAAATGTAATTTGTGTAAAGAGGCACCATTCTTAATGAATAATTTCAATAATAAATTGGTTATTTTATATATCGATGGATCGGAAGGTGGTTTCGAATCATTAAGCTGAAGGTCAATCCATCTCCAACACAAAATTTCTAGACAAAATAAATCGAGAACTTTAAGAAATTTTGCATAATCAAATAAAGTTTTGGAAAATTCGGAATTTATTCCATATTCTTCTAACATGAATTTCTCGTCTTCATCAAGTGATGAAAAATATTTAGAAATAAATGATGGATTTTGAAGTCTATTATTAGGTGTAAATGGTTGTTCAAATGAAAATGGATCTTCCCAAAGAATAGGAATTGAGATTTTGCTCCAATATCGGCTCGCAAGTGCGCACAAATATAAGGAATAAAATTCATTCTTCAAATTATCAAAAATATTTTCCATTATTTCGGGTATATCGCCCATGAGGATTTTTGATGCCATGAATTACGTATGTTTTTTTAACAGTGCGACTTCAGGAGAATTTTGGTAACTGAGCTTATAAATAAAGGATTTTGTGCGAGTGATACAAACCTAAAAAAGGAAGGCAACCACTCTACACGTACACTACAGTATAGTGAAAAAAGAAACAATAACAGTGCAGTGATTCTAAATCTGACGATAAAATTTTTGGGGTCTCAATTTAAAAATATAAACCCTACTAAGATCCACATGGATACCCTATTTTTTCTTCAAATTTTATTATCAGAACGTTAAACCATATAAATACTCCGAAAAGTGAATAATTATACAAGAATAAAAATATATTTCTGGTGCTATTTTAGATGCTATAAACATATATCTCAAAAATTATAAAATTTCAAAACATCATCTGCACCTTATATTGCTTCGAAATTGTAAGAATAATGCACGTTATTTTACGATCGGTAAAAAGTATAAATTTACGTATTACGCATAAAGAAATTCTCAAAAAAATAAATATATATATATATATATTATATATCCACATAGTCTTGCATATAGTAATTTTTTTACATGGCAAAAAAAAACCGTTTGTTCGCTAGGAGAGTTGCAAAATCATTGATAAAAATTAAAATTACCTTTCGGCAAACAGTTTCGTTTTTAATAACCTTCATCATCAATATGAACAATTATTCGAATGGCAATAGAATTTTTTTTTATGCTCTCTGTTAATACAAATTTTACATACTCGTATTATATCTTCGTTTCCACTACAGTACTTAGTAGGATATAATATTGATCAGAGCTAAATAAATCAATCCCCAACTTTAGTACACTTAACTACATTTATACCGAACCTCTCTATAACTAATTCTGGAAATAATTAACTAAAAAATTTTTAAGTTTTATAATAGTTCGGTATAAAAAGAGCTATAGTTTCTTAAGAAAACTTAATAATTTTATATTGCGAACTTTTTTTAAAGCCAGAACCAACTATTCATTATAGAAAGTGTTGACTGTATATTTTTATTGGTAACATTGCGACCCAAATTTACTATTTTGGGAGTAAATAGAATCTCAAATAAGGTCATCCTTCAATAACCACCCCTATATAACCGCACCTTCTTATGAGTATTATTTTCAAAACCAATAATTGATACCATTCCTATTAAAAATCTCTATATAATCATATTACCACTAAATTTGTGATCATAAGAGACTAGATTTTGTAAAATGCTTTTAATTGTCAAGTCAGAGATGAAAATGCTTTCTTGCTATGACAAGTATAAATTTATTTTAAGTTCTCTTTTTAGGTTTGCAAAAATCTTGAGCTTCTCTTCTTTGATTGTCTCTTTAGATTTTTTCTAAGTTCCTTTTTTTATTCTGTTGCTATAAATATATTCAAACAGTAGTTAGACATTTCTGAAACATTAAAGTTTCTGAATGGAACTCAGAATTTAATTCCTTGATAGTATTTTTGTGATTGCCTTATTTGGGTTAAAATTAAATCTGGTATAGTTGACTACTTAACAAGATTGAGAATTACAATATTGATAAGGTGTGTTTGAATACTAATGATAGAAGTAATGAAAGATAGATGGTTTTAATAGTTAGAATTGATAAACTTTAATATAATTAAAATTGAATGTTAAATTCTTAAACTTTAATATAATTATAATTAAAATTGAATGTTAAATTCTTATACTTTAATATAATTATTTAAAATTGATGTTAAATTCTTATACTTTAATATAATTAGAATTAAAAAGTTAAATTCTTAAACCTTAATATAAATACTGTAGAGCTAAAATAAAAATTTTTATTCTTTTTAATTCTTATATTTGATAGTATTGAGGTTTTATGTTATTACATTATATCAATATCGCATAAATTTTATTATAACATAAAAATACTACGAATGCTTAATATTTCCCTAGTTCAATGATTTTAGTTAGATTAAGAATCTGGCTACTTCATGTATTAATTTATTGATTAAATAGTCAGTAAATCTTTTTCTATAATCATGCTTTATGAATTTTTTTTTAGATGCAAGTGTCATAATGTTAAGTATATTTTAATTTATTAGATTCTGAGCCTAATGATTATTGGATTAGGAGCGGAGTGGAAGACCTTTGAGCCATACTCTATGGAATTTTGTCAATGTCCAGCTCCTGCTCTTGTAATAATGATAATAACTGATTTTGTTGACCCTTGTAATATTTTAATTAATCAAAAGTTTAACTATTAATATCAACAATAAATAAAGTAAACTATGTATATATATAAAATAAATAATCTATATAGTTAATAATTTATTTTATTAAAATCTTCTGTGTAAAATGAAAAAAATTGAATTATATGCCTAAATGAAGAGTTGTAAGAAATGATGCTCAAAAGAAAAGATTAGCTTCTATGATGCCTGAAGAATAATTAAGTTATTAAAATAATAAGCCAGCAAAAAGACAAGATTGGTGCAAATGTAAAATAATATTAATGGAAAGAGACATGAACTAAGTAGAGGATTTATATGTTCATATGCTTACCAAGTCACAAATTATAAATATATAATTGCTTATTAACTAATATTTTAGAAAGTCACACTTATATACAAACTTTTTGATACAATCATATTCTTTTTAAAAAATTTTGTAATATAGCTTACTTAAATTCAATTTTTCTCAATTTTTGTACTTGTGAAAAGAGTTTTTGTAATATTATGTTAGGAAGAAGTTCAGAATATAATTTGACAAAACTAATAAAACAATTTACTATTGCCAAGATAGAAGTTGTACATACTAGTAACATACTAGTTCAGATATTAGAAAAGCATTTTCTGAAATAATAAACAATCTTTAACTTGTTTTATGTTTTATTAGTTTGAATTTGCATAATGCTTAATTCCAATATTTGGACCAATAATTGATATTATATACAAACCTAAACAGATGCTACCCATATTGTTAATATCAATACTACTCAAAATATTACAAACTGTTTTTGACATTAGCAATTAAAGAATTTGCTATAGGCTTTATATTTATAACTATACCAAAAGACTGTGCTTTTCAATAGTAATCTTTATTATAATAAAATATAAGAATGAAAAATTAACTAAAGAGCAAATATTATATTCATTATAGATTATTAACTTGGAGTTTATACTATTACATGTGCGTAATAATATAAATTTATAAAAAATTATCAACTCTTAGTAATAGAACTAAAAATTTTATTTTGATAATGAAACTTTACTATTTTATTACTAGTGCTGTAGTTTAACAATCTAGCTCCAATAGCAAGCACTAATACTTTTAGCTACAACTGATCTTATTTACAAGACAAAGGTAGGTACAGTCTTTTTCCTCTATAATTACCTTCTATATAATTACAACACCTGTACAATTACATTAAATTTTGAGACAATTTATTAATAAACTTATAAAAAGTCTTCAATATAATCACATTTTTTTTATACTGTAATTACTAATTTTTTTAATACAAACTGCGCAATTATAGAGAAAAAAGACTATATTTTATTATTTATTTGTTCAGGTTTTTATTACTAGAGAAAAGAGTTTACTATACTATTCATTATTATTTTTGCTTTATTTATATATATACTTTGACTCATATTACTTATATTATACAGTCTTTCTCCTCTATAATCATCTTCTATATAATCACAACACCTGTACAATTATATTAAATTTTGAACTAATTTTTTAATAAGGGTTTTAGAATATAGTGCACCTATTTTATGTTTCTCAAAATTTTACTAGGGTAATCTCTACTGTGTTTTTAACAAAAAATGATTCTTTCACAATTCTGTACTAATCTTAACTCTAACCCTAACTTTAATTATTATTTATATTTGTTACTATAGAGTGCACACTAAATACTAAAATCCTATTATTAAACTTATAAAAAAGACATCTATATAATCACACACTTTATACAGTTATTTTTCTCTATAATTACACAGTTTGTATCAAAAAAATTAGTAATTATAAAAAAGTATAATGATATAAAAGTCTTTTTTTATAAGTTTATTAATAAATTGTCTCAAAATTTAATATAATTATACAGATATTGTAATTATAGGAGGTGATTATAGAGAAAAAGACTGTAATCGCCAATTTTCTTGATCAAACAAATGATTATAGAGGAGGATAACTATAATTTGATTATATAATCTTTTAACACTTAAATTATTCATATATTATTATTACTTTCTTTAGTATACTATTGCATAATAGTAAGAGAAGTGCAGTAAATTACATAATTAGAGTTTACATAGGTCTGCCCCTCCCTTCTGTGATAGGACTATTGAACAATCAAATTATATCTTTTATAATATTAAAAAAACTTAAAAACATTTTTGACCCCACAATTGATTACTAGTAAAGTCCAAATTTTACTATATGAATTGATTAAAGTCACTTAAGTAAACTTGTTCAGAAGATCAAAATATATTTATTCTAAATTTTATTAGTATCAGAGAACTTTTATTATTTGACTTTTGATTTTTATATTCAATAAAAAAATTAAAATTGTTTAAAAAAATATATTCAATGAATATAAAAATTATAAGTTATATAGTATAATAAAAACTTCTTCAATTTTAATAAAAATTTTAGAGTATATGTAATTAATATTCCAAACAATTTTACTTAATTGATAATTATCAATTGATATAGTAAAATTTAGACTTTACTATGTAGCAACTTTCCGCAAATTTTTATTATAATAAATACTTTAATATTATTAGCTATTTTACTATACAGTCAACTCTCTCTAATCTGAACTGCCGGGACTGCTTTTTTTTCTATATAAAAATTCAGAAAAGTTTAGTTTTTCAAAAAGTTATATATGGCTTATCCAAACTTTATAATAAAATTTACAAATGTTCTAGAAGATTTTGTTCAGTTTTGAGAGAGTTTAATAGTGTTCAGTTTAGAGAGGTTCAGATTAGAGAGAGGCGACTGTATATATATAGGATATGATAAAGTAGGGACCCTCCCTCCTAATAAATTATGTAATTTACTGCACTTTCCCAACTAGCATAATTGATCTTTTGCTAAATCTATAAACAGTTCTTACAGATAGTAAAAATAGTACAAATTTATATAATACACTATAACTACTAACTCTAACTGTACCTAACTAATAACTCACATAATTTGCACTATCTAAAAAACTATCTGTAGATTGTTCTTTGATCTTTACTCAAATTTTATATTTTCTGATTAATCACCATGTATGTCAAGTATATTATATACACAAGCACTACAATTTATGTATTTTATTAATTATAAAAAGTTAGCACTTATATAGATAAATTATTAAATAATATATTATCTAAAAATAAGGCTGTCAAGTTTGTAAATATACATATATTATATAAATCTCAATTTTGAAACATATAATAATAAAAATTCATGAACATAAAATATTATTTTAATAATTAAAACTTGAAAATATTCAATTGTAAAATTTATGAGTGTGTGGTTTATATTATTCTCAATTTATATCAAAAATTAATTTCTACACTTATTTTTAAAGTTGAAAATAAAATATGTCTCATAGAAGGGCTCATTTGATTGGCTGATGCAAATTAATTATCCAATTAGCTTATTATATAGTTTAAAGTACTTTTTAGAAACATAATAATTTGCTAAGAAAAAATCTCTACAAAAGTCATTTCTAGTTTTGAAATAATATCTATATCCACTACACAAAAATAATCAAAAGTAATTAATAGTCTAAGATATTTTTTTGAAGAAAGAATTTTATTATCTACAAGTTTTACTTGCTTTTAATTTCATTTGATTTGATTGGTCAATAATCATATTTAATCAATTATTTCTAAGCATTCTGAGTTTCATTTAATACAAATTATAGGATAGTGAAACATTTGTTTTACTCCTAAATAATTCAAGTATTGCTAGTTATAATTATACAATTTTTTATTCATGTAACCTTCTTTTATATTTAGTATCAATTTGATCAATGAAAGTGCTATCATTATCTTCATTTTACTTCTTCAAAATATTGAGTAAAACATTAAACATAAATGACTTCCTATTATTTACTAGGAAAACAGGAACTGTTGTAAGTCTGGAGCAAAAATTTAATAAAAGTAGTAGTCCAAAGAAAAAAGGGTTGAATAAATGAGGTTTTATTGAAAAACTCTCTCCTGTACATCATCAAAAATCGGAAATAAACAAACAGTAGAGATAAAACACAAAACTCGTACTACAAGCCTAACTGTTACAGTGATATTCGGGCCTTGCCCACCTCACACAACATAAACTCTAACTATATTAAGGAAAAGGAATTACTCCGCAGCCTTCGCAATACCAACTTCCTTCAAACACCTGTTGCCGACTATGTCGGCAACAACACCACTACATGAACCTGTCAACAACGACACAAGAGAAAACCGGATACCAATGGAAACCGATATAGAAGACGACCAATACTCCAACGAACAACCTAACAAAAAAAATTGTAACCGTCATACCACCCACTCGATAGAAACTTCCAATAACCTATACGCGACTTTACTCTCAGACCCATCACTCGAAAAAATTCACCCAGAAAGTGGCAATCCCAGTTTACCCCCATCAATCCCAGAAATGACGTCACATGACGATCACTCATCAAAACAACCCACTTTAGTCAAACCCCCAACCCAGAACCCGATCCCACCACCCCAATTTGTACTCCAACAAAATATTCCCACGCAGAATGATTCCGACACCTCAAAACAACCCATTCTAGTCAAGCCCCCGACCCAGGACCTGATCCCACCATCCCAAATTGTATCCCAACAAAATACTCCCACGCAGGTTGAATCCGGCACCTCCAATACTATGGAAATCGACTTAGATCAGGACCCCGACCTCGGAAAGGACACCTCATCGACCGGAACTATTACAGAATCTGAAGATATCCCAAAAACCTATAGTCAAGCACTCATAGGACCGGGCACCTCTACCACCACCCGACGCATCCAACACCCTGATCTCATTAGAACTATCAAAACTTGGACCGAATCGATCCGGCTTACTTTATCCGACATGAAGACAGATCTCTTCGATCAAAACCTTTGGACCAAAGACAAGATCATCGAGGCCTTTGCAACGCCCCCACTCCTTGAACAACTTATTAAACATAAACTGCAAACCAAACCAACCTTAGAAACTATCCCTCCTGCCATAGAAGCTAAACTATTCCACAAAGACCGGGCCTTTTTCCGGACCTTTACCAGGCGACACGACACCCGTCCCCCACATCAACGGCAATTCATCACCCTGCTGAATGATGCTACAGAAAAATTTAGAAAACAAAACGAAGCTTACGTTATTAACAAAATCAACCGAGACCAAATCTTTGATCTACTCAGAAAGAAACTAGCAATTGACTTCTGGACAAACGAGGAATTCACCAACTTAGACCCATATGAAATTGCCCGTTACACACTATATCTAGCGGGCTTCACAAAAATCAAAATCTGTCTAGAATTCGATGCCCTACAAAAATTAATAGCCAACATCAAAACGAATTTGCTACAAAAATTGCCAGACACACCTGACGGGATGGACAAACAACTCAAAGATGCTCTACCTTTCTCACTACCACTTGAAGACCATAGACAAATTCGAGCAGTCGCTATTACCTTACACCAAGCATTCACCTTCGACCTCCTCCCAGAAACATACATCGCTGATAACAGGACATCCCTACCAGCACACCCAGCCGACCTGAATGAAGCAACCAAAAGCATCTTTCCAATCACTACACAAGATGAACTAAAAAAGTTAGGACAACACAAACGGAGTCTTAAGGAGTACTACATTTTTAGTCGTATACCCTCTAAATACTTCGCCATACCGCCGAAAAAACCTCCCTTACCACTAACCCCCCAAGACCTCACCCCTCAATTACAAAGGCTATTTCCTTTCTACCCTACAAGTGGCGACCACTTCCGAGAAAATGTTAGACGCCTAAGGGCGGTATACACTTTCCACACCCTACCCAATGACTACTTAATTAGCAAAAAAAGACTACTGGCGAACCCGGAACAACTCGGCCTAAAGGAATTCTCCTATCCTATCAATAATATGGATACTCTACTAAACTTCTTCCAAATACTTCCTAAATTCTATGCGAGACCAGACCCTCTTCCAAAAGCTTACGTCTCTTTTAATTACTCTGAAAAACCGGACCTCCCACTTGACCCAACCCAGGTGACAAAAGTAAACTTGACGCTACCTATTAAAACGCCGAAAGAGCTGACAATTGCTGCCCGAGCCTTGAGACAACATTACTTCTTCCAATCGATCCCCAGTGAATGGATCGAAATACCTCCCCCGGAAGTCTCCTCAGATAACCTCCCCAAACTACCATTCAACAACGAACAAATTAACAAACACATAAAAGAAAGGGTCACCTCCCCTTCAATAACCTTTCCTATTACTAAACAACCCGATGTCCCAAAGGCAATTGAACTTCTGAGAGAGTTCTTAACTTTTGACTTCCTCCCTGATATACTATTCAACGTCCCTACTTTAACTCCTCCAAATTAGAACCTTTTTGGAAAGCACCCCCCACCGACAGAAGACATCGACATGACTCCATCAGAGTCAAACGAAAACAACTCTACCCTTATCAATGAGTGATCAACTAACATCACAATCTCAGAACACTTCTACCCATTTACAAATACCAACACCAAACCAAAACGACTTGCACAACTTCAAAGAAAAAATAAACATAGCCACCCATAACATTAGAGGAATTAATAATCTTACTAAATTCCATCTCTGGATAGACTTCTGCTTACAAGAAAAACTACATATTGTTAGCCTTACGGAAACCAAATTAAAAGACAACCCCAACGCTACTACCAACCCACACTACAAAATCTTTACCTCCAACTACCATCCCACTTCAACACAAAGTAGAGAAACCAGTTTGGGCACGGCAATACTCGTCCATAATACTATACAGCCTTATATACACGACATAAATACCCTCCCGGGTACAGCTATATACATTGACTTCTTCTTCCCTGGCAATAAAACTCGGGTCATATCAATATACCTACCTTCCAATAACAACGAACTGTCCACTCGTACACAAAAACAAGTATCACTCTGGACCGTGGAAGCTAAAAAGAGAAATTGGCATATTCTCCTTTTGGGAGACTTCAACGCCAACCCTGATACCCACAAAAAGAATAAACTACCGCTCTTCTCTGATCTGTTTTCAAACAACCTCACTAGTCTATTAAACTTTCACAAAATTTTAGAACCAACCTGGCAAGGTCGGGGCCTTAACTCCCAAATCGACGATATCTGGACCTCATCCCGAATCCTTCTAGACTTCGACCCTCCACAATTGACTGACCCAACAGGCATATCCGATAGCGACCATAAAATACTGACCACAACCTGGTACACAAACTTCACCCCAACAGTACCTCGAAACAAAAAGAAGAAGCGGAAAACCTTCTGCTATAAAAAGGCAACGACCGAAGACTGGGAAAATTTCCGTAACAAGACATCTACTCTACTAAGAAATGCCAATTTCATACCCAACATAACCAATCCTGACCAACTAAACAAAAGCTGGAATTTGTGGTCAAATGCAATTCAACAAGCGGCAAATCGTCACATCCCCAAGACCATTATTACTACAAAAACCTTTCACTCTCTCTCCCTAAAGGCTACAAAACTACATAACGCATTAAAACACATAAACAAATGCATTCACTCCATTACAATCTTTGCTAAACCTAATCCCCCTCCAGATGTACTACATCCACTTTCGACCATTAACAAACACCTGACTAAGGCCTTACAATTGGCACAACTTCCTCCATTCTCCCTAACTCCCCTAGCCTTATCCGCCTTACCCCTCAACACCCAAGGCACCTACTACGCAGCAACTCTCAAACACATCAAAGAAACTAAATCGACTATATGGAAAAGTAGAAATGCCGAAGTATACCTACAGCAATCAGAAAAAATCAAATTCTACACCAACCGTCACTATAATGACTTTAAAGATAATACTAGTAGAATGATAAACAGTATTCTAAAAAAAGGGAAAGATCATATTAGTTTTGACAAAATCGTCACTCCGGACT
>QKWP01000669.1:134335-153642 GCA_003550325.1 Gigaspora rosea
CAATTTGAGAACTCTTTCCTCAAAATCAGACTACAGGACCTACAAGACTCGACTAAAACACACTCACACATCTTTCACGAGACACCACTCTTCCCTAGAAACCAACTCTATACGCACACCGCTCAATCAATCCTGGCAATTCACGCCACCGATATTCAATTTATCCACAACATTACAACCGACTGGCCAAAACCATTACCGAGGAATGGCACACCAATCAACGATATAATAATACACTACCCGAAATTCCACCATTTAAAAGAAAAGTTAAACCATCATGACATCAGATATATTGAACAATTTCTAAACTTTAACAACACAGAACTCCTTAACTGGCAGAATTTCCATCACAACATTGGAAAAATACCACCAGGAAGAACCCCTCAGTGGTTCACCGAAATCCAAGATCTCATCTCTAACAACTCTAATCCCACAACACAATACATAAACCCGAACCCCTTTACCTTAACAAAATGGGGACCGGGAAAAACCCCATGGGTAATTACTTCTGACCTAACGATTGGGAAAATTAGCCGTACTACAAATCAATCCGCCCATATTCGTCACTACACAAAAAGCAATAACAATAGGGCAACCCCCTGCCCAGGTTGCGAATTAAAAGACCCAACCCTCAAAACGAAAAACTGTTACTTCACGCGTAACCAAAACTTAGTATACACAATACGAGTATCTTCTTGTAAAATCATTCACACAGACCTCAACGATATAAAATCAGCACTTACCACCAAACCCACACAGAACCCGTCTCGAAATCCTAACGACACCCACAAACACATTAGCCACAACATAACGAAACGCACACGCCCACTTACTGCCTTTTCAGACTTCCCAATGGAAACATGGGAAAAACTAACTAAACTTAACAACAAATCCCAACGAACAGAAATCTACATCTTTACTACAACGCACGATAAGGATACTAATCAACCACTCGCAATATGCTCATTCCGAGATTCACTGACCACCTGGGGCTGCACAAACAAACACTGGCCCAGTACTGAAAACGCAGCACTTACCCTATTCGCCTTTATATCTACAAGTTTCTTCCCCGGAACTAACATCTCAGTTTCCTCCAACAACCGTAAATTCATAACCCTAATAGAACAGGCATATAACAATCCACCCTACCGGCTGCTATTCCTAGAAAAAAACCAATATGCTCTAACGCTAATTACCATTAGAGCAATTGTCTCGAATTTAAAACTAGAATTCCAATTTGACCGAGATTTATCCCGTCCTCAGAAAATAGACAACTTCTTAAAATTGGACATTACTCCTCAACATTACCTTCACAATAAATACATTCCCACCCTCTACAACATACCGTGCACCTACAACCTTAAAATAATTTTAAAAGACACCACGAGTCTTACTAATCACGCACAATGGATAAACCAAAACAGAATTAGATACTGGGTTCACAACTACCCAGACATTCAAATTCGAGCTACCCTATCATACCTATCCTTCGAAGAAAAACCACTATCACTATCTACTAATCCAACTTTCTCCCAACTAAAGAATTTTAAAGTTAAATTGCTAGCTAACGAACTCCCTACATTCGAAACACTTCACTATCGAAACCCAACAAAACATCAAGACTTCAGATGCCCACGATGCCGCTCTGCCCCAGAAACAATCGCACATCTAATTTCTTGCCTTTCTAACTCTTCCACTCTAACCTCACTCCTTAAAGATATTATCAAAACCTTGGCCACCGAACTTGAACTAAATCTATACCAACCAACAGACTTCATTGCCGCCTTCAAAAACCTCCATGTGAATAGAAACCTACCTCTTGGATTCATCACAACTGCCACCCTGGCACCATTCATAAGACGTCAAGACAGACTCAAATACGCACCTGCCTTACACCACCTAATAACAAAAATGATCTACCACGAAATTTGGCTGCCCTCTAGGCAACACCGACATGATGTAACAATTCTTCCAATACCCCCTCCTCTAGATAGACAACTTCACTTCCATAATGAGACTAGCATACCCCACATACCCATTAACAATTACATAGACAAATACATCGCCCGCAGGCGATCCTTCTTATATTCTTTCGAAGACTGAGGTCTAGCGATCTTAGCACAGCTTAGGTCGAGAGTAAATCAGCTCTTACCCCTATTTCCCTAAAATTCTCTTTTGATGTATACGATGTATAATCCTATAAATTGAATTAATAAAGAATTAGAGGATAGACCTCGTTGTATAAAAAAAAAAAAAAAAAACAATACTAACTCTTTCACTTTTTTGATGTGTTACTGAATAGGTTCGTCATTAATGCCGAGTTTTTGTCGTGCTATGTTTGATGTTCTGTTCGTTGTTTTGCTTGTCATGTTGTGTGTTAGATTTTTCATTTTGGTTTTGATTTTCGTGATTTAAATAGCTTTAGGGTTAGGGTCAGGATTAGAATCAAGCTGGGTAGATTAGGCGTTTAGGTTAAAGGAGCGGAGTGAATATGATAGCCATAGCGAGTAACTACAGGGTGAGCAAAGCGAACTCTGTAGGTGTTGCTAAGCATAAGCGAAACAATACAAACTATATCGTGTATCAAAATATAGTATATATGATATATAATTGCATGTGGTTCACTTTAAATAAAATGTTTCGAGTTAGTCATATTTAAAAAATAAAAATTATTTAATAAATAATAATATAATCAATACATTGATCGATATATTCATGATCACGTAATAGTTGTGATCATTAATACCGGGCTTCCGAGCTGACTTTTGATCTGTTTTTGACCCGATTTCCAAACTAGGTGATATCACCTAGGGTGAAAGTTAGCAGCATTCTTTTTTAATTATCTCTATTGATAAAAATTTAAAAAATTTTTATTAGCTGATTTTGTTACACAATTTTAATATACCAATTATATGGTATAATTTTAATTATACTATACCAATTATATGGTTATTATACCATTTTTTTATACAGTATTGTATAATTGGCCATCCCTAGTAATTGTATAATACGGTGATATAGTGACTTGTTTTATTTTATTTCTGTATTTACTGCCTAAAGCTAAAAATTTCAAATAAAATTTCAATATGTATGAAAATTTTAAAATTTTTAGAGTATATTTTTTCTTGAGTTTATGTTTTCAAATCAGAATCCCTAATTTTAAAACTTCCAACTTTAGCTGCAATATTTATCTATTTGAATTAAGGTTTTGAATTATAGGTATTTTTAGACTAGAGATCGTGATTATAAACCAGTTTAATACTATAGATAATAACTTTATTCTATGTTAAACCAGATAACTTGTTCAAGACTTGTTCTGTCAGTAGTAGATAATGAATTTTAATTATTACATTTAAAGGTAATAGCAGGTTAATATAATACTACATTTGATGTAAACAATAACACCTTTTTTTTTACTTAGAAACAGAGCTAGTTGTCATAGTAAAATTTTGTACTATTACGATTTCTGTTAGCATTACATAATAAATGCAAGATTGCCAAAAAAAATAATAATAAATAAATAAAATTTTATTATACTTTTTATATATATGCGGCCAAATTTTTATTTTATTAATAACTTTAAAAGGAAATAATATTATAAAATTTTGCTATATTAAAAACTAAATTCTATAGTTTTATTCTGCTTGTTTGATTGTATATTTTTATAGAAAAAAATTTTTCTTAATTATATTTTTTAATTTTAAAAATTATTAGTTTTTGGTTGCTGATTTAAGGTTTTCTGTATTTTATATAAAAAATTTTGAGTCATAAACTTTATTATATATTGTGTTTTTTTTTTTTTTGCAATGTCGCATGAAAGCGGATTTTTATTAGGTTTTTTAGATAATACATTTTTGGTTAATGAGAGTACATATAGCCACATGTGCAACTTTTGGTCGCCTATTTGAGTAGTTCGCCTAAAGGTTTTACACTATATACCATAACTAGAAGATTACCTATTTAAACTCTCTGGCATCCCCTGTCCTGTATCACCTACCACAATCACATCTATATATAACCTCGTGCTGCTTCAATTGAAGACCACCCAGATCGACATTTGCTATACTACTTGCGCCCTAATTCTATAGGTAATTTAGTAGTATTTCAACTACCGGATTACTCTAGGAAGGGTGTAATACATACCACCCTAATCTTTCTATGTCCTACACATTTCTAGATTAGGCTTCGAATACCTTCGCAGTGGCCGAGGGCTACCACTAGCAGTCAGAGCGAACCATTGAACTATATAGTATCCGTGCCCTTACAAGGTTTATTCTAATCCTGATACCTATATCAACCAGTCTTATAACCGATCTCTCCCAAACTACCAAACCAGTTAGCCCAAATGGGTCATTGTACCTCAGCTTTTAGGTGCCTTTTTGGTTTACTTCTCTTGGTTCCTAATTCTGTAGCATAGGACCTTTTCCTCTAGTACGACTCCGGCAGCCAGATTGGTGTACCCCACTTGCACCGGGGTGTTTGTCCAGTTCTTTAGTCTCAAATTCTAGTATCCGCAATATCGTCAAAGATCTTTACTTAGGGTACGGAATGGGCTGGGCCAAACCCAGAAATTTGCGGGCCGGGCCGGGCTTGGGCCTAGATTGGGCCCAATTTTTAAAACCCATTACTTTGTGGGCCGGGCTTGGGTTGGGCCTTCTAAAATACCGGGCCGGGTTTGGGCTTTATAAGCATACCCGGCTTAGCCCAATGGGCCCAGTCCATAGGGAGACATTCGTATGATTGGCTGATGTAAGCCAATTGTATAACTTATTTATGCAGTTTAAAGTACTCTTTGGAAATGTAACATTTGAAAGAACATCTATATTCAATAACCAAAAATAACCAGTAACCCCAAGAATTTCGCTTAGAAGTGAATATTTTTATTATTATTCCTCAGTTCTTATTTATACTCGATCGGATCTTTACTATGAAGGAAAAAATATATGGGATCGCTACCACATAGTACTTCGAAGAGGATCGTTACAGTTATGTTCATTTTGTTCTGTTTACTCGTGTATAGACAAATTATTGTTTGAGATCGTCATCTTAATAGGCCACATATACCAAATAAATTTAAGGACATCTGATGGGTTGGCGGAATGGGATGAAAAAACCCAAACAAATTTTGGACAAGCTAAAAATCATTTTATTTGTTTGGGAAAAACCCATTCCCCTACGATCCCACAAACAAGTCCAAAGCAGACTCTATTATATACCATTTAATCCGGGCAGTAATCTTGACTCATAACCAATATAATTCGTCTCGGCACAACCTAATCATTAATCAAGTGGTCATTGCACTGCTTTTGGTCAATAAGCCACGATCATATTTAGTAGGCTAAAGGTTAAAACGTTGATCAGGCTTTATTACAAAGCAGACTCCATATCAATTCATTAAGGTCCTTGCACTATTATTTATCCATAGAGCCTTACATCTGCTAATGCTCATTTGTATACGATATTTAAATCGTTGACCAGGTGGTCATTGCAATTAAGGTCCTTGCACTACTACGCAGCCGTAGAGCCCTATTAGTGCTTAGCGGTATAAGATACTTAATTCAAACCTAAAATACTCTATATCAATAACCATTGAGCTGCAAATAAGGTCCTTGCACTGTAACCCATCCGTGGAGCCTTATATCTGCTAATGCCTATTATCATAAAGTACAAGTTAGCCATTGATCGAACAGTCAGTGCGCTACTAAGACTGATCATACTAAGAGACTTTATATCTTATAGTCATTGAGATGCGATTAAAGCCCTAGCATTGCTATACAGCTGTGGAGCCTCAAGATTAATCTTTAATTCAGATAGTACTCTTTTTGGGTGGGATGGGTGGGACGATGAAGCCAGCCTAATATCATAGGCGGGCGATAGCAAAACCAAAGATAAATCTTCTTGATACAAAGTTTTCCTCATATATACTAACTTTCACATGATTCAGCATGAACATCTTACAAATTCATGTACAATGATATCATTTCCGATCTCGCAATAATGTTGGCTTCGTCACTTTGTTGACAAGCCAATCATTCTATTATTTTTTCTCATTGCGCAGATCTCAGATTTGGGCTGATCCGGAGTTTTTATATGTCTTTTTAATTATACTGTATATCATTTTTTATTTTTTTGACTTGTACGAATTTTTAAACTACTAACGTTACGAAAATAAAGTCGTTGGCTAAAAATAAAACAAAAAAGAAGTGGATGAAAATGAAAGAAATTTTGTGATCATAGTAAAGCTAAACTTATGAAATATGTAACATATACTTACGGGCCGGGCCCGGGCTGGGCCTAATTTAAGACAAACCCGGCCCAGCTCACTTTTCTGGTGGTTTTTTTTTCCTGGGCCGGGCCTGGGCTCAAAAATATTTTCTGGGTTTGGGTTTTTTTTGAACAAGCCCGGCCCAGCCTGGCCCATTCCGTACCCTATCTTCACTATCTCCTTACTTGGGTTTTGTTAAACGGGTTTCAATTATTCTAGTTCCTTGGATTTGAATCGTCCAAAAGCTTCCATTTCAAGATGGTAGTACTAAAGCTACAGGTAATATACCCAACCGATCATTGAATAAGGGGGCTTCCAGAAATCAGCTGATTTTTTTTTACTATGAGCCCATCTCACCAGGACCGGGAAAACTATATATAAGGTCCCCGCTTCACTATAATTCAAAGAGTACTTTAAATTATATAAATGTCCCTGCTAGTAAAAATTATAGGTAGGATGATTCGCAACAATGGTAATTTGCTTATAAAAATCTTTCCTTTTTGGGTTTATTACCATATTTGGATGAAAAATAGCCAAATAGCCAATTATATTGCGATTCACATAGATATGTATTTTGGATTTTTTGCCGGAGACCTTACATATAGTTTTCCCAGTCCTATCTCACCCCTACTACCTATCCCACCTGATACCCCAATTAGCCAATCAGATTTTACGATTATTAAAAAGTTAAATATAATATTTAATAGTAAATAACTTTTGATCTACTGGGCCAATTTCAATGATTAACTACCAAAATGATCCTCACGATAAGAGGATTCTAGCAAGCCCAAAATTATTAAAATCTAATCACTAGATCCTAAATTGGAATAGATTTGTGTTACTATAAAAGTTTTATAATTTATTAAAAAATTATAAACCATTTATAGTAACACAAATTTATTCTGATCTCTGGATCCTGTAATTGGATTTTTATGATTTTGGGCTTGTTAAAGTCCTCTCATTGAGTGATTATTTTGGTAGTTAAATCATTGAAATTGGCCCAGTATATCAAAAGTTATTAACAATTGAAAATTAATTTTTAATTGTTAATAACTTTTGATCTACTGGGCCAATTTTGATGATTTAACTACCAAAATGATCAGCTCAATGAGAGAATCTAGCAAGCTGAATATCATTAAAATCTAATCACTGGATCCTAAGATCAGAATAGATTTGTTTTTTTTTTTTTGGTATTAAGGTGAGGTCTTGCCTCTGGTCTTTATTAAATGTATATTGATTATTATATATTGCTGCTTTTACAATATTTATACTTATCTACTAAGTACCGAGACTTGGACTAATTATCCACGACCTAAACCTATTAGAGCCTACCATATTTCTATTTATATAGCCAACCTGGTTTTTGTACATCTCTTCCCAGCTGCCAATTAGTATTCACATGTCCGCCACTTTATTCACATTTCCTAGTATCGTCACTTCCAATTTGGTGTATGTTGTTCCAGGTAGGCGCTTTATACTTCCAAATTGGTACTCCCAAAGTTCCTTACTAGCATACTTCTTGGGAGTTCGTATCTCAAGCCATGCAGCTGCCTCTACCACATTGGGTAAGTATCTCAAACCTGCATGCTGCCACAACTAGCCAATTTTCCTGCGACTTCGGGACCTAGGATTTAGCGTTCTGAGTTCGGAAATATGTGAATGACTATACTCCCCGCTATGGTCACGAGGTATCCAGGCATGTTTTGTCAAGGCTTCCAGTACCAAGCATAGTTGGATGGCATCATGAGACGGCCAGCTGATCCGACTTACATACTACTACATGCACTTGTACCAGCTATACCTGTATTGGTGGTCCCAGATACTCTTAACGTCCTAAGACTCCCATATGGGTGCGCCCAGAGCTCCATTGAATCTTGACACGTACACGCCTCTATGCTTCCACTTCTCACTGGCCAGTAAGTTCCGTCTGCCCTTACAGGTTCATTCTGATCCCCGGTACTCACATCTAACCTTCTTCCAACCTTTACCGATTCCTCCCAAACTACCAAACCAGTTAGCCCGGAAGGATTGGTCGGCCCAGCTTTATGAGCCTAATGGACTCCCTCTTCTTGGTACCTAATTCTGAAACATAGGTCCTTTTTCTCCGGTACCACTCCAGTGGCCAGGTTGGTGTTTCCTCTTGCCATAGGGCTTTTTCCGTCCGGTTCTTCGGTCTTCAGTTGAAATTCCGGTCTTCTGTAGTACCGTTGGAAGATCTTCCTTACCTCCTTGCTCGGGACTTGCCAAACGGGTTTCAATTGTTACGGTCCCTTGAATTTGTCTGTGTAACTTACACAACTGTGCCGATGCTCCTATTCAAGATGGTAGTACCAAGGTTACAGGTAATATACTTGACTGATCGATGAACAAATGTTACCGTAACACAGGCCTATTTTTCAATTCGTCTCCAGTTGGATTTGAACTCTAGACCTGTCGCTTGGGGGTGACAACCAGACAGCTTCTCTATGTCGCCACACCAGAATAGATTTGTATTACGATAAAAGTTTTATAATTTATTAAAAAATTATAAACTATTTATAGTAACACAAATTTATTCTGATCTCTGGATCCTGTAATTGGATTTTTATGATTTTGGGCTTGCTAGAATCCTCTCATTGAGCTAATCATTTTGGTAGTTAAATCATCGAAATTGGCCCAGTAGATTAGAAGTTATTAACAATTAAAAATTAATTTTTAATTGTTAATAACTTTTGATCTACTGGGCCAATTTTGATGATTTAACTACCAAAATGATCAGCTCAATAAAAGGATTTTAGCAAACCCAAAATTATAAAAATCCAATCACAGAATCCAGAGATCAGAATAAATTTGTGTTACTATAAATGGTTTATAATTTTTTAATAAATTATAAAACTTTTATAGTAACTTATATCTATTCTGATCTTAGAATCCAGTGATTAGATTTTAATAATTTTGGCTTGCTAGAATCCTCTTATTGGGTGGATTATTTTGGTAGTTAAATCATTAAATTTGATCCAGTAAATTAAAAGTTATTAATTATTAAATATTGTTAATAAATCCATAATTTTGGTCAAAAATAAATTTGTAACTTTGGCCAGAATTATAAAATTTTGGCCAGAATTATACCTGATACTTCAGCTAATCCATCCACCCCCTTGAAATCAGCTGATTTCTGAAAGCCCTCTTAGCCAAGTTTCAAATTAGTTTTTCCACGACCAAATCTCTTACAAAATTTTAGAATTTCAAAATTGTTGGTTTGATTCAATTTTTTATATATAGCAGTTCTTTTAAAGATGAGAGTATCTAGTTTGATACTAGGACCAATGCTAAATATTAATTTATAGTTCGCTTCTTGTATTTTGATTTTTTACTATAATAACATTTCTTATGTTTAGGGCCGTGTTATTAATCACCTGATTATTTTTTATCAAAGGCTACTTTCCTTTCTCTTTCTTAATATATATATAGTCAGGTTCTTATATATAATTTCAACTTTTTTTACCCCTTCCTTCCAAAAAAATCACTTGATTTTTGTCACTCCCTTTACTCCAGGTGTTAACATGAATAAGTATTTTCAAACTAATGACGCAAACATGTGTTACTAAGTGAAGGCCAGTAAGTTATTTTATAAATTGATAATTTTTATCTTGCAGGTTTCAATTTTCAATACTGCTATTAAAAATTGAATTATTATAGAATTTACTTATATTGAATATTGCAAATTTCTGGTTTCACTTATTCTTTTAAATATTGTAGGATAGCATTTCAGATTTTGTACTAGAAAATTTATCATGAAAGAAGGCTTTTTCTGTCAGATTTAAATAGAACTCAATAGTAGGGCTTGTCTAGACCGGAATCAGGCCAGACTACCCGGGCCTGAGCCCAGCTCACGCTGCAAACGTTCCGGGTTAGGCCTGTATTTTTAGGCCCGTAATTATATCAGGCCGGGCCTGGGCTAAGCCCGCTAAAATACCAAACCGGGTCGGGCATTATAAAAAAGCCCACAAGCCCCAAAAAAGCTCGTTAACTATATTGATAAAAATTTTCTAATCGATTAGTTGCAATTATGGATATTGCGTGACCTTTATTGACTGTAACTAATATTATCATTCAAATAATTTACAATAAAAATTTAATCGCTAATTTTTAAGTATATATACATTTTTAAGTGCACATTTTTATACATATGCATATATAGATTTGATTTAATAATTCATAAAGTTATATAAAAACAGCAATCACTGCCATTCACTAAATCCTATTATACATGTACTTTTTAATTCTTATATTATAAATTATATCATCAGTATATTAAACCTTGATACGAAGAATTTTGAAAATATATATTTAGAAGCTCATTATAGCGACATCTATCAATTAAATATTGCCTTTTGTTGATGAGTCTACTTAGCTTAGCTTTGGGTATTACTAACATTATGGTACTGGCACACAGTAGATTATAGTACCAAGGCCAAGGACAAATCTCATATCACTATGCCTCGAAGTAAGTAGAGCCACTTCTACCTTTTGCCCCAAAGGAATCAAATCATAATGAGATTATATGTAAATTAGAAGCGAATTCAATAGAATTAGTAGTGGTAATTTATTTATTAAGAGAAAAAAAGTATAAAAGACCTTCCTTTTCGCAGCAATAAAAAATAACTCATGGAGAGTTCAGATTTAATCTTCGAAATAAGATAAAAGTGTTAAAAAGTTTTCTCTTGTTGTTAAACCCATTTGTAATATTAAAAATCGCTTATTAAACTTGCCCTGTACCAGTAAAATATTTGTTATTTACATAAAAGTTATATCGTTAACTCGTAACCCATGTTTTGAGTTTGTAATTCCGTATAAAAAAGAAGGATCAAATTAATCACCTTTTACTGTATATATATCCATCAATCGACTAAACCCCTTGATTATCTGATATATCAAACAATCAATCACTCTCATTGTTTAATTAATCATCTGCATCAATCCTTGATCCCGTGACAAATATTAATAAATTAACGATTATATTTCCACCGTTAACCTTTTCCACACTACGAATAAAGAGAAGAGTTATATAAATAGAGTGGAATTAGAGCCACCTCAAGAGGAACCATACCCAAGAAATAAAGAGATATTTATCTTTGCTTGATTACACCGCAGCAAGACCCAAACAAACCTCAAGACCCAGACCAAATCAACCACGCTTCTTTCTGCCTGCCAATCTGAGGATCTAAAGTCTTGCGTGCCTATTGGGCATTGGTTTAGATAGATAGTGGTATTGTTAGTTGTATTTAGTTGTAGACCCGATCCTACCACTTCTATAACGTATGTAAAATTTGCCACATTTTGAAAAGCACAGTAAATATTCGTATTAGTGATGTGCTATTTATATGATGTCTAAATTTTTTTAGTATAAGTACATATAGTTGTATAGTATGTATAGTATGTGAAATACGTATAGTGCGCATATAATATATAAACTATCTATATACAAGCTTAGAAAATAAAAGGCAGGGTGTGGTGACTTAGAGAAGTTGGTAAGTTGTCACCCTCAAGTGGCAGGTCTAGAGTTCAAATCCCACTGGCGACGTTTTAGAAAAATAGACCTGTGTTCCAGTAACTGCTTCTCATCGATCGGTTGGGTACATTACCTGTAGTCCTTGGTTAACATCTTGAATGGAAGCTTTCGGGCAAAGTTGTGTATCATTACACAGACAAATCCAAGGAACTGGAGAAACAAAAACCCATTTGGCAAGTTCCAAGTAAGGAGGTAGCAAAAATCTTCGACAGTGCTACCAGAACTAGAATACCGGAAACCGAAGTCAGAGAACTGAATGACAAAAGACCTTTAGAGAAGGAGGTCCACCAACCTGGCCGCCAGAGTCGCACCGGAGGAAAAGGACCTATGCTTCGAAAGTAGGTACTAGAGGAAGAAAAACTATGGCACCTAAAGCCGGGTAAACCAACCCTTCCAGACTAACTAGATTGGAAGTTTGGGATATCGGGGAAGGACCAGTAGGAAGGTAATGGTGGGTACCGGGATTGGAGCGAACCTTTCAAGGGCAGAAGTAGATAATGCAAATTACCGAAGTATAGGTAATACCAGGACCCCGAAGAATACATATATAACTCAGATCCAGACTCAAAATTTTAATATAACTTTATATACTTAATTTTATTAAAAGCTTTATACAAAATTATCATATAAGTTCAAATTTACTATAAATTATACAATTTCAGATCTGAGTACCAGTATAATCATGTTAACCACCAAAGCCAAAAACATAATTACACAAAAAAAAGTGACGAAGAAAAAATCAGAAACCTATCTAGAAAAAGAAGGGCAGTAGTTAACCGTGTTCAAATTCAGCAACAAAATTTTTAGTTCCGAAAATAAGCTACCCATACGATCGATAAACGTTGCTACATAGTAAAGTCTAAATTTTACTAAACAAATCAATTAAAGTCGCAAAATTAAAAGTCAAATAATAGAAAGTTCTCCGATTTTTATGAAATTTTCAGGGTACGCGTATTTTGATCCGCTGAACAATGTTACTTATGCGACTTTATCGATTTGCTTAGTAAAATTTAGACTTTACTATGTAGCGACTATAATCGATTGACCAAAAATCGCTTTATAAGTTACTCCTGATTTTTTTTTGCATATTTATTTATTGTTTATAACATATTTATTTATCGTCTACAGCATATTTATTTATTGTCTACAGCATATTTATTTATTTATTTTACTTATTAAAGTTTTGTATTCAAAAATAAGCTAACCCACGCTTTTTTTTGTTAAACATCGACAAAAAAAGGTAGCTGCAACATATGGTATATATCGATTTATATCTACTTAAAAATTTTCCCGATGTATATATAGCATCATTATACAAAAAAAGATCGTACTTGTTATAAAGATCATCTTTGTTATACAAATAAACATCTAACTTTTCAAAAAATTACCAGTTGGTTATACAAATTTAAACATACGACATATGGAAAAATTTTATATAAGTCTATACAAAGCCAGATCTCAGTATTACATATATTCTTCGGGGTCCTATAATACCTGTGTGGAACAGAAACTGTTCTACCAAGTATACCGCGAGGATAAATTAGTCCTAAGGGATGTTTGTTGGCATCCGGAACTGGCTCCGACTGACTTATGTATCGGGGAACTGTACCAGTGATACAAGTAGGATTGGCAAGAGGAGCTTGGACCAGAGGTTTTAAATAGGCAATCTCCTAGTTGGGTTGCAAGTATGGTAGCTAGTATAGAACCTTCAGGCGGACTACTTAAATTAGACAACCAAAAGTTGTACATGTAGCTAGTTGTATCCTCATCCATGTAACAAATGTCAGGTGCCCAAAGAGGCGCCTTTGATCCACAGACTTGATTAAATAAACATATCTACTCAGAATGGGAACTTTGATATAAAAAAAAAATAAAAAAAATAAAAGGCAGTTTCACAAGGAAAAATTTAAGATATAAATAGTTTTAAAAAATTTTTTGTATACTGTACTATATGCGGCACATCACTAATTCATATATAATAAGTTGCACTACATTATAATTATCACATGCTTTTAAAATTAACAATTGGTATATGCGGGCTAACAGTTCAGGTCGGTCCACTCAAAGCCCGCCATAGTCCGGCCTGGCCCATGTCTGGATATTCTAAGCGGGTTTTGGACTAGATCGGGCTTAAAAATATTTTTGTCGAGTTTATGAAAACCCGGCCCGGCCCAGCCCATTCTGGAACCTAAATTATCATTTTTTGCGGTAATATACCTCAAATTCTGCATGTTTTATATTTCAAATTATGCGAAATTATGCAATAAAATTTTTAAATTATACTGTAAATTATGCAGTTCAAGTATAAATATATGAAAATATATGTACACTAGAGTTGTAAAATACTATATTTTTGTAATCTACTAAATAAATATTATGATTCTGAAAATCTTCGACAACTATGCTTGTGTTTTGTGTTTATTAACTGTCTACTATCTGAGATGTTCTGATATTCTTATATTTTTTAATACTAGCCATTTTATGCACAGATTATATTTTATTAACAATTATTATAAACGCACTTATGGTGTTTTACCACTATAGGTAAATTAGATCCGCAAATCTGTATAACAAAACAAATAAATAAATTTTTACAAAACAAAAAATAAATATTAATAACTTTAGAGTTAGGGTAAGGCCTAGAATTTTATTGGTGCTTTAGTATATACAAAATTTAGCAAAGAATTTTTGCTATTAGAGCCCCAAAGGTGGTTTTATAAGCAAAATTTTGAGATATGAATGTTTTTAAAAAAATAAACAAAAAACGAAATTTTTTGTTACATCTGATCTTAAATTTTGATTGGCTATTCTAATAGTTTTGTATAACATAGTGTAAAACACTATAGGTGCGTTTTAGTAAACTCTTTATTAATTATATAAAAATGGTCCTGATATGCAAAATTTGCAATTGCGATAAAAATCAGATTTATGTGCATATTATACTATTGCAAATATGCACTAGTTCTAATCATGGTGCAGTGCACCAAATAATAAATTTTGGAAATTATTTATATATAAAATAAAATTTTAATTTTTCAAAAAAAGTACCCGGCCAAGTTACGAAAAACAATTATATTTGTTTGCACAACCTAACTTATATCTATATAATACATTTTTTAAATTTTATATTTAAGTATTTTTTGTATTTATAAGGTATAAAAATGTGAACTATTATTTATCAAACACACATTTAATAGTAAATCTATTAAATATCTATTGGATTTACTTTTAAATTTAATATCTAATGGAAATGGTTTACATTTAATAAAAACAAAATAAATTTATAAAGGTTTTTGGTTCAAATAGGTAAAAAAGAGCTTTAAATATTTGGGTAATTTTATAAATTTAATTAATTGTCAAATATGGTATATAGATATCACAAGTATTAAGAGTTATATAAGTGTATAAAATAAATATATACTAGATTCTTAGTTTAAATTTCTATAAAGTTTAATAGATATTGTGCACAAATTTTAAACCTTTAATTATACTGGACCTTGCTTGTATAAAGTAATTATCTGTAATTATCTAAAAGATTTTTTTTATTTAATATAAGAATAAAAAATAAAATTGCTATTATAAAGTATTTGATTTTTGGACAATAGGATTGACTGAATTGTTATATGACTTGGCATGTCTTTGCTTTTTGGCATGCCTATAGGTATGCTCTAGAGACATACTTATGCCTCTGTGCTCCCAACCCTACTTGTAACCTATTGGTCCAATCTAAATGATTTTTATACTATTTAAATCATCTTAGAGGTCTTCCAGCTAAAGTATCAGGTATAATTCCGGCCAAAATTTTAATTCTGGCCAAAGTTACAAAATTATTTTTGACCAAAATTATAGATTTATTAACAATATTTAATAATTAATAACTTTTAATTTACTGGATCAAATTTAAGAATTTAACTACCAAAATGCTCTTAATGAGAGGATTCTAGCAAGCCAAATATTAAAATCTAATCACTAGGTCCTAAAATCAAAATAGATATATGGGGTGAGTCAGTAGAAAAGGGACAAATTTTTTCTAAATAAAAGTTTTCTTGACTTTAAGCTTAAATATCTTGTCAACTATTTTAATAAATTTAATAAATTATTTTTTATTTTAATTCTATATAATTTCAAAATTAAAATAAAAAAATTTTTAGCAAATGTGATTAAATATTTGTCAAGATATTTTAGTTTAAAAATTAAAAAAATTTTACTAAAAATGATTTGTCACTTTTCTACTGACTTACCCTCATATGTTATTACTAGAATAATGCACAGCATTGTATGTCCGAAGCACAATAACAACTAAAGATCTAATTTTATTTTTTGATACATCAAAAATCAAAACAACACAATGCATCAAAAATGTAACTATTATACGCATGCAGACAGATACCAAATACAAAAGTTACATTTTGGTATTACTATTATTGATGCATCAAAAATGTAACTTTTGTATCGCCTTATGTAAATATATAAAGTCCTCCGCTACATTCCGGACAATAAAAGTTTTATAATTTATTAAATAATTATAAGCCATTTATAGTAACAAAAATTTATTCTGATCTCTGAATCCTGTAATTGGATTGTTATAATTTTGGGCTTGCTAGAATCCTCTCATTGAGCTGATCATTTTGGTAGTTAAATCATCGAAATTGGCCTAGTAGATCAAAAGTTATTACCAATTAAAAATTAATTTTCAATTGTTAATAACTTTTGATCTACTAGGCCAATTTCGATGATTCAACTACCAAAATGATCCTCTTAATGAGAGGATACTAGCAAGCCCAAAATTATTAAAATCTAATCACTGGATCCTAAAATCAGAATAGATTTGTGTTACTATAGAAGTTTTATAATTTATTAAAGAATTATAAACCATTTATAGTAATACAAATTTATTCTGATCTCTAGATTATGTGATTGGATTTTTATGATTTTGGGCTTGCTAGAATCCTCTCATTAAGCTGATCATTTTGGTAAGAGGAGCGCCATTTATCATTTAATTTTTTGCTACTAAGAGGCTACGCTACCTCCTCCTCTCCACCTGATCATCAAATACCGCAATTTGATTAGCTAAAATTATTAAAATTTTTAAAAATTTTTAAACTTTAACATTAAATAACTTTTGAATAAGTGATCTGTTTTGGATGATTTTATTACCAAAATGTTTGTCTCAATGAAACGATTCTAACAAGCCTAAAATCATCAAAATTCAATTACAGGATCTCAAGATCGTTATAGATTTGTCTGCTTTAATTTTATTATTTTCGTTTATATTAAAAATTATTATTAAAGATTTTATAAACTTTAATTGGCCGGAGCATAGCGACAGTCAGTTAGTGTCTATGCAAGTAATACAAAAGTTACGTTTTTGATGCATTTTGCCCATAAAACGTGTCTTTTCTGATGCATTTTTGTACATCTTATAGAAATTTCATCAAAAGTGCAATTTTGAAATTTTTTGTCTGTCCGCACGTGAGTCGCGTGATTAAATTCAAAAAAAAAAGTCAAAAAAAAACAAACCTATCATATCAGTATCATATCATAGAGTTACCCTTTAAAGCAGTAAAACGATAAAACCTGCTTTGTTATTAAAAACCTGTTTTATTATTAATTACGTTTGTGCATTACATTGAACTATTAAGGGTAGAGGATATATCGATCATTTTTCATATGCTTTTTGTGATACAAGTGAAAATTATATATTATAAAAAATACGCACCTAATAAAAATTTTTAAGGTCACGACTAACCCTTGCCAAAATTTCATACCATGTAAATTAAAACCTCTATTTATAGTAGGGAAATTTTTAGAAGCAGTTTCATTTTAAAAAAATATACTTGTATATGTAGTAAAACTTTTCTGGATTAATCCAAAATTTTCTGGGTTACCCTGAAAGTTCCCTTGAAATTTTCTGGGTAGTAATTTATTCTATCGACTTCTAGAATAAATAGCTACCCAATCATATTCTCATATTCCTGTATTCGTAAAAAAAACCAACTGACCTTTGCCATGGTATGAAAACCCCTTACGGCAGTATATACATATTGTTCGTTAAATAGAAAGGTATATGAAATGAGAGGCACCAAGAGACACAATATTTTGACTCAGAATCCTCAGCACGTATATACGTACTATCATACTCCTAAATTTTATCTCAATATGATAATATTAGCACCTCTTGAGTGCAGTCATTTAATTTTAAATAACCTCTGCTACAAGAACTTACTTTCGTGCGCGCTAGTAAATTGTCAATGGTGTAGAATTATTATACCAGTATTATGGAGTGAACTAAAACACCAGCTTCAAGATGAAAGACTTATAAGTTCTAAAGAACGAGCTTTTATGCCGACTTTTCTACCGAATGTAAGAAGTTTCAAGTCATTACCTTGCCAAAATCTCATTGTACAGTACAAAAGAAAGTAAAAACGTTTAGAATGATGATTTAGCACAGGTAACATAAGTGAAGGGATTATGTAAATTTTTATTGTATACGTTATATAAAAGTTTCAAAAAAATTTACATATATAATAGTAATTACTTTAAATTTTCGTTTTTTTTTTTAGGCTATAAAATAAAAACTTAGATCGTAGGAAACTCATAATATACTGCGTATATCAAGGTCGAAAGAGGGTTTTTTTTTTAGAATTGTGTTATGTAGTTAGAGGTATCTAAGTTTTCAGATATAGTATGATATTGTGATATGGAATATAGTGTTGGACATTATTATTACTAAGGGTAATATTATAACATTAAATACAAGTTTATGATGTAAATTTTCGTTTTTTTTTTAATAAATTATAAAATAATAATAATAATAATAATTCGCTTCATAATAATTCTTAGTATTACAAATAAAATACAATTCTTTTATTTATTTACTTATATATTTTCATATTATTTAAAGTGCATAATTTGTTTTTAACTAAAACCCGATCTTATTTTTAGTAACTTTATTTTTAAACTAGCTGTAAACCCGTGCATAATGCACAGGGGGTTTTTTAGTTTGTTTTTTTTTGAATAATATTAAATAAATTCATAATTGGTTTAAATAAAAAATTATAAATACGACTCATTGCTATAATGACCCTTATATGATTGGGCAATTATATAAATAGAGTAAGCTGAATTAAGGTTAATTCCCTTAATCCGATTTGATCTAAATTTTAGTTGTTTTTTTTAATTTAGAAATTCATTTATTTTTGTTTTTTTTTGGATTTGTAGTCTTGAGGAAGCGAAATGCCAAAGTGATATTTCAGATAAGATACTCTATTTTTTCTTTTTATTTCACTTTTTTTTTTCTTGTACTAATTCTATTCTTTTTTGGCATAAATTAGTATCAGCAAAGGTTTTTAAATGGCTTTTTAAATATATTATTTTCTTTTTTTTGCTTTAGTTGTAAATTGTCTTGTTTTACTAATCTTTTTTTTCTTTTTAGGATTTGCCAAGCAAATGTGTATGCGGCTTTTTAGATAAGATATTAATTTTTTTTTG
>QKWP01000669.1:172176-188931 GCA_003550325.1 Gigaspora rosea
AAGTTTACTTAGTGCATTTTGTTAGAATTAATTAATAAAAATTTGCGAATTATAAGATTTTATAGAATTTTATTAATAAAATTCTATAAAAACTTATGATTCATAAAATTTTACTAATTTATTCTAACAAAATGCACTAAGTAAACTTGTTTAGTGCCAAAAAATACATATAATTATATTCAAACTCAGACCAGTCTGCAGATTTCAGACCAGACCCGGACTGGACTCATAGTTGAGTTTTCTGAAATTAGTAAAATTTAGAGTCTGAGTCTGGTCTAATCCCGGACTGGACCCGGACCGTACCTAGGAGCACTAGTCTCAATGAGATGAATTGAATAGTACCAAAATAATCTGATTCTGATCGATATAGTATGTGGTATTCATCATAAAACTTAGGTGCACCGAATTAGATATATCTAATTATTAATTGTTTATAGAATACAAATCTTTGTTGATCTTAGGCTCCTGTGATTAGAATTTAGTGATTTTAGGCTTGTTAGAATCATCTCACTGAGGCGAACATTTTGGCAGTTAAATCATCAAAAATGGACTAGTGGACAAAAGTTATTCAATATTAAAAATTATATATATATAATAATAATATATAAATATATATTTGGGAAAATAAATTTGTCGCACCTGTGACATGTCGCACCCCCTGGTTCAGCCAATCAAATCGCACGATTTTATAGGCAAAAAAAAATTTTTTTTATAAATTAAAAATTTTACATAATAAAGTGTAAATTTTATATAAAATAGCATACTATATAACGTAAATTTTATTCTGAACAACTTTTTCTAAGTCATAAATATAGATTGTCTTAGTAAAAAAACGGTTTATAAGAAATATAAAAAATTTCCAAAGTTAGCACATATAAAACTTTTTTTTTTACTAAAATAATCTACTTTTTTAACTTAGAAAAAGTTGTTTAGCATAAAATTTTACATATAATTCTTAAACATAAAGATAGATTTATATTAGTAAAAAAAAAGTTTTATATGTGCTAACTTTTGAAATTTTTGATTTTTCTTATAAAACATTTTTTTTACTAAGATAATCTATCTTTATAACTTAGAAAAAGTTGTTCAGAATAAAATTTTACATTATATATTTTGATATCGCTTATTTATTTTTACATTTTACTAGTAAAATTTTGAATTTTTAAAAAATAAAATTTTTTGCCTACAAAATCGTGCGATTTGATTGGCCGAATCGGGGGCCGACATATCGCGGGTATGACAAATTTCTATTTCCTATATATTTATATATATTATATATATTATATTATATATGACCTGATAATTGCTCTACCTCCCACCTATCTAAAAAATCAGATAATAAATGGTATTCCCTTACTCTGAAGTACCTTACTCCGTTAACATTACTATTAGCAACAACTGAGAATAAGTTTGAGTTTTTGAAAATGTCTCTAACGCACAAGTTCATTGATGTGCAAAACATGAAATAAATACAATCTCAGGACATAATCGTCGTAAATATTTTCTAATATATAAAAAGAAATACTATCAATTAAAAAAAATTTTTTTTCACTTAGGCAGTTTCGCCAGTATTTTATTAAGATACTAAGTATATTGCTATATAATACACTTGTTTACTTCTAATTTGCAAATTTGACATTACCCGGCTGCCTTAACAGTGCCCAAGCACAACCTGCCGCACTAATTTGAAGACAAATCTAAAAACTAGAAGCTATGTTAAACTAGCCTAAATGCCATACCAAAATGGTTTCTTCTCTTCTTCGTACTCCTTTAACTAACAAGGAGTTTACTAAGGACAAATAAGGAGAGAGGGTAAACAAAAAAGATCAAAGCCAAGAAAACGAGAATACAAAAAGAAAGAAAAACAAAAAACAAAAACGAAAAATGGAAGAAGAAAACAAAAAAGAAAAAAAACCACATGGTATAGCATGAAGGCTAGTCTAACAAAAAAGAAACAAAAACTAATGAAAAAGGAAATACACTATTATAAACCGTGGTAAGTTGAATAAAAATTATATAACAATTGCAACTATTGTATATCTCTAATAAAGCAATACTTCAACTAAGGCCGTGCAAATAAATAAAATTGGTTCTCATAACCCGGCCGGGTGAATTTTTTTAAAAAAGTCAAATGTTATTTTATATTAGTATATAGAATATATGATCACCGGTTACATAAAAAGATCTGTGATTTGAATTTTTTTTTATATATATAGTATTGTACTAACATTTATTTTTTTCTTTTCGGTGTTTCTTCGCCAGTGGTTGGTGCCTTTTCTAGCATCGTTGGTACGTCCATTTTGGTGCTTCTTTCGCCGGTTGTTGGTACAGTCAACCCTCCATAAATGCAACTTGTAAGGACAAGCCTACAACGTGCATTTAGGGAGGTTTGCATTTAGAGAGAGCCAAGTTCTTTTTTGTGCTATTGGTGTCGACAATTTCAGTGCTTCCCTTGTTCAGTATTTTCGTTTTGAGTATTTCACTTTCACTAGTAGAGTCGCCGTATGTTGGCGTCATATATTGGTGCTATTGCTGAGGTCGTCATAAGTCAGTGCTTCTATTCGTACGCTGGTGTCGTCATATGTTGGTTTCATTCGTATGATGGTATTATCGTATGTTTGGCGTTGTTAATATCGCCATTATTTTCGCGGTGTTATTTTGGTGCTATTGCTAATGTCGTTTATGAATGTTATTTTTTTTATTTTAGTTTGCATTGTTTTGTTTAATTTGTTATTTACTAACTGCTTCGTTGCTAGTGGTGTCGTTAATTTCAGGTTGTTGTCCTTTAGAGTTGTCACTTTAGTGCAGTCGTTACCAGAGTTAATGTTCTAGTGCTATTGCCATTCTGGTACCTTTGTGAATAGAGTATGCTGAAGGCAGTGTGTTCTAACGCAAAAGTATGGTTTGTCCATTTTCGTGTATGAATTTTTTGTGGGTATGAGTTTTGTTGCCTTAGTGAGTTAAGGTTCATTGGGTACGTGTTTATTGTTAAGGTTAGGGTTGTTTTTAGATGGTTAGATGCTAGGATAAGATTAGCGATTAGGGTGAATGTTAGTGTAGAATTTGTAGTGCAGGGATTTGGTTAGCACGGTATTTGTAACTACATAGAAACATTTTTTACATTATGGTATTTGTTACGCAACGACATTTCAAATATATATGTAATGCAAGAAAAAAAATTATAAATTAATAAAAATTATTAATCGTAATAAACTAATAATAAAGCTATATAAATTTTATATAAAAGTGAATCGCAACATCATTGGTTGATATGCAATTAATTTTTTTAATTATATTGATAATCGAGGGGTACAGGTACTAAAATTCTATTTAAAAAATTTATATAACATTTTTTTAGATTATAACAATAACATCCGGGTGCCGTGTGCTCTTGGGTCTTAAGATGTTACGAGAACCAATTAATTTTATTTGCATGGCCTAACATCTTCTTCTGACTATATGTTCAATCTCGGATATCCCTAAACCATCTGACTAGAGCAACATTGTATAGAGTAGTACCGAAACTGTATTCATAAACAAAAAAATCACATGGTTGCATTCTACTGTGTCCGTCCGAATTTGGAAAATAAACACTGCCGATCGTTTGGAGGGAGTAAGCCAAATCGCCACTTTTTGTCGAAAATTTTGGAAAAAATACGGCAGGAAGGTGAGAAGAGTATTAGGAAGTTTCCACTTGTAGTTTTTAAGCGAGAGTGTGTTCTTCTTTAACAGAAAACTCATCATTTCCTTATTCCACCCTTTTGGGAGCTGACCCTGGTACTAGATTTTTCGGTAAGTGATAAACTCTAAGCCTGTCAGCAGGCAGTCTATGAACTTTGCCTCTAAATAACAAGTGCCGTCCCAGCGGTAAGTGATGAACTCTGAAGCTACTAGCAGATAGTCTATAGCCTCTATCCCTAAATAATAGATGCCGTCTTACAGGATTTCTCAAAAGTCTCTGGCTTATCTTAGTTTTTAAGTAAAAAAGTTTTTAGAAATTATATGTACAAGTGATCATTGAAAAAAGTTAATCAATTAAAAATATATATGTATTAATTATTACCTAGCTGCTTCATATTCAGATGCGCAATCTGTTACAACTGCATTAACTTTAATTTTTTCTTTTTTTAGATTACCAAGCATATTTTCAGTTTGATGCTATATATAAGACCATTTTGTATATTCATTTGATATGTCTTCTGCATTCCAAACAAGAACTCTGCCTATTGAAGTAACTAAAATACTTTCAAAAATGGATTCTTTTTTAACATTTTTCTAGCTATCGTACGCTAAAATAACCCTATTTTTATCATTTTGCACTGTTTCTTTAGTTGATTCAGTTATTTTTTGTAGATTCAGCTAAAATTTGACTGCTAAGATTTTTTCGTAAAAGTAATTTTATTAAAGGATAAGGGCAGTGTCATTAATCACCTGATTATTTTTTATCAGAGGCCTACCCCCCCTCCTTCTTCCTCAATATATAAATAGTTAGGTTCTTATATATAATTTCAACTTTTTTTACCCCCCTCTAAAAAATCACCTGATTTTTGTTACTCCCCTAAATAAATTAAAAAAGTGCCTTTATTTCTGGATTTTCCACCCACAAAAAAGCCCAACCATATAATACAGTTGCTTTAAGTATAAGTTGTTCAAAATGTTTTTGTTGATTTTCATTTAAGGGCCAAAAACAATAGTAATCAATTGTATTTTTTCTAATACTACAGTGCGGGAACCCTTAAATCAACTAGTCTTATATAGATAGCCAAATTTTGAATTGGGTTAGAGTAGGTCAGAAGTTGGGTCAGAATAAGTTAAAGCCAATAAAATTGCAAAAAATTTTGCGAACAAAAAAAAATTATAAAATTTGGTTTATTAAATTTGGATCTGAGCTTTTACAAATAAAAAAAAAAACTCTGCAAAAATTTTTTAAAATTTTGAAATTTTTATAAACCTTTTGTAATTTTGCTGGCACTATAGTAATGCTGGCCAAAATTATAGTGGCCAAATTTTACACTTATTAATAAAATTAGGTAACTTAAATCTTTATAACTATAGTTAAACTTAATAAATTAAAAAACAAATACTATAGCTTTATTTTTAAAGTCTTTCTCTATATTTCTATAAAAAAAAATTGTTTTAGCTATACTAGTTATTTTTTTATAACGTTTTAAAAATTATCAATTTCACTTGTTGATTTAAGGATTCCCGAACTGTAGCTATTGAGTTTTTTGATAAAGATGCCTCATTAGATTCTTCTTAAATGGCTAAACCAAAAAATAAAATTGATAATTATATATTGATATAACAAAATTTATTAGAACTAATTATTTATACTTAAAATTCTTGTGGACAAACTCTTTCCCGAACATCCGTACATCACTAAGTAAACAAAAAAACGGAAAAGAGTATACAAACACACGGCTTTTATTGTACAAATAATTAAGTAATTAATTAATTAAATAAAAAGACAAACTACAACAGCACCTGGGAGAAGCTGAAAAGAAAAGGAAAGACAGAGAACGACAGAAGTAGTCGAAAAGACAAAACTACACAGGAACAGGTCTTCGGACCAGATTTGATAACTTTGCTCAAAGAGATGGAAGCATCCAAAGAATTTGAAGTAGCACAAGAAAGTTTTACAGAAAGATCAAATAGACAAGACGAAGAGGCTGCTCAAAAAATAGAAGGAACAAAGAAAATCAAAAGGAAACACTTAACGAAAGATAAAACCGAACTTGAAAATGGGGATAACGGCTTGAATACCGAAAACACAGAAATGACGTCATCGCAAATGGAAATCAAAACAAACACTGAAATGGAAATCGATCTGACATTATCACAGACGAATATAGAAAATGCTGATCCACAGGGGCTTGGTACGGGAACCGAGGATCGACAGTCAGATGTAGAAATTACCGAGGTACCTGGAACTGACACAGGAACGAAGGATCAACAGCTATCAGACAAAAATTTAAGCGACCACGTACAACTAATGAAACTAGATCCACAGCTTGAGCAAAGGTTGCGGAAAGACTAGAGGAAGAGTTGAGAAAGGATAGAGAAAACGAATTAGTAAAAGAAAAAGAAAAGAAGGAGAGTGCAAGTAAAGTAGAGAAAGGAAAAGAAAAAGCAAAATTATCATACAGTGAGGTGGCCAAAGGTCCAGGAAAAGATATAAAGAGGCCTTTTGACGAAGAACGACAGAGTAAAATCAGCAGAGGCATAGACAAAGTATTGAGGGCTAATAGCGAATTAAAGACCGAGGAATTCGATGGAAGGAAATGGCATAAAAATAATATACTAGCAGCTTTTGAAGCTATGGCAGAGTTAAAGGAGTTTATAAAACACAAATTCGAGAGTAGAAAAACGACAATGAAGATTCCAGAGGCTATAGAAAGGAAAATGCACTATAGAGACAAGGCATTCTTTAGAACCTTTACACGAAGATTCGAAATACAACCCAAACACCAGCTGGAATTTTTGGAATTGTTAAATGAGGCAACAGAGCGATACAAGAAGAGCTACGGAGCACATGTACTAAATAAGAACAATAAAGAGCAACTCTATGACAAATTAAGGAAGAAACTGGGCCTAGATTATCTAACAAACCAGGAATTTGGAATGATGGATGCACACCAAATAACAGTATTAATACTGTATGTAGTTGGTTTTGCGAGGATCCGAAACAACCTTAACTACAATGACTTAAAGAAAGCGATCGAGGAAGTTCAGGTGGAAGTTAGAAGAAAACTACCAACAGAATGGAAAGAGATTCCTTTAACGATAAGAAAGGGACTACCCTGTGAGCTACCGATAGAAAACTCAAAGTGGACGGGAACAGTAGCGATCATCCTAAGGAAAATATATGCATTCGAAAGACTACCAGAATCGTATATCAGTGATAAAAGAGAAAGATTACCGGACTACCCTGAGGATCTAAGAGCGGAAGTAAGGAAACTTTTTCCACTAACCAAAAGAGAAGAACTAAGGGATCTGAGAAGGAGAAAGGAGGAATTAAGTAAATACTACCATATGAGGGCGTTACCAGATGATTATTTCGAACTACCAGCAAAGAAATTGGAATTACCTGATGCAGTCCAAGATCTAACACCACGACTGAGAGAGATGTTCCCGTTTTGCCCAAGAGATGATGAAGATTTCAAAGCACATATAGAGGAACTCAGGAAAGTCTATGCATTTAAATACTTACCCAACGATTATATAATCAGAAAGAAAAGATTACCAGCCAAACCTGAGGAACTGGCGTTAAAAGAGAAGTTTGAGTTTCCAATAATGTCGACAGAGACGGCAATAAGGTTCATTGAGCAGATACCAAGCTTCTATAGAGTGGTAACACCCTTACCAAGAGAATACATAGGAGTAAACTATACATCATTAGAAGATCTACCAGTAAACTGGGAAGACGTAACCAAAGTGAACCTAACCCTACCGATAACAAACACAAAAGAGCTGATGATCGCGGTTAAGGCATTAAGGGAATTTTATTTCTTCTGGAAAATACCTGAAGATTGGATACAGATTAGGGAAAAAGAAAATGACAAGAAGACAAAGGACGAGGAACGTTTCCCAACAAGCATCGAAAAATTAAATGAAGAACTACAAAATAAGAATATAATCGATTGCCCGAAATTCCCAATCGAGGAACAAGAAGAAGTAATTGAAGCGATAAATTTACTACAAGAAATTTTCAGAATTGAAACAATACCAGAATGGGTGTTTAATATAAAGGAACTACCAGAACCTGACTAGAAGGTGTTTGGAGAAGATGACTATGAACTAGTAGATACTGAAGATACAGATATGACAAAAATAATTTAAGCCATGAACAGTAACCAAAGGAACAGTGGTCCAAGTTCATCGAACAAAACAACAATAAAAACAAACAAAGAAAAAGAAATAGGCAAACGGGAGGTGATTACTGAAGCGATTGAAGGATTAAGCAATGTAAACAATAGAATGAAAATTCAAATGTCAACTATAAACGTACAAGGAATAAATGTTGAATTAAAAAGGAGGTTGATCTTAGAAGAACTCGAGGAAAGAAATCTGGATATAGTTGCACTAACTGAAACAAAGCTTGCAGAAAAAGAGGACTTGCGAACACAGCTAATGAACGAACAATATAAAATATATATCGCAGCTACAATGCCAGATAAGGAGATAAAGAGAGAAGCATCTATGGGAGTAGCAATATTAGTAAAACCAGACATTAGTTGTTATATACACAATATACAAACACACGAAGAGATGGCGATATATGTAGATTTCTTCTTTCCGCAACATAACAGGATGCGTGTAATAGCAGTGTACATACCAAGCGATAAAGGGGAAATTTCGAAACGTACATAGGAAAAGATAAAATCATGGATAGAACAGGCCAATGCGAGAGCAATGAAGATTGTAATAATGGGAGATTTTAACAGTAATATACATAGAAAGGAGGACGAAAAAAGAACACCTATATTCAAAACGATGCAAGAAAACTCAATGATGAGCCTACTGAATGAATATGACATTAAGGACTATATGTGGAAGAGAGGAGAGTTAGAATCACAGATCGATGATATATGGATATCAACAAACTTGTTCATGAAAGCAAAATACCTAGCATAGAACTCTTAATGGCAGCAAACAGTGATCACAGGATGATATGTACTGAACTGCAATTAGGCGAGATCAAAAGAATAAGAAGAAAAAAGCAGAAGAAGAAAGTATACCTGTACAGGGAGACGGATGAAAGCGCTTAGGAAAACTTTAATAAAGAGGTGGGAGATAAAGTTGAAGGATTGCAGATTCAGTGTGTTATCGACAAAACCACACTTAACAAGGCTTGGCATAAGCTTAATTTGGCAATAAAACAAGCGGCAAATAACAATATCAAAAATAAATTGGTAGTCATGAGAGGCTTCGAAGCAAGGACTAAAAAGGCCTCGATTTTGCATAAAGCACTGGTTAAAATAAATAAGGTAATGAAATATTTAAAAGAGTTGAAGCAACCTCTAAATCCGAGCACGGCTGTAGAAGGAATAAACAAAAAACTAGAGAAGATAAGCGAAATGATACAATGTGGAAAAATGGAACTGAGAGAAGAAGATTTAGAACACACAAACATTCAAAAAAGCATACTAAAAATCAAGGAAATCAGAAGGTTGATCCACAAATGTAGACAGGAAGAAAACAATAGTGAGATTAGAGAGGAAATAGCAGAAGCAATCGAAAGAAGAGAGAACAATCTTCAAGCCAACACAAAGAAAATGATAAATAGTGTGTTGAAGAGGAGACGAGCAAGAGTAGAAATAGAAAACATAAAAAAGGGAGAAGAATTGTTAGTAGAAGCAGAAGAAATCAAAGAAGAGATTAGAGCGCATTTTAGAAATTGGACAAGAGAAAACAAAAGTAATTGGGATTTCTGGGAGGAATGGAAGGCAGAGTATGAACCTAAGAAAAAAGTCGAAGAAGAACAGTATGAGTCACTGATTAAAAAAGTGGAGATGCAAGAGTTGATGACTATCATCACGGAGGCAAGCTCGAACAAAGCAACGGGGCCCGATGACATTTCAAATGAGATGATTAAGCAGTTACCACAAAACGCACTAGAAGTTTTGTTAGAAATAATAAACTTTGCAATAGACACAGGAATGACACTGAGAGCATAGAGTTATGGGCTGGTCTACCCAATAGGCAAGAAAGAAACGTTTGACGGAGACCTGAGACAAACTAGACTGATAACCTTAATAGGGCACGCCCAAAAAATCATGACCAAATTGCTGACAATAAGACTCAATAAGATCCTAGTAGAAACTAAAATACTTAATCCAAAAAATAATTCAGCCCTACCACATACATCGACAGCAGCACCGATTAGCTGGCTAGCGAACATACAGGAGATGCTTGGTTGAACAAGAAGGATTTTTGGTTATTATTACAGGACACATCCAAAGCATATGATACAGTGCATTTAGAACTACTATGGAAAGCATTGAGAAGAATCAGATGTCCGGAAAAATTCGTCGAAATATTAAAAGGCCTGATGAGAAAAAGACAAAACCAAGTAATAACGAATATAGGAAAAACGAACCAGTACTTTGTAGAAGACGGTCTCGACCAAGGGAGCCCATTGTCGCTGACCCTGTGGAGAATATACTACGATCCTCTCATATCAAGAATAGATAAAGAACATAATGGATACAAGATGCAAACGATCATGCTAAATGGAAAGTTAGTAGAATGCAGGATGTCAGTACTGGCATATATGGACGATTCTCTATGGATAGCAGAGAAGAGAGAAGACCTGCAAAAAATAATAGACATGGCGAACAACTTCTACCAACTAACAAGAATCAAAGTAAACCCAACAAAATCAGTGTTTGTAACAAATTCCAAAGAAGAGGGTACAATATCTTTCGATGGAGAAGTAATGGAGAGAAGATCAAATAATATGCCTTTTAGATACCTTGGATGTTGGTTTGGAACAAATCAAAAACAGAAAGAAGTCAGAGAAAAGATAAAAGAAGAAGTAGAGGCCGCAATAAATAGACTAAACAGAGCTCAAATCACAGAAAAACAGTACATATATATCACGAATTGCGTTATACTAACAAGATTAGCTTATAGAGTTCAGAACGTGGTACTAAGTGCAAAGATCTGTGAAGATATTACAAAAAGATATATTAAAGGCATAAAGCAGAAAGCAAGACTAGCAAGATCTGTTCCAGACTCACTATTAACAAATCACAATATATACGGAGTCAAAAAAGTAAAAGATATACAGGCAATGCAACAAATAAGTCAACTATGGAAGGAATTGAACCAAGAGGACTTCGAGGGTTCACCACTATACGTAAACATACAAAGCTTACAAAATGGAGCAGCAACAAACGTGTCAATATTGGAAGAGTGCGCAGTTTACCCAATGGAATTTGCAAATACAAGGATCGCATTAATATTAGATAATATGCACAATACAAACATACAATTGTTCAAAGGTGTAGGAAAGTGGCCTAGGCATTTCGAAGAGAAGGGGACCTCTGTTAATGAATTATTAAGGAACAATAAAAAGAAAAATACAATCAAAGCCAAGTTAAATAAACATCGAATTTACTACAAGGAACAACTAATAAATAGCGATGGCACAAAACTTTTAGAGTGGGGAGAAATACCCCATAATATAGGAAAGATAATCAAAGGCAAGAAACCAAGATGGTTCGAGGAGATGAGAGAGGCGATACAAAACCAAGAAAACCCGAGTATAGAAGGATTCGAGCTAAACCCTTTCACACTAAAAGAAAATAAGGAAGTGGAGTTACAAAATGGAAAATGGGTAATAACAAGAGAAGGAATGATAGGAAGGATTATAAACGTAAAGAATAGGAGAGTAAATTTAAGTCATTGGAATATAGAAGGAAATAATATAACAGGAAAATGTGTCGGGTGTATAGAACACATAGCAACTCGGACCACGGCAGGAACAATGACAAAGTTGATTAAAGATGTGACGTCACTAACAGTAAACCACAAAAGAAGAATTTATGGTAATATAGCAGACATAACTATGGCATTTAGAAGGAGAAAGAAACAAGAAGAGAGATTCACAAAAGAAATATTCATGAGCAAAAGCACAATAAGGTCGTGGAGATTCATAAAAAATTTCAGAAACATGGAAGAAGTATTGATGACAAAACATGAAGAAATAGGAAATAAGAAAGAAGTCGAGGTAGAGGTGATAATCGAAAAGACAGGAAAGAAGAAGGGAGAAAAGTCGTACCTATCAGCGATTATACTAGATACAGAACAGAAGATAAAGATTAAAATTGAAAATATTGTATGGCCATCAGAAGAGAAGTTAGCTCTGACATCATTAGCAATACTAATAGAGATATATAAAGAGAAGGCAACAATTAAAGTCAATACAAATTCAGAAATGGTAATAAAAATAGCGGGGAAAATAAGAGACCAAACGACTACGAAAATGACACTAATTAAAGAAAACCTAGGACACTTGGCACATGCCGTAAAAATAATGTTAGAAAACAAACGGGTTAAGATAGAAGCAAGGTTGAACAAAAGTTTGAAAAAGGAAATAGAAGAACCAAAGACAAAAGTAGAGATTGAAGTATACAAATTCGACAATAGGTGTTACTACGCAACATATGACAAGCAAATGATTTCACATAACATACGTAAATTCATGAAAAGAATAATAAATGGAGAGAACGTAGCAGAGTGGAAAACGCTAAAAAGGAACCAAGAGATGACGATGGACAAGACAGAGATAGATTGGGAACTTACGTACGGCAACATAAACTACTACGGTAGACCGCTAGAAAGAAGGACGTCAAAAGAGGATTCTAGGCTAAAAACGTTTAAGGTAAAAATGCTACTAAAAGAATTACCGACATTACTATACTTACATTACAGGAACGCAAAGAAATATACGGACTCACTATGTAGAAGATGTGAAAAAGAACAGGAAGACCAAACGCACTGGTTGTTATATGAAAAGAACCGATACAAGATTGAAGATGCAATATTCGAAGCTTTAGAACAAACGGAGGAAGAAAGAAAAGTGCAAAGAGAAGAACTAGAAGAGATTACCCAAAAAATAAAAGAAAATCTGAAGCGAGGAGAAGAAGCAATACCGATTAGTATAATAACTAAGATTGACATTCTAACGAAGAAAGGAAGAAAAGACAAAAAGAAAACAGTAGAATTTACAAACAGATTAATAAAGAAAATCTACGAAAACATGTGAAAAAAAAGCAGGGTGCTAATAAACGGCCTACCGGCGATAGAAGGCGATCCTGAAGAAATACCGGAACAGAGAAAACACAGGAAAGATCATAAAGAAAAGAAGCTAATGTGGTTTAATAAGTGGAGGGACACCTTCATCAACGAAAACATTACAAACTATAACATCGACTAAGTAGATCTGCGGTCTATCTTGGCAAAGCTTAGATCGGGAGTAAACTAGCTCTAGTCTACTTTTCTTTAGAATAGAATAGTTGTAGCATCATGTAATAAATGTACTCTATAACAATTTTAATAAATGGAAAAGAGAACAGATCTCGCTTTTAAAAAAAAAAAATAAAATAAAATAAAATAAAATATATTTTAAATAAATTTTTTTATTTTTATTAAATTAAAATTTTAAATTATTCAATTTCTTATATTAACTTTTTTAATTGATGATCTACCAGTTATGTGAAGAATGATCATAGTAAAACGTAATACAGATCACATATGAAAATTATATGAATTCAAAGGTGATATGTGCCTATTTAAAAAAAAAATTTTTACTAAGTTAACAGTACATATTTACTAATTGAAAGTTGTAAAGCTCGTTAAAACACATCTAACAGTAGTTAGATAATCCAAACCGGCCCAGTGAATAACAAGAATTGTCAAAAAATGATTGGCTAACTATGTAAAATCTCTATGTAAACAACAATCGTTTTTTGATGATATCTCACCATTTACTAAGCAGATTTAGATGATCTAACTACTATTAAATGCATTTTGATAAGCTCTACAACTTTCAATTAGTGGTTATATGCCATTAACTTAGTAAGAAAAAAATTTTAGATGAGTGCACGCTATCTTTGGGTTCATGTGATTTTCATATGTAATCTGTATCATGTTTTACTATAATTATTTTTCATATAACTGGCAGATTATTAATTAAAAAGACTAATTTATAAAAAATTATACAGTTAATATAATTTAATACAACAAAATTCTACTAGTAGTAGCTAGAATTTAGACAATTTATTGTATATTTTAGTTGCAAATAAAATAGAATTAAAAATAGATTTGAATCCTTTGTAAGTAAAATTTTTTGACAAAAAATTATAGTACTACCAAGCAAAAAAGTAGTAAACAATGCAAGCCAAAAGCATCTTTTTACAAAATAACTAGTGTTCTTGTACAAGAAATTTGGTAAGAAGCTAAGAAGCTCTTTTATCGACAAAGTAATCTGTGGCAAAACAATAGAGAACAACAAGAAAATGCATTTTTTTAAAATACTTTCTTTTAAATTTGATACAAGTATTCAATATCACTTTTTTGCCTATTGCTTTTTTTCCAAAATTTTTATAAAAAGTAAGCAAAACTGTTTATCCCTATCAAAAAATTGACAATATTTACACTTTCTATTTTTGGATGAACTTAGTAAATTGCAATTATATATTTATTTTGGTTATGTTATAGTATGTGCTACTTCAGGTGATATGACGATGAGCTATGCTAATAGTAAAAGAAATAATCAAATATCAGTTAGAGTTAGAAAAAATAATTTAGTTAAAACTTTACAATAGAAATATACAATTATTGCAGTTGTTATATAATTTTTATACCTAAACAAATTATAATAGTGCTTTTCATTTTTTTTTTACTTTTTTCTTTATTTTGGTTTTTTTCTGTATCACTTTGTAGCACCTTGCTAGTATGTACTGTTTCTTTTTGTCTTTTTCTTTTTCTTATTATTTTTTTATTTAATTTGTATTTTGGTTTTTTTGTTTAGATAGCATAGATTATTTTTCTTTCTTCTTTTTTTCATTATATATATTTTTTTCTAGTAGATCCCTTCTACTTGGAAAGCAAGAAAAAGGTGGTTCAAAAAGTAAGTAGTCATGATAAGCCCTTTGACTTAAACTAAAATTTGTCAATATAGCAAATTGCATTTAAAGATTTGCTAAAATAAGCAAAATATTAAATAATATTAGACTTTTATTTTAAGTAATTATTTGCAAATATAGCTGATAACTTATATAAATGCAATTATCTTAATAAAGTAAAATATTAGTGAGACTGCCTAAGTTTAAAAAAAAAATCAATAGCTAAACTAAGTATAATAAAGTACCAAACAGCAAAATTATCAACTTTTTATATATAAAATATAAAAATGTCTATAACTTAGGAGCATACCATTTATTATATGATTTTTACTATAGATATATAACCAAAGGTAGTGATTACATTTATATATTATATTAATCAATCAAAATTAGATAAAGTAATCACACTATACATAAATAGGAGTAGTTACTAAGTAAAAAATATATATAATAAATGGTATACCCTTTACAAACAAGTAATCTTAAAAAATTTGTCTTCAGATTTATTGTTTTTGACTAAGCTACAATTTTGTTAGAATAGATTTTTATTTTTATTATAAGAAAATTATAGATAGCAACCCATTACCATAGCAACTCTATATAATAGCCAATCATTTTTTATATTTGTAATTATATAAATGATTTGTTTTTTTTTTATTAATATAATACTTTTTTTTTAGTTGTTATTTTAAGTTATCACTAGAGTTATTACTAAAGTTATTACTAGAGTCGTTGCTAGAGCTGTTAATAGAGCTTTCATTAGAGTAGTAGTTGGAGTCTTGTAAAGTTGTACTTAGATTATGTGATTTAGTAAATTTTTTTTATTAAGTTTCTCTACCAAGTTCTTTGTTAAGATTTTTTATAGGATTAATACAAAGGGATACCAGAGCATTGTAAACTCTTTTTGGATTGTAATTACTTGAAATCGGGTAAGTAACTATAGCACAAAATTTATGTTACATATTCAGCAGATCATCATACAGTATAATATGCTAAAATTTCATTTAGTTTTGTTAAATCGTGCAGAAGTTGTACAAAAATTACTACAATCATAGTTTTTTTTATTAGTATAAAGATTCAAATTTTAATTTTTTTAAAAAAATTTTTTTTTTTTAGTAAAAATTTAAACTATTTTAATATTTATATTTTGTAAATTTTCTTTAACTTTAACACAAGCAGCAATACGATTTAATATCAAGATCAAGAGAAACAAGCCCAATTAGTAAGCCTATAATTATACTTAAAAAATACCTTAAAGGTAGGGTAAACATAGATTATTTTTAATAATGATCACGTTGTAATCATATGAAATCAGGTGATCGACCAATTAGGGGAGTAACAAAAATCAGGTGATTTTTTAGGGGGGGAGGGGGGTAAAAAAAGTTAAAATTATATATAAGAACCTGACTATTTATATATTAAGGAAGAGGGAGGGGGGTAGGCTTCTGATAAAAAATAATCAGGTGATTAATGACACTGCCCTTAGTGTTGTAAACAACAATAATTCAACTAATCAAAATTGGCAATTTTTGTGTGATCTAAGGAAATTTGCGATCATCTAAGTTTTTTTTACCAATATACGAAGGTAGATTTTTTTAAATAATATAAGGTTTAAAATTTTACTATAAAAAATAGGAAACTTCAAATTATATTACAAAAATTTAAGAAATATGCTATAATTTTAAAAAATTTATTAAAAACATATTTTGGCTTTTTATATAAAATTTTTTTGTACCCCGTAAATTATATAAAAATTGATCTATATTCATTTGGGAAATTCTAGGCATCTCTAGCTAGAGATGCCTAGTTTATATATCTCTGCCCACTTGGACCAATCAAAGACCAAGTAAATCACATGACTAAAGCTCATGTATTTATCCGATTGCCAATGCAAGGTCGAACGATCTAACTATGCATCGCCAGATACTAACACAAGATCAGATCGTCGATCTAATTAAAGGTTTGTTTTTTTTTTGATCTAATTTGATCTATTTTTCTGTTTCGTTTGTTTGTGTTGTAGGTTTAATTTTTTTTTCGTTGGTTTTGTTTTTTCTTAACTAACACTTTTTTCTTCGAGTTAGTAGAGCTGCCGTAGGTGGCGTTATTTACGAAATATGACTTT
>QKWP01000669.1:191010-209839 GCA_003550325.1 Gigaspora rosea
CTTTTCTCTAACTTTTAGCAAAGATAACTCTACAACTACCTGACCAAATTTGATGAAAATTTTTTTATTTGAATTCAATGGATCCATAGAATTCAAATAAAAAAATTTTTATCGAATTTGATCGGTGGTTGTGGAGATATCTTCGCTCAAAGATTTGAAAAATTTTATTTTTCTTTTCTGTAAATCGTTTGACAAGAGATCGTAATTCCGGGTTACACAAAAGTAGCCGACCTGTCCGGCATTATCATACGGTCAAGTGATCGACAAAAATGGAGGTCACATGACTTTTTTGAATTTTAATTGGTTGAAAGGCCAGAGATATATAAGTTATATATCTCTAGCTAGAGATGCCTAGAAGAACCCTATTCATTTTATCCTTAAACATTCAATATTGCATTTCTTATATCTTATGCTCATATCTAAATCATAAAAAAAAAGCCCCCAAAATGAAAAATTGTAGTTTACCAGACCACAAAACATATTTATAGCTTTAAAAAGACTAGACTTCATGGGTACATAACTAGGTAAGGAGCATATAGCTCAAAAAGACAATGCAAGATCTCAAGTCTTTGTACAATGCATGGCGGTACTTTTGTATATATCTATTTTTTTTTTTTAGTAGTTTAAAAGGTTAACAATCTAAATAGGATTTGGTAGTAACTTTGCTAGTAATTAGACTTTTTGAGATTGTGAGAACTAAAAGGAAAATGTGATCTCAAATGTTTAGATTCTTTTTTTTTCTTTTTTTTTTATCTTTCAAGCTGCTTGCTTTATGAAGCTTTTTTATTACTTTTTATATAACAAACTTTTCAAGCAAGCTTAATAGTACTAGAATAAACAAAATCTTTTGGTTATAAAGTTTTTTTATTCATTAATCAAGTTTTATTTCTACCAATCATTTTTGTGAGAAAAAAAAAAAATCTTACTTTTTTGTTAATTGCACCTGATCTGTTATACTGTTTTTTTTTAAATCATATAATTTTATTTATATCTGAGTGAAATTTGAACCGATTTTAAAAAAAATTGATTTTTTGTGAATTTTTTTTAAAAAAAAAATTTCAAAAAATTGATCTTTATACTGATATAAAAATGGCACTTTTTTTATTTTTTTTTATAACTTTTGTATGATCTAACGAAATTGCACGAAATTTTAAATATTATACTGTGTGATTTGCCAAACATGTAACATAAATTTAATGCTGCAGTTGCTTATCTGATTTCGACTAATTACAATTCAAAAAGTTACTGTAGGTTTTTTGTTAGTTTTTAGTGGGGTTTTCTGCAAGTTTAACATCATTTTTTACTCATTTTTTGGTAGGTTTTTCAGCAAGTTTGTTAGTTTTTAGTATTGTTTTTTATCATTTTCAGTGGGGTTTTCTGGTAAATTTTTTGTCATATTTGTTAAATTTTTTAGTACTATAAGCTTTTTGTTAAAATTTTTTGTTAATTTTTTTTGCTTCTTTTGGTAAATTCATCACTTTTTGTTAGTTCTTCTTTTGATAAGTTTATTACAGTGCGGGAACCCTTAAATTAACTAGTCCTATATAGGTGGCCAAATTTTGGATTAGGTTAAAAGTTGGGTTGGAGCCAAAAAAATTGCTAAAAATTTTGTAAAAAAAAAAAAAAAAAACAGAAATAAAAAATATAATTTAAACAAAAAAAAATATTTTTAAAATTTGGGTTAAAAGTTAGGTCGGAGCCAATAAAATAGCAAAAAATTTTACGAATAAAAAAAAAAAAAACTTTGCACAGAAACTTTTTTTAGAATTTTTTTAAAATTTTTAAACCTTTTTTGTAATTTTGCCCGGCACTATGGTAATGCTGGCCAAAATTATCGTGGCCAAATTTTACAGTTATTAATAAAATTGGGTAACTTTAAACCTTTATAACTATAGTTAAACTTAATAAATTAAAAAACAAATACTATAGCTTTATTTTTAAAGTCTTTTTCTACATTTCTATAAAAAGAAAAATTGTTCTAGCTATGCTAGTTATTTTTTTATAATGGTTTAAAAATTATCAATTTTACTTGTTGATTTAAGAGTTCCCGCACTGTAGTTTTAGTATTGGTTCTTTGTTATTTTTGGTTAAGTTCTTTGTTATTTTATTGTTAAATTTTTTAGTAAACTTTTATAGTTAATTTGGTATTTTTAGTGAGTTTATCTAGTAGGTTTTTCATTAGGGGCGTGCCATTTATTATGTAATATTTTTTACTTAATAGCCACCTCTACCTATATATGGTGTAATCATTTTATCTAATACTGATTTATTAATATAATATATAGACGTGATCACTACCTTTGACCATGTATCCATGGTAAAAATTACATAATAAATGGCATGCCCCTTATCTTTTTGTGGGGTTTTCAGTAAATTTATTGTTTTCAGTAGTTCTTTTAAGGACTATTCATTATTTTGTCTTCTGCTTCTTGTTTCTTTTGCTATTTTTGTTGCAGTAGATAGGCTATTTCTTTTATATCCTTTGTTATAGTGGATAGGTAAATTTGGTAGCTATATTACTTCATTATACAATAATGCTCATTACATAATAATATAATTTTTTATTATATATTATTATTTTATTTAAATAATAAATATAGATAGATTTGGTGGCTTTATTATGTAATAATATTCGTTATGCGATAAGGCCATACAAACTTATACTATTGGTTTTCATATCACCAAGTAATCTTTCGTGACCCGGCAACCCAGATTTTAATTTTTTTTTAAAAAAAATTTTTTAACAAAAAAAATTTTATTTAAAAATTTTATTGTCTTACAACCTGGATACCCAGTAAAAAATTTCATATGTTAAAAATTTTAAACTTTATTCTTTATACTATTATATAGGCAAACTTGTTTCCTTTGAATTCTTCACTTCAAAAGCCAGTTATTTTAGTTTGGTATTTCATAGCATAGTCCCAAACTAGTCTGGCTTAGATTACAATGAAGTATTCTTTTGGGAAAATTTAAGTGTTCCTTCTGACCAATACTATTAGTATTTTGAATCAATATAATTTTTTGTAAATCAGAGCAAAGAACAGCTCAGTATTATTATTTGATTTGGATAATAAAGAATTGTCTCTTGGTTAATGTTACTGTCATGGTTCTGCACGATACCTATGTAATTAGTGATCGGGTATATGTTGATCGAATGTCAGTGATCTAATTAATGCATAATATATGAATTGGGTGATCACCTAATTAATGAATCGGGTGATTACGACTTAATTAAAATTCTAAAATATTGATGCATGAACAATGAAAATGTCTTTAATAATTAGTGATGCTGTATATTAGTAATAATCTATAGGCATCGATCCAAACAGGGAGAAGTGCCTAACTTTGATTCTTAGTGAATACACTGTTGTCTGTGTGAATACATTATTGGTGGTAGTATCTGGTACGATATTCTAGTCATCGTATATAATAGCCAATTGATAATCTTTACTATATGGGATCTTTGCTAGCAAAATGACCCTACGAGCTATTGTTACACGAGATTTTTATTAAGAAAAACGTAATAAATCTATTTTTAGAAAAAAAATCCTAGCAAAGATCCCATATATCTAATAAAAATTAAAAATTCGCCCTGTTCATATAATTATAAATGGAGAATTTCTATTGGCTAATATATTAAAAAAATTAAAATTTCAAAACCCACCTCACTGACCCGGCTGGGATATGAAAACCAATAGTATAAGTTTGTATGACCTAAGTTTATAAAATTTTTTTGTTTTATAAAGTCTTTTTTTACTTTTTTTTTTTATATACATGAAGTTTTTTTTTCTTTTTTTTTTAACATAATAAAAACTTAAAACAATTTTTTTAATAAAAAAAAGCTAACTATATGATTACTTTTGATTGGCTAATCATAGGGTTACCATAGCAATAGATTGCTATAAAAAATGCTTTTTATCAGTGTTGTCATGAAACAGCTCTAAACAAATTGTAAACAATTGTAACCAATTTTGAACAAAAAAATAAATCTAAATTATTTAAAATTTTATTAATTTAATATAACCTATTTTTTTTTTTGCAAAAAATATTCAAAACTATAAAAAATATATAATTATGCTTTTTTTAAACTAATTTATTAAATTTTAAAGTCAAAATATTCTTTGAACAGTTGTGAACACTGTGGATGTTTGAACGTAAACATGGGTAAAAAAAGTCTTGAACATAATAAATATGATTTTATTATAAATTTAAAAAGTTATTAGAGTTTAAAGTTTTATATATAATCAAAAATTTGATATTTAATATATAAAAAAATTGGGTTATAGATTTTTAACCAAATAGAATCTTGTTATACAAATAATAGCCAATTAGATTTGAGTATAAATCTCAAAATTTGAAACTTTTAAAAAAAATTGAATAGTTTTTGCTATTTAGTACTGTATAATAAAAATTTAAAAAAAATAATTATATATTTTTCTAAAAAAATTATAGTAATTTTTTATTAAATTTGAATTAGACAAAATACTTAACCAGATTTCTCTATTGCTAAAAAACAAATACAGATGTGTTCTATATAAAGAATACAAAAAGTATTAATTATATTATTAAAATATAGGGAATATGTTTTTCGTGCACCCGCATGGTTGTGCACCCCTCCGGACCCAGATATGCAGGTATGTAAACAAACTACTGTAATGCTTTTTTTTTCTAATCTTTTTTTTTACTAATTTTATTACTTTCTTTCTTCTTTAGGTTCGCCACATCAGTTCCATGTCGTGAAATCAGCATGGGACAGTAGTCAGGTGAGTTTGTAGATCTTTTCTTTTGTGTGTATGTGTTTTTTTTCGCTGTTTTCTTGTTCACTAACTTCATTATTCTCTTCTTTCTTCTTAGATTCGGAGTCGTGAAATTAGCACCAGGACAGTAGTTAGGTGAGTTTGTGTTTTTTTTCTTTTGTGTGGTTTTTTTTTTCACTGTTACTTGTTCACTAACTTCATTATTCTCTTCTTTCTTCTTTAGATTTGCCATGTCGTAAAAACAGTACCGGGATGGTAGCTAGGTGAGTTTGGATTTCTTTCTTGTATGTGTGTGTGTTTTTTTTCGCTGTTTTTTGTTCACTATGTTATTCTCTTCTTTCTTCTTTAGGTTTGCCGGATAGTGAAATCAGTACCAGGACATAGTTAAGTGAGTTTGGGTTTTTTTCTTTTGTGAGTATGTGTGTTTTTTTCGCTATTTCTTGTTTGCTAAATCGTTATTCTCTTTTTTTCTTCTTTAGGTTCGCCAGGCGTGAATTCAGCACTGAGGCGGTAGTTATGGTGAGTTTATGTTTCTTTCTTTTGTGCGTGTTTTTTATTCTCTCTGTTTTTTGTTTACTAACTTTGATATTCTCTTCTTTTTTCTTTAGGTTCTCTGTGTTGTGAAATCAGCACCGGGATAGTAGTTAGGTGAGTTTGGGTTTCTTTCTTTTGTGTGTGTGTGTTTTTTTTGCAGTTTTTTGTTCATTACGTTATTCTCTTCTCTCTTCTTTAGGTTCGCCGGATCGTGAAATCAGCACCGGGACGGTAGTTAGATGTGTTTGGGTTTCTTTCTTTTGTGTGTGTTTTTTTCTCTCTGTTTTTTGTTTACTAACTTTGTTATTCTTTTTTTTTAGGTTTCCTGTGTTGTGAAATAGCACTAGGACGGTAGTTAGGTGAGTTTGGATTTCTTTCTTTTGTGTGTATTGTGTGTTTTTTCGCTGTTTTTTGTTCNGAGTTTGGATTTCTTTCTTTTGTGTGTATTGTGTGTTTTTTCGCTGTTTTTTGTTCACTACATTATTCTCTTCTTTCTTCTTTAGTTTCGCTGGATCGTGAAATCAGCACCGGGACGGTAGTTAGGTGAGTTTGGGTTCTTTCTTTTGTGTGTATATGTGTTTTTTTTCGCTGTTTCTTGTTTATAAATCGTTATTCTCTTTTTTTCTTCTTTAGGTTCGCCGGGCGTGAAATCAGCACCAGGACGGTAGTTATGGTGAGTTTAGGTTTTTTACTTTTGTGTATTTTTTTTTTCTCTTTGTTTTTTGTTCACTAATTTCGTTATTCTCTTCTTTTTTTTTTAGGTTTGCTATATCGTAAAATTAGCACTGGGACAGTAGTTAGGTTCGCTGGGTCGTAACAGCACCGGGATGGTAGTTAGGTGAGTTTAGGTTTCTTTCTTTTGTGTGTATTTTTTTTCGCTGTTTCTTGTTCATTAACTTCATTATTCTCTTCTTTCTTTTTTAGGTTCGCTAGGTCATGAAATCGATCGAACGTTCCTTTATGGTTTTGTTGCCTTGTTTCGTCGTATTTCGGTGCTAATGTCATTGTAGAAGTCTTTGTTGGCAGGTTTCATTCTTTTGGTATCGTCATTGTTTGAGCTTTCGTTATGTCGTTCTTAGATCTTGTTAGCACTTTGGGCTTGGAATTGGTCGCATTATATTATTGAAATGTTCATTATGCGATTGAGTTATGGTTAGAGAAAGATTAAATTAATGGTTAAATTTTTTTTCTTTTTAATAATAAAAAATGATGTAATTTTTTTTTTTATTTATAAAAAATGATGTTATTTTTTAATAAATTTTTTGCAAGTCTGTATTGATAGGTCGGAAGGTCAGATGCTTGGTTTGACCTCGATTAACAATCACGTGCTAAAAATTTAATTGGTCAATCAAGAGGTGCACGACCGTGCAGGCGCACAAAATTTTTAAACCCTAAAATATATATGAATTTTCAAATATATTTTTTTAATATATAAAAATTTAGCTAGCATTTAATATTAGGTAATTTATTTTTATTTGCTTTTTATTTATTTATTTATTTTTTTTATTAATTTTTTAATTTTATTATTATTATATGGTGCAGGACACCTAAAGGCAGTGTTGTTACTTGGACGTTTTTTGGACATTTTGAACATTTTTTCAAATTAAAATTACTTAAAATTTTATTAAGATAATCTATTTTAATTTTTTCATCAATGAGTCCAGCACCTAAAAAAATATATAATTATATATTTTTTTAAATTACTTTATTGATTAGTTAAACATGGAACATAGGCTTGGACAATCTTGGACGTTGGACAAAAAACATAGTATGGATACATCCAAGTGACAACACTGCCTAAAGGTGAAAGTCATATGACTTGTCCCATTTTCAAAAATTTATAATCAAATTTGATGTTTTTTTGAAATCCTGCATTTTGATTGGTTAAACATTAATTTTTAAAATTAATTTTTAAAATTAATTTTAAAATATTCTAAAATTAACCAATAGGAGTGAGTCAAAACACATGACTTGTCCCATTTTGAAGTAATTTTTTCTGTATCATATAAAAATAGCACACTTTTAAACTCATATATATTGAAAATATATAATAAATTTTAAAAAATTAGAGCCGCTAAGATGTAGTAAATTAGTTAAACTACAAAATAGCGGCCCATTTTTTTTGATATTATTTTTATATTAAATGCTATTTGCTTTTAAAGTTTGGGAAGCCTTTAGGTGTTCCGCACTATAGAACAGGGTAAAACCTGAGTTGCGAAATAGTGAAATCTGCTTTGTAGATTGGGTTAGAGTAAAATTCGCATTTTATTATGTTTTTTATTATAGAAAACCCTCACGTGATGATTATAGCAGGTTTTACTATTTCACAACTTAGGTTTCACTCTGTCGTATTATTATTATTGATTTGATAATATATTTGTAATAAAAATTTTTTTTTTTTTTTTTTACACTTTGGCAGTTTCGCCAGTACTTTATTAAGATACTAAGTATATCACTAAATTAATACACTTGTTTACTCCTAATTTGCAAGCCTGATATCACCCAGCTACCCTAAGGCGCCCAAGTGCAACCTACCGCACTAGCTTAAGATTATTCAGAAACTAGGGGCTGTGTTAAACCAGTCTAAGTGCCACACCAAAATGGCTTTTCACCAACTAATATTCTATCACCTATTGCTGACATGCACAAATTATAAGAATCTTGCTTCTGCTCTATCCTTCTTCTTTTTAATTCTTTGATATTTCTTTCACTTTCGTTAGTAGAGTTTTCCGCATGTCTTGAATTAGGGTCCCTCTTCTGCCTCTTCCTTTCAATGATACTTCTTAAAAAAGGAGCCTTCTTTCCCTGCCAGTTTCTTTTATGCGTCCGCTGGATTCCTTCTTTTTGTTTCCATTCCACTATTTTAACGCATCTTTCTTTCCAGATTATTTTATGAAAATAATCCCATGCCATAAGAGGAAAATACTACAAGATCAATTTTACGTCGTTACTTGTAAGGCCTAACTTAAATAAGTCTTCTTCAGTGCACGACTTATATAAACCCCTTATAAGGCCTTCTCTTCTTTCTTTTTTTTCCTGCGTACTGGCACCAAAGAGAGAATCACGGAGCTGCTGTATTGAAACTTCATTCCTTTTCCCATTTTCATTTAGAAGCACAAGTATGAATTTGGCAACTGTCTCTTCAATCTTTTGCCACCGTGTCTCTTGAGCTTCACATACTGCCAAATGATCCTGCGTTTCCTTGGCATCTTTTTCACATACTTTACATATATCATCTTTATATAGATTGGGACACGTTATCCTAAGATTACTAAGAGTCGGGAGCTTACCGTGCAGACACTTGATCAAGAAATTGAGTTTCTTTCCTTTATACATTGAGGTACATCTCACGCTACTTTGCTTTTTAATTCTTTTCCATAGACCTTCCCACGCCCAGATACGGTGGTAGTCTTTCTTTTCCAGCCAACTAGAGACACTTAGCATTCTCCAATCTGCTGCTATTAAAGTGTCCTCAATTTCTTTAATGACCTTTCACACTGGCATTTCAACAAGATTGTTTTGCCAGTACATATTGTACCTAATTCTTGAGCTTCGTTCTGTATTTTGTACTACAAGAAGAGGGGCTGCTTGGCCTTCTTTCGCTAGTACATCTACTTTGTCATTCCAATAATTGTTGCTATGTCCTTTAACTTTAACCGTCTCCACCTTTAAATTTTTAATTCGTTTTGTGTCAAAAATCTTGAGTAGCAAATTATAGTTCTTCTGACATAGCCACTCTTTATTCGATCTGTGCCTTTCACAACCATTAATTCCTAGGATTGCAGCTGCACTGTCAGTATAGATTTTGACCACACTATCTTGCGGAGACAATAATAAGACTACCCAGATTGCTGCTAATTTAGTCCTTGTCGAAGAAGGCCATCTTTGTATACTGAGGTTCCCCTTTTGGATCATTTCCTTTCCATCTTTACCGACCTGTATCCATCCTAAACCTTGCTTACAACTCATTCCGTTTTCTGAAATTTCTTTGTGCAATGATCCGTCTGTATAAAACACTAATGACTTTTCCGCTACACTAATATTTCTATTTAACTGCTCTAGAAGCAGATTCTCACAATAATAACTAAACTTCTGTCTTTTTATCAGTTCTACTTCTATTCTATCTACGATTATTACCGCTATCAGGCTTGCTTTAGTGATTCTATCTACTTCTTCCTTCTTAACTACTCCCTTCTCTAATGAGCTTTCGACTATATCTGTCGATATATCAAAAACCCAATCACTCTCTTGTGTTTTAACACCCTAAATTGCTGTAAAAATTTCCTCCTTCGGAATCCATTGCATCTGCACCTTATCTGTTTCATTTGCCTGATTTACTACTAGTCTAATTTTATTCCTCTCCTTATTGACAGACGACCCTTTTTCTAATAGCACTTTCTTTTCTTTCTTCCCAACTACTCTTCGTATATTTATTTTGCCCTCTCCATTCTTCATTAGTACACATTCTCCTTTCCTTTTATCTAATGAAACCTCCTTTTGCTTAATCATGGGCGACAGTTTATTCTCTTCTGAAATTCGAAATTCCTGTTTAACTTCTCTTGTGAAAGAATTTGCAAGGACCGCTTCCTCAATGTTTTTAAACTATTGAGGTATTCTTCCTCTATTCGATTTGTCTTTCGATCGCATATATTGGCTCCATGAGATGAGTACGTTTCTCCGTCTATTGAGAAGTTGGCCCAGGAAGGACAGGTCAAGAGCCACCAGTACCCTGGCATATTTGATTACTATTTTATCTCTAAGCAAACTGCAGATTGCTATACCAGTACCATATAGCTTCTAGCTATCTTGTGATGCTCTAATAGAGATATTAATTTCTTTTGCTCTTAACAACACTAACATAGTTTGGTTAAACTTCAATAGCTTTTCCAGGAGATTTGGGTTCCCATCATTATGGAGTCCGAAATCCTCCACCAAGCCAGCCAGTTTATGACCTTGCTCAATTCTAATTTCCGTAATTGCACTGATCTGACTTTCGACATTTAATCGATTATGAACACTAGTAATTTGCTTATTTAATAACTCAGCCTCTAAAGTTCAAAGTTTCCAATATTCTTGTGTGTTACTACATAATTAGATGTTGTGATCTGGAGCTCAAGTTTATTCTTCGTTAATCTGATAATCGGCTGATGAATTTTGTTGATCAATACTTTTGACATTCTTGAGAGTTGAAGCAAGTAACATAGCTTAGGAATAATGCACATGTTGTTGATATACGCCAATTGGCTAGCTATCAGCCTTTTCCATCTCAATGTTTGTACTATTTGTTGCACTATTCCTTTAGCTTTTAAGAATATTTGTCTTTCGTTCAATCTGCTGTTCAACCAAATACCTAGCAATCTTGTTATATTATGCGGCTTCTCCTCGGCGATAGATTCATCACCAAAAGTAATACTTCTTTCTTCTGCTTTGGTTTTTGGATTGAAAACAATCAAATTTGACTTTTTGACATTAATTTGGATATCATTGATCTGAAAGAACTCATTTGCTATTGACAGCGTCTTCTCCATGACCTGCTTGTTTGGTGCCAACCAAGTAGTGTCGTCTGCGTAAGCTACTATAGCTACTTTAATCTCCTTTTTTTGTATATGATCCCTTGGTCCTAGTCTAGGTTCTGAAGTACTAATATAATAACCCAACTCAGCCGACTCTTGAACCCTTACCAAAAGAGGATCATAAAAAATGTGCCAAAGCAGTAGAGAGAGAACCTCCCCCTGTTCAATTCCATCTACCATTTCTACTGGCTCTGTAAGGCCTGTTGCCGTTATGATTTTTGATGAACGATTCTCAAAGAGCGATAAAATTAACACTATTGCTTTGTCTGGTATTTTGATTCTTTCCATCGCTCTCTTTAACATACTGAGCAAGACTGAATCAAATGCCTTTTTCATATCCTGCAGCACCAGCCACAGTTCTACATCCTTTTCTTTTGCATTTTCTGCTATCATATTAACTATATGTACTGGATGTTCGGTTGAGCCTCCAGGCAAACCGGCAAAATTCCAGCCCTTTAAAATTTGGTGCTTAACCAGAACTGCTGATAGCCTATTTGTCAAAATCTTTGTTATACATTTTCTGAAAGTTTCTAAAAGAGCAATTGGTCTAGTATTTCCCAAATCATAATTCCAGCTTGTACCCTTTGGGATTGGGTATATCTGTGCACATTTCCACTCTTTAGGAAATGTCGTTTCTATAATGCAATAATTTGCAAACTGGCGGAAGATGCGTTGAGTAGAAGGACTAGCATTCTTAATCAGACTATAAGTAATACCCAAGATACCAGGAGCCGTTTTGGTTTTGAAACTTTGTAGGACCAGGTACCACTCTTCTTCTGTAATTTCTGATAGTATATCTTGAAACCAAATACTCTGAATACAATTCATTGGTTCGTAAATTTGGGACCATACACTCCTTCTACTGAAATTCTGTGGCTTCTGTGCTTTCATTTGGTTTTCATAATGCACTTTTGTTTCCTCACGGACTTTACTTGGACTTGTTACTAACACCTTGGTTGCTCCTTTTTCTTTAAAGAGTCTATCCACCACAACTTTACTATAAGGTCGGTTTAGTAAACTATTCAGCATCTTTCCTTGATTATTAGCTATCATCTCACATCTACACTCTATACAATCCTCTATTTCTTTCCTTTTCCATCTTTCTATTTCATCTGATCTTTTTTTATTAATAATTCGCCACCATCCTTTCATATCGTCATACCAGTCTTCCAAATCTCCCATCAGCAGCCATGGCATGTCAAGATTGAACTTCTTGTTTTGCTTTGCGATATCTAGATTAATGTCTAGTTTTTCCTCATTTGACATAATCTTGAAATTGTTCTTTTTTACTGAACGCATCTATTTGCTTATTTTGAAAATTAACTTAGAAAGCTTAGATCTTCTATTGGAACCTTCTTTGCGCCCAGGGTTATTATACACCTTTTTCTTTGGTATGCTTCTATTTGCTGCCTCAATAATACTCATTTTGATAATGTTCCAAGCCTGGTCTATTAGCTGTGCTCGGCAACTTGCTTTCCCAATTTTACCAACATCAATACAAAACAACTTATCAAAAACAACCTTCTCCTTTTGTAGCTTTCTATCCAATACCGATCTATACTCTTCCCAATTTTTTACGGTGGCCTGATCATACAAGTAAATTATTCTGTGATGTTTTCTGTTCTTTTCTATTGCCACAGTTGTGCCAAAAATTTGTAAGTTGAGCCATAATGTTATAGAAGTTGCTTTGTGGTCACTACATGTAACAAACTGCATATCTAAAATCTCTGCCGTGGTCAAACTTTCCATTAGATTTTCTGACACCCATATTTGATCGATTCTTGTGCCACTTTGACTATTAGACCACGTGACCTCCTTTTCTGTCGGGTGTAGAAACCTAAAAGTGTCTATAAAATCATTTTTGCTTAACCATTTGTGTATTTTTGAAACTCTATGATTACCAGCTCTGCTCTCTGATATTTTATCTAACTCTAAATCTACTATACAGTTGAAGTCACCTAAAATTACTATATGCGTTCGAATGTTCCGTTTGTCGTATATGTTTGTGATCTCATTTAATACCTTGTCCATTTCGCTTCCATTATTTGGGGGAATATAGATTGCAATTATAACTAGCTCCATATTTCTGAAATAAAGCCTTGCTACCATCATAAATTCACTGATTCTGTCTATGCCACCAAGGTACTTCTCCCAATTATGCTTAATACCTATCGCTACCCCTAGACCCTTTTTCTTGTCTATCGATATATCTGACCAAAAAAATTTGAAGTTTTCGACTTTCTTCCCTACAAAAAACCCTTCTTTCTTATCCATATTTGTTTCAGTTACTGCAATAATATCGAATGCTTCTTCACCCAACCACTGACCCAGTGTTTCAAATTTTTGCTAATTCATTTTTAATCCATTAATATTGTGACAACCTATTTTCAGAGTTATTTTCTTTTGCAGTAACTTTCCCCTATCTACAGTAGCACCAGGAACCCTGCTCGATGAACCAACTGGTTCATCTACTGCCATATATACAACTGGTGTGCCCGTTAGGAGCGCAATGGCAAACTAGACTGACACCTTTCAATGTTATCAAGTCTGCTAGTAATGTTCAACAAAAGCTTCTTAATTTCATCTATTTTGGGTTCATGAGTCCTTTCTTCTAACGCGGTACTTGTTAATTTTCCTTTCGTATAAGGATTCTCTTTAGATGCTTCGATTGTTTCAGTTCTTGCTTTCGTCGTTACAACCTCTATCTCTTTTGAAAATTCTTGTTTGCTTCTATTTGGTGCATCTTTTTGGAAATTTCTGTATGTAATTTTCACCTTCCTTTGAGTAGTTTCATACGTGGGCTCTAGCTCCCATTGAAGCTTAGTATTAAAGTATGAAGCTTTAGATAAAACTGCCTTTTCTATTTCTTGTCTATTCATAAATTCTACAACTGCAACTTCTTTTCTATTACCATTTCTATTATTGAAGATATGAACTGTTTTTGCACCTAAACGGCGAACTTGTCTTAGCAGCAAAACCTCCTTTGCATTCTTTGGAACATCTTTTAGTCTAGCATGGTGTGTTCTTCTTTCTTCCAATATTGAATTATCGCTTGCACCTGGTATGAATCTTGCTAAACTTCCATTAATTAATGGGAGGGACTACAAATTTTTAACTGTCTCCTCGTACTTTCTTTTATCCATCTCAATAGTAAGCTCAGCTCTGGTTTTGTTGTTTCTTCCATGTTTGATCTGAACTTCCTGAACTTTACCGATATTCTTAACTATTGTGGTTACATGTCTATTGCTTATCCTATTTGGCAAGTCCCACAAAGTAAATTTCCTTACACCTCTGTGTTCACTTCTTTTCATATAAACCTCATCTACTATTGTGGTTTGCTTACAATTAGTTTCTATTTTATTACTAGGAATTTCTTGCAATGTCTCTTTTCTCTTAATCACTTTAGATTCCTTCGTCACAAGGAATTCCTTTTGAGGTATACGTAAATCTGCATCTTGTTCGAAGCTGACCGACTGTTCATTCTTTACTTCATTATTCATAGGTTCCTTATCTATCTCCTTCTCTTTTTCCTTTATTTTACCTAAAGATCCTTCTTCTGAAATGCTTGTTTTTCTCTCTTCTGACTTGACCAGAATGACAAAAGTATTTTCTTGCTCGAAAGTTTTGATAAACGATTTAATTATATCCTCTAGCTCACAATTCCCATAATCCAGTGTGCCTGTTTCTGAGATTGTGAGTGCTAATTTTTTACTAAAGCTTCTTCTAACTTTGGCTTTATAAACTCTGAGAGGAAAGCTGGCTGTTTAGGTTCCTCTTTCACTACCGAAATCCGGCGCTGTTCCCACTCATATATTTTTGTTGCTGTTCTTACGATAAAAACAGTTTCTGGGTAAGCTATTCTCAGAAAGTTTGCTACCTCTTTATCATTTTGTGAAACAAAAGGCTGCACATTCTTTAGTTCATCCAAGATTTCTATATCTGCTTTCTTGAATAAGTTCTTAAAATGCTCCAGATGTTGTTTCATGATTATCTACTTTATATCTAATCTAGTGTTTGAATAGTCACGTGTGTGTTTGGCTATGTCTAACAGGTATTCTATTTTAGGCTAAATTCTTGCTTCTTCTTATTAATTCTATTGCTTCTAGAAGGGTGTTACGTATTTGTACGTATCTACATGTTCTAATCCTTTTTTGGCTGATCTTAACTTGTTGTTTATTTGTTTATTCTGTATTTGGCCACGCGTCTTTGTTTACCCTTATTTGTTTTGATAGTAATCTGCAGTACAGGGTCAATGGCAATTCCCCAAAAATTTTTCTTCTACAAGTTCCACAAGTAATTTTCCGTTTCTTTGATTATTAGCTCTATTTATCCTTGTCAGATCTTCTTTTCGCCATAATAGAGTCTGGATAAAATTCTTTTCCTTTCTTTTCTTCTTAAGCTGTTTGATGTACTTTGCTATACAGACTTAGCCGTTTTAGTACCAATTTCTTTAGCTCCGGAATTAGTCGTGAGGATCAGCGAGAAGAGTTGATGTTTGTAATAAAATAATTATTAATTATATTGTTAAAAAATATATATATTTTTTTTAAACTTTTGATATTGTTAAAATATATAAATATTCAAATTTATTTTTTTAATATACAAAAATTTAGCTATAGTGTGCCAAGTCTAGGGTTGTTGGCGCAGTGGCATGCCACTTATGCGCCATTAAATTATCATATAAATTTATAATATTGCGCCAGTAGCATGCCATTCGTACCAACCACCCTAGCCAAGTCACTTCTCATCAAAAATCACGTATATTTTAATAAATCTATAAAATCTTAAGTTTTAAATATTTTTTAAAAATGTAACTAATAAAAACTATAGTTTTTCATTAGTACTATCCAAATTATTAGTTAGAATATTTAAAAAAGCTCATAAAGTTATATAGTATGTGTTTATGTTTTCAAAATTTTGGCATTTAATATAAAAAAATTAAAAAAATTTTTTTTATATTTTTTTATCCAATCAGAATTAGTATATAACGCATTCTGATAGGCTAAAGAGCATTTATATATACCCAAATTTGGGGAACGTCTAAAGCGGGGGCAACTCATATTTTTTAATAATTTTTTTGATTAACTTTAGGGTTAGGATCTTCTTATATTAAGGGTTAGGTGGGATTTTAGATAGTTATATATAAGCAAATTTACCTTCCAGATATTTTTACTTAATCTACCTGAGGTAGATTTAGACTGCCGTTTTTTGTATTTTTTAGGTTTTTCTTGTTTTGCTTCACCAGCGATCATCAAAATTCTGTAATTTGATTGGCTGTGATCACGTGAATTTGCCTCCACTTTAAATGACCCCAAATTTGGCACATTTGATGTAAAGTGACTTGGTGCACTATAGTATTTAATATTTAGATAAGCATATAGTAATTTATTTTTATTTGCCTTTTATTTATTTTTTACAATTTGTACAAACTAGTAAATTTTGGAATATCTGTACAAAAAATTAAAAAATTTTCTTTAATGACTATTGGTAGTCTATTGGTAGAGTTACAGATATTTATTGTATGGGTCTTATATGACACCACATGCTTTTTTCATTTACTTATTGGCATGGTCAGACACTGTGCAATAAAATATTTATTATATGGGTATTGAATAACCTGTTACATATATGGGTTCATACCAGTATATAAAATTCATGTGCACTATGTATAGTTTTTTTAATTTTGTTTAGTAAGACCAATTTTTTAAATTAGATATATATTAGTATATAAAATATTAAGAAAATATATAATTAGGGTGTGATGACTTAGGGAAGTTGTTAAGTTGTCACCTCCAAGCGGCAGGTTTAGAGTTCAAATTCCACTAGAAACGGTTTAAAAAAATAGGCCTGTGTACCGGTAACATTTATTCAACAATCGGTTGGGTATATTACCTGTAGTTCTTGGTTACTATCTCGAATAGGAGCTTTCGGGCAAAGTAGTATCTCGTAATACAAACAAATCCAAGAAACCGGAATAATTGAAACCTGTTTGACAAGACCTGAGTAAGGAGGTAGTGAAGATCTTCAACGACACTGCGGATACTGGAATTTGAGACCGAAAAACTGGACGAACACTTCGGGACAAGTAGAGCACACCAACCTGGCTGCCGAAAACGTACCAGAGGAAAAAGTCCTGTGCTGCAGAATTAGAAACCAAAGGAAATAAACCAAAAAGGCACGTAAAACCGAGGTACAACGACTCATCCGGGCTAACTGGTTTGGTAGTTTGGGAGGGATCGGTTCAAGGACTGGTTGATGCAGGTATCGGGATCAGAGCGTACCTTATAAGGGCACGAATACCGGAATTGTGTGGTTCAATGGTTAGCCCTGACTACTAGTGGTAGTCTTGGTGCTACTGCAGATAGTATTCAAAGCCTAATCTGGAAATGCATAGGACATAGAAAAATTAGGAGGGTATGTACTACACTCTCACTAGGGCAATCCGGTAGTATGAGAACCCTACCACAGGTCAAAACGATGCACATCGGTATAATATCGGGTACCCGATATGTATACTATTTATATATGATATGTGACCAATATGTGTAAGATATATTTATATACATACCCGATATGTACCCAACTCATGTAGGATATCGGATACATATCGGACACATATAGTATACATATAGTATACATGCCGTATACATGCCATATATATATCGCATATATAAATTCTGTAATACATCATGTACCTGATATGTACCTGATATAAAGTAATATCAAGAAAGAATAAATTCGAATATTTATATATTTTTTACAATCACCTAATTATCACTTTGCTATAGCAATAATATAAAGCAATTTAATAAAAATTTTTTTTTTATTTATTTATTATAAACAAATCTCTAACAAATTGGTTACAATTTGGAATCTAAAATCTATAATATANAATATACAATCCTATAGCAAATAACTAATAAAACACTAGTGATAATACAATACTAACAAAAGCAGAAAACACCCAATGACTATGATTGTTAAAAAAAAAAAAAAAAGTTCAACAAATTGGTAATAAAACACCTAAAGCAACTACAAAGCTACAATAAAGCTACATGAAAATGACCAAGAAAACTAACAATATACCCAAGGTAAAATCTACAAGACCCTCCAAAAAACACCAAAACAATATCAAAATCGACAACAAGACACCTTATGAGGTAACCATGAACTCGCACAGAGAGTACCCAAGAAAACTGACAGGGCATCCAAAAAGAGTCTACAACAAGAAACTCTGAAACACGCTCAAAGCAATATCGAAATCGGAAACGCCCAAAAAAACTAATAGGTACCCAAAGCGAAATCTCGAAACAACGTTGAAATCGGCATGAGGCAATCACGAAATCACACAAAGAATCTAAAAAACAGAAAAACTAAAGAATAGTATTTAAAACTAGAGCGCGTCAACAAAAATATAACAAGAAAAAATACCAAACTAATGGCACTAGCGACGAATAATACACTGAAATAGTTGACACCAACAACGAATTACCAACTAATGACTCCAACAACGAAATCTGAATGAAGATCCTAAAAAACTAAAGAACAGATAGTATTTAGAACAAGGGCGCGTCAACAAAAATATGACAAGAAAAAATGGCACTAGCAGCAAATAATACACCAAAATGGTCGACACTAATGACGAAGCACTGACTAACGACTCCAACGACGAAAATGTACGCATTAGAACAAAAGAAAAGACAGGCACAAATTTTAATAGATTATTCAACCATTACTCCGGAAGTAAGCAAATATTAGAAAACATTTTAGAAATATTAAAAGACTTTACTTCTATTCAACAATCACTTCCTCGAGAGTTAAGGTAGGTCCAAAATCGTTGCTCCAAAACAACGAAGAAAGGTACGGTAAAGTGTAACGATAGGAAAAAAAGATAAATATATGTATCAAAAATAAAAGTTAAGCTATAAATAAAAAAAAAAACATACCGTAAATAAAAAAAAAAAT
>QKWP01000669.1:212608-223613 GCA_003550325.1 Gigaspora rosea
ATTTTTGTGCAAAATTGTGCACTATATAATAGTACACAATTTTGTGCACAAAAATTTTTGAGCTTAGATTAAAGATAATGCATTAAAACTTTTATAATATGTATAAATAAATTTTTTTACATAAAACATATATATATTTTCTTAATATTTTATATACTAATATATAGGGTCTTTGCTAGGAAAACCATAGTTAGAGACTATTTAGATTTTGACAATAAAATTTGAAATTGCTAGTTATCTATTAATCCAATTTGAATAAGCTTTTTTTTATTTTATAAAGCTTAAATAGCTTTAAAAAATAAAAAAAAATTTATTCAAATTGGATTAATAGATAGCTAGCAATTTCAAATTTTATTGTCAAAATCTAAATAGTCTCTAACTATGGTTTTCCTAGCAAAGACCCCATATATCTACTTTAAAAAATTGGTCTCACTAAACAAAATTAAAAAAATACACATAGTGCACATGAATTTTATACACTGGTTTATACCTTTGGCACTGAATATGAATTTGTGTATACTAGGTTATTCACTACAATTCATACAATAACTATAAATATTTTTTTTAAAAATTTGCACAGATCTGTACAAAAAAAAATCATCTGATACTATAATATTTTATACAATATAAATATTGATACATAATTTATAAATATATTATAGTTTTTATCTAAGCTATGTTTTTGCATGAGTTATATTTTTAGTTCTAGAAAATTTTAAAACTAAGCCAAGTTAAATGCAACTTTATAAACATACTATTTTAATGCTACATTTTATTCAGATCAATTAACCAATCATTGATTGTATTACTATAATTAAACTTGGCATCTCTATAAAGAGAAATTGGGTGTTTTTTGCTATTCAATACTAAAAAAATTTAGTATCTTTATAGAAATTAAATGTTTCTTGCTATCTAATACTGTACTAAAATTAATACTAATTTAATTTTTTATTAAAAAATAATGGAATTACCCAAGTGGGGTTTAAAAAAGAAAATTGCTTATTTATACTTTTTATTTTTGCTATTCATACCCTCTACCAAATAAAAAAAATTATTTAACTACTGGCACATAATATTGTTATAGTACAAAACAATATATAATCTTTATATAAAAATATTATAACTAAAATATAAAATTAAACTCTTGTATAGAGATATAATTATTATCAATATAGAAAAGGGTATAAATACCGGTAACAAAAATAAGAGATACAAATAGCAATGCTTATTATCTTAAATTAAAAATTATTATTATTATTTTATATCTTATATAATAAATAAATCTAACTATAAACCAGTGATAATCATTACCAGGATAGTGAATTGGGTACTCTATATAAAAATATTCAGAACCTCTAAAAACCTTATAAAAACTAAAATTGGGATCCTAAATCTAATCTACATTATATTATATAAAAAATCTCTATAACCGCACCTAACCCTAAAAATATCTATCATAGGGATAGTGATGATCACCATTGGTTATTTTGATTATATTATATAAAAATTATTTTATATAGGTTGGATATAAATAGCAAAAAACAAAGAGTACAAATAGTATCGCCCTTAAAAAAAATTTATATAAAAAATTTTTTATATATTAAGTTTGTTTAAAAAAGCTAGCGGGCCTATTAAAAATTTCATGGTATTAAAAACAAGTATATCAATAGAAATGGGAGTAATGATTTTACTAATAAATCCAATTAAATTCGTATATTTTGGTCTATTGCTAATATATTGTACACCAGTAGATCTTAATAATTTTTGATACTATGTGAATTCTCTTGTTATTAAAATGATTAGAAAATTATTATTTAACTAGATGACAAAATATCAAGAATCAAAATATGCAAATTAATAAAAAAGCTAACCATAACCATATATGAATTTGCCTGTCGGCAAAATGACAATCGGGAAAATAAGCAAGAAAGGTATTAAAGTTAGTTCACGGTTTCTAATGTTCAAAACTTATTCCACAGACATGAAAATCTATAAAAACTTTAATAAGAAACAATGGTATGAGCATAAGAACCGCGAAGTGTAAAATTCTCAATAAATAAAATATGTATGTATTTATCTATTAATTTACTTCTATATTCTATTAATTATAAAGATTATAAAGGTAATAGCACCCACTAATATAAAACCAATATTTTGCCGCACATTAACGTTAAGTTTAAGACTGCTGGCATCACTTTGTTTTGTTCCGTCAATACCACTACCACCAAATTTTGGTGGAATATAACTCACATTATTTAAGTCGGCAACAATACTAAATGCATTTATGTTATTGCTACCCTTGTCATAAAAATCAACAGTAACATAATTTGGTCGCTTTTCGAAAATATTAGTACAATTTTGAACATGCTGGGCAAGATTAGCTGCATTCGTTACGTTTACACTATAACGATGGGGAATCTCGACATTGGTATTTGTTATTTTATTGTAAAGAAAATGATTAATCATGTACATTTGTTGAGGCTGATCTTTCGGACGGTCAACAGTACATTGCCATGCGTTGTGATTAAAATTTTCGAACGGAGTTTCAAATACATAATCATATTCTGGCATTAGCCTATAAATAATAGAATTAAAACGTGTCAAAAAACTATATATATAAACATATATTATTTATTGTCACGGCTGATGCTGAAGTTGGCTGATGCTGAAGCTCAGGGGTCTCGATTGGAAGCTATAAGCCCTGCTAAAATCCACATATACTCTATAAATATAAAACATACACCCAAACCCTACCCTAACCCTAAGACAAAAGCGAAAAAAACATCCAAAAAAAAATTTAAAATTTTATATCAAAATAGGTTAAAGCTTCAGCATCAGCCAACTTCAGCATCAGCCGTGACATTTATTATTATTTATTATTATTATTATTATTAATATATTATTAACGTTACAATACCAGGGTACGGAATCTGTATCAGCGTTAGTGTCAATAAAGTTAATCACCCGCTTTCCTGATTGAATAATTTCGGCCATGGTAGGCCATTGTTCACCAACAGGCTGTGTAAAACAATACTGGGACAATCCTGCTTGATCATACGATATTTTATAATTAATCGGCGCAATATTGTCAAAATTTTCCCAAAATATTGTAATTACTTCATTTTGGATTCTGTTGTGGAAACATTGTAATATTTTTTAAAGTATTTGTTGCCGTTCCTGAATCTAACAATTGACAAAATTGATGGCAAAGTTCAATATCTGATGATTTATTTGATGGAGAATTGTGTCCATCGAGAAGGAAAACTCGAATTCCATCTTTTAGTTGTGTTGGAATGTCGAAGTTTTGATTTGCTGCGATATTTTTACCATAAGCATAAGAATTATGTGTTGCAACAAATGAAATTTGAGAATAGGGAATATTGCAAAATTCCGCATGTCCATTGCAAACCGTAGGAACATTTTGCGATTTCACTAAAGTAATGGAAATTATTGCAAAAACTAAAAACGTGTATAACAGCATCCTTATTTTTAAGGTAATGGCCTACAATATTCTTTTATACATGTAAAAATACCGTCAAAATGAATCTTTCATTTTTCGACACTTAGCCAATCTAAAAATAGCAGCCATTCGTACGTACAACAGTTATAGTATTGAAAATTTCCAGAACGCAATTTATATCGAAATAGAATTAAGGTTTATTACTTATTTATAACTGTTTAACTGCAGTTTAATATTCGATAATAATAAATTATATTAATTATATTACAGTATTATATATATATATATATATATATAATTGTGCGGGAAACAAAATTAGACATCTAACTATAAAGATCCAATTTGGGAACCGTTAAAGCAAAATACTGATGCTGCATATATCTTTTATTAGTGTTAGTAGTCAAGGCCTAAATTATCAGACAACTAACGCTAAGTAGACGTTATAAAATTGGCTTAACCGAATAAAATATCAATAGATTAAAGTTCAACCGATTTATCATTATTTATGTGATGTACATATTTTTTTGTGCATATGTTCCGCAGTATGCCAGTAAATATTTTCGAGATAGCTTTTTTTAAAAGCAATATTTTAAGTAAAACTATTTTAAACTGCTTTAATTTATTATAAATATAAAAATAAAAAATATTTATTTCATAATTTTTAGATAATGCTTTTTAAAAAAAGATAATTATTTGAATTTAGTTTCGCTTGTATCATTCTTCGAAAGGAGGCAATAATATAAACTTCAAAAAGTTGTATCTATTGTTAACTGGTTTGTATTTTTTGTAATTTACTGTAAATTATAAAAACAAGTCTTTACTTGACAAGTATTTAAAACAGATGAACATAACAAATGAATATAATTCAAAGAATGATTTACAAGAAATGTTTTATCTGTTAAAAAGACATAAATTAATCAATATAGATCTAGTTTATGCTTTAATACAAGCTAATATTTTACTTAAACAAATTAATAATTTTTAGGCCTTTTTTTCAAAAATATTATATGTGGAATTTTCTAGTTAAATTAGAGTTAGGGTGTACAGTACATATAATAAAATTAACTCCCAAAATGGGGTTTTTATATATACAGTAAATTCCGGAATTAAAGATTGGACCTGTTGGGAAGATCTTTACCCGGGTATTATTAGTCTACCCGGGTCACCTGGGTAAATTATTATATATCTCAAGTAACTATATAATAATAACTTCTACTCGGGTCCAATCCCTATTCCGAATTCACTTAAATTCCGTTAGTGAATTGACTTGACAAAAAAATCGTTGATCGATAATTGATTAACCAGAATTTTTTCTAAAATCACCTTTTATGCTCTAGCAAAAAAAATTTCTTGTCTAATTTTACATGTTATTAGCAAAATAACAATAAATATTTACGCGCTTAGCACGTTATTTGTACTGTATCACTTGCAGAAGTAAGTAAATCCGAATTTTGGTGGCCTCTGTAGTGTAGCTGTTCTTGGAGCAAATTGATCGATTCCGATCCAACCGACCATGATTCCGATGCACTCCGACGTATCCCGACACGGAATTTTGGGGACCCGCCTGTATGAGTTCCTGGGTAACCTGAGGACAATTAATAAAAAGTGGTATGGAGTTGGGTTCATACGTGTATATTTAAAATCTTCAAAGCATCATGAGAGACACTAGATCAATATTGTCAGTAAAATTAAACATAAAACCTGGACAGATTAAAAAGTTACATGATGCCGGCTACAAATTTCTCGAAGACTTAAAAGAAGCGTCTCCACTGTCTTTAAGCAAAGGTACGTACTATATTCCTTCGACGCGTCTCGCGTTCTGAATCCAGTAATTTAACGCGTAATAACATTACTAAGATATAGGAGTATCAGTACAAGAAGCCCTCAGTATAATTCGACAAATCAAGAGTATGTGCTTTTAGCATAACCTATACTAAAACTGCTTAACAGGTCGTACTTTACGAGTATGCTGTTTCCGTGTTTAGATGATAAATTACCATCCGCCAGCCTTACCTCAATTATCAAACGGGAGACGTATGCGATACCTACTTTTTGCAATGGTATTGATAAATTGCTCGGAGGGAAAGGTGTTACATTAGGAAAAATAGTGGAATTCTGTGGAATTCCCGGGATTGGCAAAACACAGATGGGGTAGCTAATAAAGCATATTTGATTATTTGTTTAAAAGTTAAGAGTATCTTATTTTCTCTCGTTAAAGAATTCAGCTTTCTATTAATGTTCAAATACCTCGAAATTTATCCGGGCCCGAGGGTGAAGCTGTATATATTGGTATGTTGAATCATAATATATACGCATATTTATTTCTTTTGAATACTCACTTAGGTGCCGTCATATTATCGTAAAGATACAGAAGGTAGTTTCATAATTCAACGCGTTGCTGAAATAGCAAATGGTACTATTACTAGACTTAACGAGACGGTTGAAGGTGTGATCACATAATAACATAATAATAAATTTAAATATGAAACAATAAATTTCAATGATTTTATTTTATCAATAATAGGATCACCATTTAATCTCGAAACTATTCTCTCAAGGATTTATTACTTCAGAATTCATGATTATATACAGTTAAATGCACTTATCAAAAATATGGATGAATTTTTAAACGAACACCCGATGGTATTTACGTAATTTTAATAAATTAAATCAATCAATAGTGTTAGTAATTCATCCACTAATATTAAAAGGAAAATGTAGGTTAAACTTATTGTTATTGATTCAATCGCATTCCATTTTCGCACCGAGTTAGATTTATCAGTTCGGACACGGGTGCTTCAAATGATAGCACAAAAGCTGGAGGATATTGCTGAATCATTCGAGCTTGCAGTAAGCAAAGTGCAATTCATAATTATACAGTAATTATTATTATTTTTAGCAGAGTGTCCTTTATTTGACGTGTTATTTCCTTACAGATTGTTCTGATGAATCAAATGACCACAAAATTTGGCGGAAATAGCGGGCCAGACAATACGACATTAACTCCAGCATTAGGCAAGTCTTTCATGATGTTATTGGTTAATTTTGCACCCGCCAAACTTTATATATGTTTTATTATGCATAGGTGACGTTTTAAGCGAGGCATGCTCAGATCGTGTGTTGCTTTTTCGCCGTGATGAAGAAAGGTAACATACGCGCGCACCACGAAATATAATACATAGACTTAACTAATTATTGTAATAATCATTTGCGATTTAATAATTCAACCAGATTTGCACATTTATTTAAGTCAGCAACGAAACCTGAATTACAGATCACATCTGTACAATTTCAAATTATTGTAAGTAAATTTCTTAAAAAAACCATTGTTGCGGCTGAAGCTTGTAACGGCTGAAGCTTGAAATTTTAATTATTTTAATATGAAATTTTTGGAAATTTTTGTTGGGGTGCATTGTTTTAGCCTCTTTTAAATAGTTAGATTAGGGTATAGGGTTAGTTTTGATAATAAAAAGTATAGGTAGATTTTAGTAGGGCTTATATTTTTAAATCGAGGTCCCTGATTTCAAGCTTCAGCCGTTTCAAGCTTCAGCCGCGACAACCATTGACAAATTTATTGTAAAAATGAATTTTTTTTTTTTTAAATTAGAAAGATGGAATTCGTGACTGTCCTTTACCTAGTGATCCCGGCCAATAATGAAAAAACCGGCTAAAGCTAATTTCGGCTTAACCGGTCGATTTTCTTCAAACGATTTCTTATAACGATAATAATTCACGCATAAGCTTTTGATCATTACAAAAAGTTGTTTTTGTATAAATACAGATATATATATATAGCAATAAACTATAATGAGACTTAATTGCTAATTCGTCTAATATTGGAACTGTTTACTATATTAAAAATTGCTCTTAAATTTACTATACCATATATGGCCGAATAAAGCTATCCTCCCGATTTGAATACAAAAATTTAGGAGTTTATTATGTTATAATAATAAAATTGGACCTAAATAGAAACTGCCCATTCTCTTTAATCCGAAAAACTCTTTTTTTGCAACATTTATTCGGTCATATACAGTATTTAGAAATCTGAGTTTTTTAAAATAATTTTTTTAAATAAATATTGTTGTGCACATTCTTGCAATTTTAAGTGATAAAATTGCCAACAAACATCTAACTAAGATTGGTAATATACAAATATTTAGGTTTTAAATAGTATTAATTAATGGATAGGATTTCATCTTTTAGACTACCAGTAGTACAGTTAGAAAAATAGTTTAAAATTTTAAAAAATTATATATATTATATATATAAATAGTTTTTCTATACAAAAATCTTACAAATACTATAGTATAGTTTAACAGAATTTTTTTAATATTAATAATAAACTTAAAAAAAAACTTCTTTTGTAATTGCTATTTTTTGTTGCTTAAAATGTACTATGTGTTGTACACTATGAATAATAATTTTATTAAGAATTTTTTAATAAAATTAGTAAATTTAAAATTTAATTAGACCATGCAAAATTAATTAATTGGTATGGCGCAAATAGTTTAGTCACATCAAATTTTTATAGTACATTAGCAAATTTATAGTTGCGAATCTTTTGCAAACCAAATATCAAATTTTTGAAATATTTTGAAAACAATTCTGAAATATTTTAGATCATACATTTGTTTGCTACTATGACCACTAATATTTTTGAAGTATTTTGTTTTTTTTTTATTTTTATTTTGTTTTTTTTTTTAATTTTTTTTATTAATTTATTTTATTCTAGCACTTTGCAAGAATACAACCCTTTTCTAGCACTTTGCAAAAAAACCAACACAGACTTTTCCGCACTTTGCAAGCAAACCCAGGCTTTTCTGGAAGAACATTAACTTAGCACTTTACAAAAACACAACTTGATTTCAGCAATTTTTGAGTTTGCAAAAACATGAACTTTTACTTTAGAAAAATAAAGATTTGTGCATTATTTATTTTATTTTTTTATTTAGTTTGCTTACATTTGTTTTTTTTTGTTTGTTTTTTTTTTACTTATTTCCTTAATTTTTATTTTATTTATTTTGGCACTTTGCAAAAAAAAGACAACCTAACTTTTTTAGCACTTTATAAGAATATCAACTTTAACTTTTCTGATATTCAGACTTTTTTGGTACTTTACAAGAGCACTAGCTCTAACTTCTTTGTTACTTTGCAAGGACATACCAGATTTTTCTAGCAATTTGCAAGAACACTAACATCTACTTCTAAGAAATAGAAATTTGGGTAGTTTCTTTTTTACTATTTTGTTTTTGCTTCTAATAAATAGTATAAAACTATAAAAATATATAAGAATAAATGCATTTGTCGCCCCGTGACTGTTACGGCCAATAAGGCAATAATAATATTAAAGTAAAGTTAGATTAAAATTAGAATTAAGATTATTAGAATTAGAGTTAAAATTAATACAGAATTGCGAGAGGGTCATTTTTTGTTAGAAGTGCAATAGGTATTATCTTAGTAAAGTTTTGAGTTATAAATAAACCCATGACAAATATTCATATCACAGGGGTGACAAATACATTCCTCCAATATATAATAGTTAAAATATAATATAATAAATATGTAATATTGATTAAAAATATGTATTTATTTAGAAAAATTATAAATGGCAACTCATATGATATCCAATAATTGGCATTATATATAAACAATGATTATTGGTTAATAAATATTGTTTTTTTTTCTAGGCCAAAGTTATTTTGAAGTTATAGCTATTTTTTTCTAAAAGTTTTTTTCTTTTTTTTGTTTCCTTGTTTCTCTCTTTTTATCTTTAACTTATATTTTTTTCTTTTAGATTGAAATCACCAGAGTTTTGCAATTTCTAGAACTTTGTTACTTTTCATTGTTAGAATAGTATAATAACAATCAAAAGCATCGCATTTTAGAAGTTAGATTTACATTGGATGTGAGATTTTTTTTATATTTATTTACTTTTTTTGTCTTTATTCTTTTTTTTTATATTTATTTACTTTTTTTTATATTTATTTTATATTTATTTACTTTTTTTTATATTTATTTTATATTTATTTACTTTTTTTTATATTTATTTTATATTTATTTACTTTTTTTTTAGGGAATATTATTGTAGCGCTATAGCATTTTGGTGCTATAGCACTATAGTGCTATGTTTTTTTAAAATAAATAATTTAATTTTATGCATTCCTGATCACGGGATATATAAACAGTAATTAGGGATATTTTGATCTATTATTTTTCTTTTCAGGCCGTAGGTAATTTCGTCGCTAGTATCGTCATTCTGGAGCTGTTGTTCTTAGTGTCAAGTTCTTGTTGTCGTCGTTTTTGGTGCAGAATATGGCTTCATCGTTGTTGGAACAACTAATTTCGTCGTTGGCGTCGTTACTCTTGGTGTTATCGTTTCTTGTCGCCTGTTCCTGGTGTTGTCACTATTAGAATATATTGGGTTTCGATTTTGATGTAATTTTTTACGTCGTTGACGGAGTCATTGTTATTGGTGCGTGGTTTGTGTTATTGGTATCTTTTGGTGGTTTGGCGTGCTTTTTTTGTACTGTTAAATGATTCCAAGCTAAGTATCGCTTCTGTTTCTGTAGGACGCTTTTTTACTGCTCTTGGTCATTCTTTGGTTTTTCACCAGCATATAGCTGGAGTTGCGCTAGTGTATTGGAAATTTAGTGGTTTGGGTTTAGATTAGTTAGTTATTAGATGGTTGCAAAGCTATTTTAACATATAGTCTAATTGATATAACGAAGCTCTGGATTTGGGATGTTTGGGTTAATGAATTCATAATTTTAGCTAGAAAAATTTTCGTTGTAGTGACTAATTTAGTTTATTGAGATTCGTTATATTGAGGTTAGACTTTATGCATGTTTATTGATCGGTAATAGTTAATAAAAATAGAAAACGCTTAAACCCAATTACATTACAAAATTAAATTATACATTATTAAGGTTAGGGCTAGCTTAGGGCTCGTATTAGAAGGTTCTATAGTTAAAATCGTTTTCCTGACATTTTTTATGAATTTAAGATAGCGTGGGCATTCATTTCTTGTATTTTGTATTACTTTTTTGTTTCGTCAGAATAGTTAGTTATGTGTACATCTGCAAATTTTATATATAGATATATATCGATTACTAACTGGTAAGATATATATCGATACCCATCACCCCTGCCGATTACTATCAATAGTGATAGTAATCGATATATATCGATATATCGATTATTATTGATAGTGATAGTAATTGATATATATCAATATATCGATATATATCGATTATTATCACTATCGATAGTAATCGGCAGGGGTAATGGGTATCAATATATATCAATATATCGATTATAATCGATAGTGATAGTAATCGATATATATCGATATTAATCGATATATATCTGATATAATATCAATTAATAATTATTATATTCACATAATCATGCTTTTTGAATATTTTACAGGTTTTCGCAAGTTTTCGCAATTTAATTATAAATTTTTATTTATTTATTGTTATTATATAATATTTTAATTTATTAAATATACAATATTCACAAGTTTTCGCTATTTAATATAAA
>QKWP01000670.1:3927-55057 GCA_003550325.1 Gigaspora rosea
AAAAAAATTTTAGAAATAATAATAATAATAATAAAGTAAAAAAAGTAAATCAATAAATAAAAGCAAATAAAAATGAATTAATATATACTCGCCTAAAGATTAAATGCTAATTAAATTTTCATACATTTCATCAATCCCAACATAGAAGATATCCACATTTGTTTTTCAGCTATCTGCTATGGCAAGAATCTGGTCGGATGTCTTGTCTAAACCGAATGTAATAAGATAATTACTACTGTACAATTTTTTTTTTAAAAAAAAAATTAACCTTTTAATCGTGTTATTTTAGAATCGGTATCCATTTACCAATTCAAAAAAAAAACAAGTAAAAAAATTAGAAATAATAATAATAATAATAATAATAAAGTAAAAAAAAAAGCGAATAAAAATGAATTAATATATACTCGCCTAAAGATTTAATGCTAACTAAATTTTCATACGTTTCATTGATCCCCTCGTAGAAGACATCCGCATTTGTTTTTCGGCTATCTGGTTGGATGTCTTGTCTAATCCGAATCTAATAAAATAGTTACTACAATTTTTTTTTAAAAAAAAAAACAAACAAAAATTTACCTTTTAATCGTGTCATTTTAGATCGAATAACAATGCAATTCGAAATAAAAAAAGCAGTTCGAATATTAGAAAGGAATTGTCATATATTATTATTACTCAATTATTAAACAGACGAACTTTGTATTTTTATTAAGAGACCGATCCTTCTAATCCATCACGTTAGTCACCATCTTAAAAATTAAGATCGGTCAGTAAATCTGCACTTTGAGCAATTCCTATCTGGTAACATGTTCCCAGATTTTTTTTTTTATCTATCTGTAAATCATCTTGCTTAATAAGTGCTGTATCACACACTAATTCCCGATCTTGTTATACGTACATACGTACAGTATGTTATTATGATTATCTAACAGTAATAATAAATTCAAACCTCTTTTTTAAGACAGCGTCGGAACCGTTCATCAATTTTAAATAGCTGCTCTGCAGTTCCATAAAATTTAGTTGACTTACAGTTATATTTTAGTAATAACGATTGTTATAGTTTTTTGATCCAGTGACAACATTGTGGTTATATGTTATTCTCACCGATAAAAAAAATCTAAACGCTACTTTATAAATAATAATAATAATAATAATAATAAAGTTAAACCTCTTCATAAAACAAAATAATAAATCAAATAAATTAAATAAAATACCAACACGTATCCAATGATTTTTGCATTGACCATACAAAATGTTTTGAGCATAACGAATTCAGGTTTCGTACATGCGTTAGATTTCGCTTGGTTTGGCATCTATTAAATTTCTAATAGATTCGTTTCCTTAAATTTTTGCTTGTGATTTGGAGAAAGCTCTTAAGAATTTCAAAAACACAGAAAACGATGATCCAGTAATGGTGAACTATACGATTAAAAGTGAAAAAAAAATTGCAGTTCAAAAAATAAAAATAAACCTACCAAATTTTCTTGAAAATCAGTTAAACGACACTATCAATGTTAAGGTAGAGATTAATAATAAAAAAAAAAAAGATATTCAAATCATTCGTTTTCCTATTTCAACCTCAATAAAAATTATTTGGTGCATTTTCTTAATAATTAAATTAGGGTTTAAGGTGCTTTGATAATAAAAGATTATAAGTAGATGTTGGTAGGGTTTATATTTTTAAATCGAGGTCTAGAGTTCAGGGCATGGCTTTAGTTTTAAAGACATGCAAATTAGAGCATTTTCTGGAAGAGAGGTGAAGCTTCTGATTCAAAAACCTTATTAGGATATTTTGCAAGTCGTCTTTGTTTGTCTTTGTCATCAAGAAGTTAAAGGCAATTATTTGAAAGTTTTTCAGAAAACTTTGCTTTGAAAATTGTTTAGTCGAAAAACTCTGAAATACAGAAATATATTGTAAAATATTTTTTTTTAACAAAATTAATGCTCAAATTTCCAAGATTTAGCGATGTCTAAGAACTCAGTTTCTTATTTACATACGTACATGTACATTGTAAAAAGCAGATTCTGGGTTTCTAAGCCTTTAGAGTTAAATCGCGCAAGCTATAATAGTAGGGGAAATTTTACGATATTAGAAAAACTTATCTTTTCCGTGTATTCTTTTTTATACTTCCAGAAGCACGAATGCAGAAAAACAGGTTTTTTACAATACGTATAAATTAGTTACCCGGGTAATTGATTCGAATTAGCCCATGACACAAATGCGTAAAATCTGTGTTGTTGTTGCACTAAATGTGCAAATATAGGCACAAGGCGTTACATCCGGAAAATGCTACAATTACATTTTTGATATTTTTAATTATAATGCATCAATAATGTAATTTCGGTCATTAAAGGGCGTAAAAGTATGAGTCTGTCACTTCGCTCCAGACAACTATATATTGTCAAAATAAGCCATTTCTGAAAATAAGATACTCCTCTTTTTGTCAAAAACTCAAAAACATCTTTGACCTGAAAATAAACTACCCACAATTGATGAAAGTTGCTACATAGTAAAGTCCAAGCTTTACTAAGAAAATTGATTCAAAGTTGCTTAAGTAAACTTATTCAAGAAGTCAAAATATATATATTTTGAAATTTACAACAAATGGGGTGGAGTCAATAGAAATATGACAAATTTATTAGATAGATTTGTCCTATTTCTATTCACTTCACCCCAAATTAAAGAACTTTTATTAATTGGATTTTAATTTTTATATTCAACGAGAAATTAAAATTTTATTAACAAAATATATTTATTGAATGTAGAAATTAAAAATCAAATAATAAAAAATATTTCTATTTTGGTTAAACTTTCAGAATATATGTAGTTTAATTTCCCAAACAAGTTAATTAAGTACTAATAATTAATTTATATAGTAGAATTTAGACTTTACTAATATAACAACTATTGGTGATTGACCAAAAATTGATTATATCTAAAAATAAGCTACTCTAGATTTTTTGTCCAAAATTGTCCAAAAAAGTAGCTTATTTTTGGAAACATATGGTAATCCTTATAGCAATTTTACTAAAAATTTTTAATAAATTATAATAATGAATTTAATTGATCAGCAAACTTATAATATTAATTAATTGTTTTTAATGAATTGCAGTAACTACTCATTAATTACTCTGAGGCTTATAATAAGTGATATAAGTAGTTGTAGGTTACATACAAACAGTTTATTTGAATCTATTTAAATAACAAATACAAGTTAATATATTTGTATAGTTAGACAAATTTTATACAATATATAAATATAGTTATAAAATTTTATAAACATAATTTATTTTTATTTGTATATATATTTATTATTTAGGTCTAGTTTCAGTATATACTAGAACTGGACTAGACCAGTCCAGTTCAGTAGTGGTCCACTGAACCAGTTCAGTCCAGAGGCCAATACTGATTGTACTAATTGGCCAGAGCGTAGCAACGGTCAATTAGTGTCTATGCAAAGTGATACAAAAATTGCTTTCCTAATGTGCTTCAATTGTAAAAATCTTGACAAATTTTACTTTTTTGATATACTTGCATATATATGATGTAAATCTTATCAGATATGGTATTTGAAAATTTTTTGTCTGTCCGTATGCATGTCTATATTTGTGCTTTAATGTTACCAACACAAGCATATTAACGCGTTTGTGTAATATGATAAACATCATATAACAGACATATAATGCTATGCATTAGCCTCGTATAAATGCTATATGCAGTTCTTAAATATTTGGCTCCTGCCCTACAATGCTACGCATTAGCCTAGTGATAAAAATAATTGTCCCTATAGTAAATAGATATTAGGTAATAAATGTTAGCGCCCTAATATAAATTTATATATTTATTTTTTTATTATGCATTTTTCTTTTTAAATAACCAATCAAATTACAGAAAATACAGCCAATTAAAATTTAGAAAATTATAAAATGTCAAAAGTCAAACAATTGAATAATTTTAAAATTATTAAATTTTAAATTTCAAAATAGGTCATTTCTATCTCTAAATGTCTCACACTATCCCTTAGATTGTAGTAGAACACAGGCAAATTTGCCTGCATTTTTGCACTTTTTTAGCTCTGATTTACTTTTTTAAAATACTAAAATAATTAAATAAAACATTGTACAATTATATTTGAAAATAAGGATTACTTTTTTGCAAAATTAGTTTTTATATTATAAGAAAATAAATTATAGTTACATATAAGCTGAAAATAGATAATTTTAAGAAAAAATTTTTTTAAAAAATTTTATTACAATTTTTCTGCGATCTTATTTAGTTTTAGTTTTAGAACTATAGTTCTTAAGACAATATTGTAGTTTATATAAAGGATGACAACTTTCATTATTGCAACTTTAATAATTTACTTGTAAAAATTAAGACTTGTATTAGAAGTAAAGATTTTTTTTATAGACGGGAACATATAAAATTTGAAAAAATCTAAAGAAAAATTTTAATAGTAAAAATGCCAATACAAGAACTTTAAACATTTATTATATTAAAGTTTTCCAATGATTTTAAAAAAATTTTATAACAAAGTTACTAAAACAAAACTTAAAGAATATTTTTTACTTAGAAAAGATATGGCTAAAATCAATATTTAAAATTTATTAAAAATTTTAAAATACGCAAGCAAATTTGCCTGTGTTACAATCTAAGGGATAGTAATAGATTATAACTAATATTTATCCATGATAATATCAACCAACATTACATATAAAATGTTTAAAACAAAAATTGTTAGAATTAGTATTAGGGGTTAGTTTGAATTAGGATAAGAAAGTTTATATAATACATTATATTCAGAATTGGCAAATATAATAATAAACAATTTTGTCTTTTTTTTTAGTTTCAAAGTGCTTGCTTGGAGTAGAGATATTACTCGGGTCAGAAATTTTGACTCGAGTTAATAAGATTCAGGACGGGTATTGACCCGGGTCATGAATCAGGTCAACCGAGTCACCCAATTAAATTACCTCACGTGACAATCAATTATCACTGGCCAATTAGAACTAAACATGTCAATAGAAGTATGTAAGGACCTGGACATATAGTACAGAGGTCATACGTTACGCATTTCAGCAAAAACCCCCGAAATTTGAAAAGCAAAAAATCAGTTTTTGGCAATTATCTTGGCATCCAGTGGTCCAATTTGAATAAACTTTTTTTTTAAAATGAAGCTCTCAGTGAGGCGCATTTAACAAAAAAAAAGTTCATTCAATTCTGATTACTGCATCAAAAGTTATTTAAATAAATAGATTTTGTCGTTTTTAGCAAATTAGGTCAAAATTGGCCAAAATCCAGTTATGGCCTATATGAGAGATGTCTGGGGTCCTAGTATGTACGTTTAACAAACTTGTGATCAATGAGCACAAGTTTGTTAAACGTACTTATATGTTAAATGTAAAATAGAGACTTTTTTTACAAATTAAATTTTGTAAAATAACTCTGTAGACAGGTGACTTTTTTTTTTGTTTTCTAGTAAGTTTCTTTTTTTATAAAACTTTATAGCAGTATATCAATATATTTGGTTTTTTGGGTTGCTAGTAGTTTTCAGCAGTTTTTGAATGAATCAAGCCTTGAGTATAAAGCAAATACATGTTTTTTTGGGTCTTTCATCTGGAATTAGAAGCTAGTGATAGCGTTGTTTTTTATTTTATTAATAAAAAGGTGATAAGAACTTGGAGTTTTTATTTTATTCTATATTTTGCAATTTTTATAGTTAACATAAGAATAAAATATAGAAAGGCTGCATCACGATAGGAATTATAACAAGAGTAATTAAGGGTATTACGATGAGAATATGCTTAATTAATGGAAAAACTCTTAATAATTTAAATAATGAAATTTATTCTTTATATTCATATGCACTTGTGGGCTAATATTGATACAAACTGTAAATATTAATTTATTGCATAGCAAATATATACTAATTAATGAACGGTCTAGTCTAATATATAAATGACCTCATAGAAAGAAAGTCGTATGATCAGCTATTGTCTGGGTAATTTATTTTATATTTTTATATTATAACAAAAATCAAAAGAATGTCAATATTTACCCGAATAACCTCACTTAGAAGCAAGGATTCAATATTTTAATAATATGATAATATTAAATTTCGCTAATATAAAGTTTTGTCTGCTTAATAATTAGTTTGATTGAATTGGTTAACAGTCACATTTTGATCGAATGTTCCCTATGATGTTTGACTCAGGTCAGACCAATTTTTGACCTGCGACCCTTATAACTCATTGAGTTGGGTCAACCTGTACGAGTCAACTGATCCAGGTAATATCTCTAGCTTGGAGCATAGAATTTTATTTAATTTACTTATTAGAAATTATATATGGATGAAAGTACACCTAGTCACATATCTTCAGTATTTAATTTAAGTGGTTTATTCAAAGAGAACCCCGGACATCTCTTATATAGGTCATAACTGGATTTTGGCTAATTTTGGTCCAATTTGCTAAAAACAACAAAATATATTTGTTTAAATAACTTTTGATCTAGTAATCAGAATTAAATAAACTTTTTTCTTTTAGATGCACCTCACTGAGAGCTTCATTTTTTAAAAAAAGTTTGTTCAAATTGGTCCACTGGATGCCAAGACAATTGGCAAAAACTGGTTTTTGCTTCTCAAATTTTAGGAGTTTTTGCTAAAAAAAAAACAAGTATGACCTTTATACTAGATGTCCGGGTCCTATTTAAAGGTTTTATATTAGCTACTATACATGCAACTAGTGTATTGACTCGATTATATCTCGATCATTGATCGATTTAGGTCAATAATCGAGCATCAATTAATAAGCTCGAGCAACAATAGATCAATCAATGATTGATGATGCTGATCGATCAAATAAGTAATATTGATCGATTAATGCGTGGCCACTTTAATTAGAATTATACATTTCTTTTTTTTTTTTTTTTTAAACTATTTGAAGATCGCTATTATTTTCTGATATCAAGTAACATTTAACTGGGAGAAAAGTTTCATTTCTGGTTACACAGATCAGGTATAAATATATCAGATATCTATTTTTTTCCCACATTTGTTTTTTTTTTTTACTTAACTAATTTATTTTTTTTTCTACCACTTATTACATAGCGAAATTTTTCCTGTGAGTAGTACTGTACTTTTCCATTCGGTTGTTTTCCGGTATCGTCGTTAGTTTGCGTCGTCCTTGCTGATGTTGCTGATTCGCTTTTGCGTTGCTTGAAATTGTGTACTGGTACTGTACTGTTCGTGTCGTGCTATCGTTTCGCTTTAACTGGTGCCTGAATACTAATTTCTTTTTTTTTTGTGCTATACTTTTTCTTTTTCAATCATTTGCTGTTGTCGTCATTGGTTGCGTTGTAGTGGTATTTCGCTTGAAGTCACAGTGTGCTAATACTGTTGGTGTCATATGCTAATTTTTTTTTTCTACATAATGATACTTTCTTTGATGCCGTCGTTTAGGTTGTTGGTAGTATCACTAATTTATGGTGTATTGTAAGTATTGTTTTTCCTGATTTATGACGTATTTTGAGTATTTCGTTTTTACGTTACTTGGTATAGATTCAAATAATTGGTTATTTCATAAAAATTTTGAATAAAAAAAACACTTTACCTCGAGTTGCCATATTCCGGTGCCGTTACTTGTCGTTTTGCTTTAACTTATAGTATTGCCAAAAAAAGCACACAGGCAAACATACACTAAGAAATCCACCGACTTGCCTCTTACACTAATTATTATCAAACAAAATGTTTGAAACAATACCACTGTCATGCTAAAAAATGACATTGTCAGAATAAGCAAGAGAAGAAGTGGTGGGTTTCATCGTAGAACAGTTAGTGTTAGGTTAGGTAGGGTTAACGGTTAGGTTTAGGTAGGTTTTATAATAGCAGTTATTTATGCGATGGTTATTGTTAGACTGATTATATTCATCGCGTAATGACATTTTGGGAATTTGTCATGCAGTGACTTTTAAATATTTTAAATAAACTACTTAAAGTGTAATGGGAAATTTCCCTCTGGTTAATATTAGAAATTCTATTATTAATTACAGTGTTAAATTAAAAAAGGTAACAAATGAATGAAGTATTATGTTTAATGAAAATGAAATAATTTTAATTTAAAAAAAAAATAGTATAAAATGATAAGAACCCTGGGAGTTATTATCCACTTACGTGACAATAACTTTTAATTATCGATCAATAATTGACTTAATGATTGATCGATTATATCTATTCGAGCTCATAAATTACATGCTTGATCGATCATACTCGATCAAGCATGCATCCTTGATTTTTGATCGATTAAAAAAATTTTTTTGGGGTCAATCATCGATCAACAATTTTTTTGTCGAGTCAATTCCCAACATGCAACCAACTACAGAAATTGCCTATTTAAACCTCTAATCTTCTATTCCTTAACTAATTTTAACTGCTTTAATAGATTATTTATAGTACCTATATAGTTAGCCTGAACTCTCTGAATTCTTTTTTCATAGCTTTTAGACCTATTTTATTCTTACAAAAAACTTGGTAGAGTAATATCTAATCTTATACTTCAGTAAGAGCGCTAACATTTATTAAATAATATTTTAGGAAGTGGGGGGTCAAGAAAAATCTTACTTTAGTTAAATTTAATTGGCTAAAATTCTATTTATAGACCTTATCTGGGAAGGGTGGCAATCAATTAATCGACAATCACTTCACCGACATAACATTTTACTGACAATTATTCACTAACAAGTTCATTTTACCGACAGTTTATTTCGCCGAAGCTCATTTCACCGACAAAGTAATTCTGGTCATTGTCATTAGGATCAGGGTAGAATTAGGTAGAATTAGGGGTGCTTTTTGAAAAAAACTTGTTGGTGAAATGAGCTTCGGTGAAACAAACTGTCGGTAAAATGAACTTGTCGGTGAGTATTTGTCAGTGAAATATTATGTCGGTGAAGTGATTGTCGGTGAAATAAACGAACCCACCTGGGAGTGGGGATAAGCCCCATAGTAAATAGATATTAGGTAATAAATGTTAGCGCCCTAACTTGCACTATGAATACTTGCAGTTAGAGATACTTTTGAATTGCTACTATTACCTTTTTGTTAATTTTAGTATATATTTTTATCTTTTTTTGGTACTTATCCCTTAGATTGTAGTAGAACACAGGCAAATTTGCCTGCGTTTTTGCACTTTTTTAGCTCTGATTTACTTTTTTAAAATGCTAAAATAATTAAATAAAACTTTGTACAATTATATTTGAAAATAAGGATTACTTTTTTGCAAAATTAGTTTTTATATTATAAGAAAATAAATTATAGTTACATATAAGCTGAAAATAGATAATTTTAAGAAAAAATTTTTTTAAAAAATTTTATTACAATTTTTCTGCGGTCTTATTTAGTTTTAGTTTTAGAACTATAGTTCTTAAGACAATATTGTAGTTTATATAAAGGATGACAACTTTCATTATTGCAACTTTAATGATTTACTTGTAAAAATTAAGACTTGTATTAGAAGTAAAGATTTTTTTTATAGACGGGAATATATAAAATTTGAAAAAATCTAAAGAAAAATTTTAATAGTAAAAATGCCAATACAAGAACTTTAAACATTTATTATATTAAAGTTTTCTAATGATTTTAAAAAAATTTATAACAAAGTTACTAAAACAAAACTCAAAGAATATTTTTTACTTAGAAAAGATATGGCTAAAATCAATATTTAAAATTTTATTAAAAATTTTAAAATACGCAGGCAAATTTGCCTGTGTTACAATCTAAGGGATATAAATATATCTCAAACTTCTGAACCAGTTAGCCCAAATGGATTGATTCATTTGGCATTAGGTGCTATTATAGATCTTTTTTTTTTGTTACTATTTTTATAGTATAGATTCTTTTCCTCTAGTACAACTCTATACTAGAGTTAAACCCTCAAGAATTTTTCCTATCTGGATATAAGTAAAATTAAAAAAAATAAATCCAGATTAATTCTATTTAAATCTGGATATAAATATATCAGATTAATAAAATATATCCGAATATGTTTATATCCAAATTGATAAATATATCCGGATTGCATATTATATCCGGATATAATATATAATCTGGATATAATTAGTATTATTTATTTTCTAAGGGAATAGAAATTATAGCAGAGGTTACCGACAATTATAGCACATGGATGGCCCTTTGGGCCATCTATGTACTATGATTTCCCCAGAAAATAAATAAATAATCCTCAGGAATGTGTTACTAGATGTTAATTAGACTACCATATTATTATTTTTACACAAGTTCCATATTTATATTTGTATTATGCTTTACTGACTTTTGAGCTTTACTTTATTTTGTTTATTTATATTATTTTTTACTGGTTATTTTTTTTATCGTCTTTGCTTTTTTACTTCTACGTTTAACTTTTTTCAAGCTCTTACTTTCACTTTGCTCTTATTATTTAGTATGCTTATTTACTTTGGTTTTTAAAGTTCTTTATATAAAACGTGAAACATATAAAAAAATTAGAGTTTTCCGATAATCAGGAATCTCTTATGGAAAGATTCCTGGTACAATATGATTATTATAAATGTGGTTAATTATGTGTAAAAATCATCATGAAGGTAGTATAAATAAGGGGATTAGGATATAATATTTAAACCAGATATAATATATAATCCGGATTATATATTATATTCAGATTATATATTATACCAGATTATATATTATCCCTTAGATTGTAACACAGGCAAATTTGCCTGCGTATTTTAAAATTTTTAATAAAATTTTAAATATTGATTTTAGCCATATCTTTTCTAAGTAAAAAATATTCTTTGAGTTTTGTTTTAGTAACTTTGTTATAAATTTTTTTTAAAATCATTAGAAAACTTTAATATAATAAATGTTTAAAGTTCTTGTATTGGCATTTTTACTATTAAAATTTTTCTTTAGATTTTTTCAAATTTTATATGTTCCCGTCTATAAAAAAAATCCTTACTTCTAATACAAGTCTTAATTTTTACAAGTAAATCATTAAAGTTGCAATAATGAAAGTTGTCATCCTTTATATAAACTACAATATTGTCTTAAAAACTATAGTTCTAAAACTAAAACTAAATAAGATCGCAGAAAAATTGTAATAAAATTTTTTAAAAAAATTTTTTCTTAAAATTATCTATTTTCAGCTTATATGTAACTATAATTTATTTTCTTATAATATAAAAACTAATTTTGCAAAAAAGTAATCCTTATTTTCAAATATAATTGTACAAAGTTTTATTTAATTATTTTAGCATTTTAAAAAAGTAAATCAGAGCTAAAAAAGTGCAAAAACGCAGGCAAATTTGTCTGTGTTCTACTACAATCTAAGGGATACTGTATCTGGACTATATATTATATCTGGATTATATTATATCTGGATATATTTTATTCAAAAAACTGAATCTGGATTTAGTCATCAACTCTTTCTGATGATTACTTGGACCAAATTTTCGACAGAAGAAAAACAAAATATTTTTTTGTTGGAGCGTTGCAGGTACTTAATAGTACTGAAGGATAACACAACCGTATAGTTTTTGAAAAGGTCAACTACTTGCCTTAGGGACTCCTTTCTCATATTCAGCATGCAAACCAAGAGCGTCTTTGTACAAGATAACTGGCAGGGGTGCCCTTGTATATGAAAATTTGGTGGAGACCAAAGTTTAGTGTCTTCGTTGACAAAGTATTCTGTGGCAAAACAATGGGAAACAACAGAAAATTGAGTTTTATCTTTCTACACTCTCCTTTAAATTTTCTCCAAGTCTCGTCTGCGCCCGTTTGAATTGTTTCGAAATTTTTGCCAAAAAGTGAGCAACCTAGTTTACCCTCCAAAGGATCGGCAGTGTTTACTCCTTCCAAATTGGGAATACGTCCCTGATTGGAGCCAGAACGTCACGAGTGAGTTTGGTGACAAACAAGTGAAGGTCAGATCTGGGACCCAGGAGGGACCATGAATAAATTTCTTTCCTTTTTTAGACGTAGTTTTCTATATGTACATATAATACTTTGGTAGGCGTTTCCTACGCAGTATTATATAATTTTTAACATTGTTGATGTTTTAGACGTTTTAACACCTTCATATTCTCTTCTTTAATTTCTTTATTTTTGGTTTTTCTTTTTGTCGGTTTGTTTTTCTTGTGTGTATTTTCTTTTGGTTTTATTTGTCAGTTTTCACTTAGTTGTTTTCGACCTCTTTTTAAATTTCCCCCTTACTTTTTCTTTATCTTATGAGAAGTTCAAGGATGAAGTTTTTTTGAAGGAGTGGAATATGAAAGGTAACTGGGTACCATGTTATAGGTGGGAGCGGTATCCATGCCATCGAGCTTGGCAACTCTCACTTGACAAACACCAGTGCGACAATCCTTCTTAGGCGCCCTTTGTGGTAGTCGGGTTGTGGCCTGTTTTATAAAGTAGATCTTATGTTATTCTGTATAATTTTTTTGTATTTAGTAGCTTAATCGAATAAATGGAGCAAGATTGTCAAAGTTTAAAAAAAAAAATCTGGATTTAGTTAAAATTTGGATTAATCTGGATATAAATATAAATCTGGATTCATGTCCTACTTCTACTTTATACAGATTGAATCAATAAATAAGGGGCATCCATAAATAACATTATGTACCACCCCATAGTAGCGCTGGACCCCACTCTACTATCCCTTAGATTGTAGTAGAACACAGGCAAATTTGCCTGCGTTTTTGCACTTTTTTAGCTCTGATTTACTTTTTTAAAATACTAAAATAATTAAATAAAACTTTGTACAATTATATTTGAAAATAAGGATTACTTTTTTGCAAAATTAGTTTTTATATTATAAGAAAATAAATTATAGTTACATATAAGCTGAAATAGATAATTTTAAGAAAAAATTTTTTTAAAAAATTTTATTACAATTTTTCTGCGATCTTATTTAGTTTTAGTTTTAGAACTATAGTTCTTAAGACAATATTGTAGTTTATATAAAGGATGACAACTTTCATTATTGCAACTTTAATGATTTACTTGTAAAAATTAAGACTTGTATTAGAAGTAAAGATTTTTTTTATAGACGGGAACATATAAAATTTGAAAAAATCTAAAGAAAAATTTTAATAGTAAAAATGCCAATACAAGAACTTTAAACATTTATTATATTAAAGTTTTCTAATGATTTTAAAAAAATTTTATAAAAAAGTTACTAAAACAAAACTTAAAAAATATTTTTTACTTAGAAAAGATATGGCTAAAATCAATATTTAAAATTTTATTAAAAATTTTAAAATACGCAGGCAAATTTGCCTGTGTTACAATCTAAGGGATATAAAAAATTTTTTCAAAATCCATATGTTTATATATAAAATTTTACAAAAACTTGAATATATTGTGACACAGTAATCCGATTTGGATGATTTAGGTACTATTCGATTTGTCTCAGTGAGACGAATCCAACGATACCAAAATTATTTCATTTGGATCACTGATCACTAGTTATTCGCAAAAAACTATTAATTTTTTAGTAATTTTATAAAAAAACATAATAACCAATAGTATTTGGCCAATAAAATTTGATACAGTGAACCAAATGAAATGAAATTGGTACTATTCGACTCCTCTCACCAAGACAAATCGAATGGTACCAAAATCATTAAATTTGGATCACTGGTTCAATTTTTAGCCAATTTTTTCTAAAACATTTACATTATATTTTTTGACCCCCCACTTGTTGAAAAAAACGTTATTGTTTGTCCAACCCCTCTCTTGTATAACGTTATTTATGGATGCCCCCTAATAGGTACATATTAGGTACATAATGGGAACTAGGTTTTTTGGTATATACTTATTATTCTACTATAGATCTACCAAATAACCAATACATATCAGTTGTATATATAGGTTGCATATAGGTAAAATAATAGAAGGTAGATTGATATCAGTAACATAAAGGTAGTGACAGATATTATATAATATTTTAGGAGAGTCTCTAAAATCTTATGTTAAATATAGAAGTTCATAATAGCCAATTAAATTTCTTTTATATAGAGTGAAGAGAAATAAGGATATAGTAAAATACCATATGTTGCCAAAATAAGCTACTTCTTTTTGCTAATTTTTAACAAAAAAAATCCAAGAGTAGCTTATTTTCAAGTTATTTACTACTTTAAATAATTTAAAGTACAACAAAGGGGCAGCTTATTTTCAAATACAAAACTTTAATAAGTAAAATTTATAACAATAAATAAATATGCTGTAAACAATAAATAAATATGCTATTGACAATAAATAAATATGTTATAAACAATAAATAAATATACAGAAAAAATTAGGAATAGCTTATAAAGTGTTTTTTGTATAATTGCTACATAGTAAAGTCCAAATTTTACTAAATAAATCGATTAAAATTACTTAAATAAACTTGTTTAGCAAATTAAAATATACATACTCTAAAAATTTCATATAAATTGGAGAACTTTTTATTATTTGACTTTTAATTTTTACGCTCAATAGCTTTTTTTAAAAAAAAACTATTGAACGTAAAAATTAAAAGTCAAATAATAAAAAGTTCTCCATTTTTATAAAACTTTAAAGTATGTGTATTTTGATTTGCTAAACAAGTTTACTTAAGCAACTTTTAATTTTTTTTTTAAAATTTGGCAGTCTTGCCGCAACTTTATTTATACATATTTTGTAACGCTGGTACATTATGTATTTTGTCTACTCTATAGTAACTATTATATTAAAGTGCGATCCACCCAGGTGTCATCAAAGGATCCTTAAATTGACTGCTATAACAAACTTTTTCTCATTGTAATTCCTTATCTAGATAGACTTAAAGTGTCCGAATCACCGATTGGAGTTTGCTGCCTATCATAACCGCCTACTTCTTAACTCTCTTCTTTTAACTTCTCGAGTAGCAGGATTCTACTATAATAAAAGAGACAAATAAAGAAAATTAAAGAAAATAAAAAAAAGGGAAAAGCTAAAATACCTAAACGAAGACCAAAGAAGTACAAAGTAAAAATAAAAGACAAAGGAAGAAGGCAAGAAGTAAATAGCTATGATAGCACTATTTATGCCTATGCCTGGCAATAAAAATTATATAATACTATGCAAGGAAACGCCTCGCCAAAGTATTATATGTATATAAAAGAAAACTAAAGGAACATTTTAGAATTTATTCTTTGCAGATTGTTTACTTTATTGCGCCACATCTTATTACGTGTCCATTCCTGTTTATCCACCTGCATGCCTTCTTCTCGATTAGGATAGAAACAACAATACCGATCTTTTGGAGGAATACGCCGAATTTTCCACTTTTTATCCAAAATTCCAGAAAAAAATACTTCAAGTGAGAATATGATAGTAGGTATATGGTCAAATATATTCTTGTACCCAAAACCTTTAAAGAGTGTATTGAAAAACTTATTTTTTAGTTCATCGCCTAGCCAAACTATAAAACCTTCATCAACGGAAAAAGACTTTCACCAGAATTTCTTGTACCAAGGGCACCCACTGCTAGTTATCTTGTACAACTGATGCTTCTGGCTTGCTTGCCAAATATATAAAGGAGTCCCTCGAGAATTTAAATAAGATAGCTAACCTTTATAAAAACTAGTTCTAATAGTTGCTTCGTCTTTTACTAAAAAAATGTTTGTTTTTTTTTGTTCAGAATTTTATACAGTAATCGACAAGAAAAGTGATTAATGCTTAAGCAACTTTAATTAATTTGCTTAGTAATATTTAGATTTTACTATGTAGTAATATTTATCGATCGTGGAAGTAGCTTATTTTCAGAACTAAAAATTTGTTAATTATCATTTGGTATGACAAAGGGAGTAGCTTATTTTTGGGTCAAAGATGTTTTTGTGTTTTTGGATTAAAACTGGGGATATTTTATTTTAGGAGGTAGCTTATTTTCAACAATATATGATAATCAGTGTTGGCTTGACCAGACCAATTTGACCATTGGACCAGACCAATTTGACCAATTTGACTGGTCTGGTCAAAGGACCTGTACTGGTCAAATTGGTCAAATAGCATATTTAATATAATTTATTATATAATATATATATAATATTTATATAATAGACTTGACCAATTTGACCAGTTTGACTAATTGACCAATTTGACCAGACCAATTTGACCAGCAAATTTTTGGTTAACCACCATATCACCTAACACTGATGATAATATATATAATATATGTCACGGCTAATGCTGAAGTTGGCTAATGCTGAAGCTCAGAGGTCTCGATTAGAAACTATAAGCCCTGCTAAAATCCACATATACTCTATAAATATAAAATTTACACCCAAACCCTACCCTAACCCTATAAGACAAAAGCGAAAAAAACATCCAAAAAAAAATTTAAAATTTTATATTAAAGTAGGTCAAAGCTTTAGCATTAGCCATACAATATATTATTACTCTAACATTAATATACAGAGATATTTTAGTAATATCTCATTATTTTACTTTTGGTACTATTTGAACTAACAAAAGATAATAGGATGTTCCTATAGGTTATTGCTATATTACTAATATCGATCTACCTTCTATTAATATGTATTAGTTATTTGGCAAATTTATAGTAGAATAACAGATACATACATACTAGAAAACTTGTTTTCTAATATATATGGTATATACCTGTTATTCATTGATTCAACCTGTGCTAGTAAGGGGGCATCCATAAATAACATTATGTACCCTCTCATAGTAGTGCTTGATCCTCCCTCTACTATATAAAAAAATTTTCAAAATCCGTATATTTATATATAAAATTTTACAAAAACTTGAATATATTGTGATATAGTGATCCGATTTGGATAATTTAGGTACCATTCGATTCGTCTTAGTGAGATGAATCCAATGATACCAAAATCATGTCATTTGATTACTGGATCAAAAGTTATTCACAAAAAAACTATTGATTTTATAGTAATTTTATAAGAAATCATAATAACCAATAGTATTTGGCCAATAAAATTTGATTCAGTGATCCAAATGAAATAAAATTGGTACCATTCGACTCAGCTCACAGAGACGAATCGAATAGTACCAAAATCATTAAATTCGGACCTCTGGATCATAATTTAGACAAATTTTTCTAAAAAAATTGCGTTATATTTTTTTGATTTCCCTCTCTACTTAATAAATAAACATTATTTTTTGTCAAACCCCCTCCCCTCCTCTTGTATAATGTTATTTCTGGATGTCCCCTAACTAGGTTAGTGAGCTCTAACTTTTAAGAGCAGTGTCATTAATCACCTGATTATTTTTTATCAGAGGCCTATCTCTTCCCTCTTCTTTAATATATATATTATCAGCAAAAATATATATGTGTAAACTTGCGCAAGCTTTTACAGTATGTAAGAAAATTGTAAACTTACGTAATATTTAGTGTAAAATTGCATAAGTCTTATGATGTGTAAGAAAATTGTAAATTTATGTAAAATTTTCCGTAAATTTACGATTTTCTTATGGTGTGTAAGAAAATTGTAAATTTATATAAAATTTTTACGTAAATTTACAATTTTTTTATGGTACGTAAGAAAATTGTAAACCTACATAAAATTTTTACATAAATTTATGATTTTTTTACAGTGCATAAAAAAAATAAAAGACCATTTTACACTAATTTTCGAATTATTTCAAAATAAATCAATGTTTAACTAATATTTTCGAAATATTTCAAAATATTTCGAAATATTTTTTAAAAAAAAAAAAAAACTGAAAAAAATTTTTAAAAAATTTCCTATGCCCATCTAATTCGTAATGCATTCTAGATCATAAAAATATATACTACAAAATAAAAAAAAACTTAAAAAAAAAAACACCCCGTTTCAATCTATTTTTACCACCCTCTCTTTTACCTTCCATTCTTTTTTTTTTCTCTCTTTTTTTTTCTCTCTCTTTTTTTTCTCTTTCTTTTTTTTTTAATATTTCGAATACTTTCTAATATTTTAGGACGATCTGCAACCTGAATCATATCAATAACACGTTTTACTAATAATTTCCAAATGTTTCAATAATTTTCGATGACTGTACCACAAAATCAGATTAGATCTTTGTTTTTTTTTTTGTTTATAATTTAGATCTTCTATCAATTTACATTGTTTCTCCGTTTTCCTTTTGGGTTTTGTTACATTTTTTTTTAGTTTTGTTTTGTTTTTTTTTATTTTTTATTTTTTTTTTATTTTTTAATTTTTAAATTTTTTATTTTATTTCTATACTTTACCACTGGCACTTTGCAAGAAATCCAACGACTTTTCGACACTTTGCACAAGCCAACTCAGACTTTCAACACTTTGCAAGAACACATTCCAGCAATTTCTAAATTTCAAGAACACAAGTTTTTGCAAGGTTTCATTTCATTTATTTTTTCGTTTCATGTTTTTTGTTTTTGTTTTTTTGTTTTATTTTTATAAATTTATTTTATTTTGGCACTTTGCAAAAACTTTCGACGATTCTGAATTGCAAGATTACAAACTCTTACTTCAAAGAAATGGAGATTTGGAGCTTTGTTTATTTTTTTACTTAGTTTGCTTACATTTTTGTTTTTGTTTGTTTTCTTTTTTTTTACTTTTTATTTTATTTATCACTTACTTCTTTCAAAACTTTGCAAGAAAACAATTTGACTTTTTCAACACTTTACAAGAACACCAATTCTAACGTTTCTGGCACTTTGCAAAAAGTCGCAAATATAATCGAATATAAGCAAATATGAGCGAATATAAACAAATATAAATAGTTTATTTTTTTTTGTTTTTGTTTTTTGTTATTTTTTTCAGGGTTGTTTTTTGTTTTTTGTTTGTTTTTTTTTACTAGCACTTTTTAGGAAGTTGCGAATATGAACAAATATAAGCGAATATAATAGTTAAACAAAAAAGAAGAAAAATAATAGCTACTATAGGGTAAGAAAAATAAGTGTATAGAGCTATTATTATGCAACGAAGTGTGAAAGTAGTTTAAAATATTACTATTTTTTCATTTTTGTTTTTTTTGGTTTTATTTTTTTTTGTTAATTTTTTATTTTAGGAAGTAGTGAATATTAGCGAATATTAGCGAATACAAGCGAATATTATAGTTAAAACAAAGAAGAAAAAAATAATAGCAAACTGCAGGATGAGAAAAATAAGTGTTTAGAGCTAGCATTATGTGACAAAGTGCGAAAGGATTCAAAATATTACTATTTTTTTCATTTTTGCTTTTTTCATTATTTTTTCGATTTTAGTTTTTTCTTGTTTTTATTTTTTTTGTTATTATTTTTATTTTTTTATAAAAAATGTATAATAATATATAATAAAATATATGATATTGATTAAAAATATATATTAAAGTAAAATATAATGTATAATAATAATAAAGTAAAATATAATGTATAATAATAATAAATAAAAAATATAAAATTTTATATTAAATTGCGAAACCTTGTGAAAATATATGAAAACATGCAAAAATCTGTAAATCATTTAAAAAATTTGCAAAAAGCATGATTATGTGAATTTTATTATTAATTGATTATTAATTAATCGTAATATCGTAATATATCATTGATTTATGCCAGTTTTCGCTAGTTTTCAATGTTTGTTGTTTATAATATTTTTGCTATATTTCGAATTTACTATGCTATAAAAGTTCATAATTATTACAATTTGTAATACTCCGAAGTTACTATTGCGTAAACTTTCGTAATTACAGTCGTCCCTCCCTACAGTCACCTCCCATATAATCACAAACTCCATACAATTACATGGTTTTTGGTTACCGATTTTTTTGTTATTAAAACCTCTTCTATATAGTCACAAATGCTTATAATCACTATCACACATAATTTCATATTTAAAGATATTTTTTAATAGTAAAATGACTTCCATATAATCATACCCGCATGGGCCAGGTAGGGCCAGGTACGGTAATACAAGCTCCTGGAGAGGAAATAGCCAATCGGAGAGTGCAAAATTTTTTGTTTTAAGCGTTGCAAATACTTAAGAGATTGAAGTTAAAATAACGAAGGTACACATACATACAGCATGCTAAGGTTAGTTCTATGACTTCATACTGAATGATTCATTTCGGGATCAAACGAAACCCCCTACATGCTATAAAAAACTTATTGAAAGAATTGAAAGGTATTTGTGATATATCGAGATATTTATTGAATTCGCTCTGTAAATTAATAGTTGTATAAGTATGGTACAAAATGATTAGGCAAGCGATCTTATTGAGGGAAGTTTAAAAACTATTAAGGAAAATTTCTTGATTTAAGGAACAAGAATTTCAAGCGATGACTAGATAACACGACTTTTTTTTTTACTAGCGATATTTTCAACAGGATTAAAAGGTTTGTTCACCATGTTCATTTCTTGACTTAGATTGATTGCCAAATCAAATTCGATTGTGGTTGTGCATTTACGCATATGCCATTCAATCGAATCTGAATACTAATTTGTATATAACCTGAATCTGGACGAATCTGGACGAATCTGGATTTAATTATTCAATCCGTATTCTATATGAATCGTTAGTACGATGGGTGGCACGAAGTGCCACCCATGTTACTCAGTACATTTGGTCGTGTTGGCAATTTTTTGCGGCCAATTTTTTTAGTAATTGGTTGGCAAACGACCAACGGCCAATTGGCTAATAATTAAATTTCGGGCAAAAATTTCTAACTTACACAATATTAAAAAAGACTATACAGTAATCGCGCAACTGGACAACAATCATGTAATTGTTCAAGAGATTGTAAAGGTGCGCAGTGGTCTAAAGTTTGATCGAAGACGTATTATTTTGCAAACAGTGATAATTTATAATAATTTATTTTATTTATTATTAATTTAGGACCTTTAATTTTTATTTACTTCATCATTAATTAAATTATGCGATTCCACTAGTTAAATTTAAATTTTAGCCAGATCCAAGCATTGCTTGGAATATTTTGAATAGGAAGGAGGAGAAAACATAAACATTAGCTGTATTTTGCAAGAAAATCTTGCTGGCAACATCATAGGGAAAATGAACTTTAATCAGATAATGGAAAAGCATTAGTAGATGTGCTTTACAATAATATGCTGCTAATTTCCTTGGATCTTAGAAGTAAGAACTTGAGCTATAAGTTGAAAAAGATTGAATCGTGAAATAATAATCTTGGATCGGAAAGATGGATGACTTTGCAAGAACACTATTCTGAAGGAACCATATAGTAAACTTGGATTAGTAAGAGGAAAAACATTGGCAGATGCATTTTTCAAAAATAGTGAAATCTTCAGAATAATAATTCTGGATCGGAATGAGGAAAAGCAGCATTAGAATATGCACTTTACAAGAACTGCTCTGAAAGATTGAATCTTTGATTTATTGAACATGGACTAGAAAAAGGAAAGGCATTAGCATGTGTGCTTTATGAGGACGATGCATAAATTTTAGAGCGGATTTACCTTGGTTCTGAAAGATTTGATTCTTCGAATTAATGGGTTACATATTACTTCATTTCACAGATACCTTGTTTTACAGATAATCAGCTTATAGACAAGTTTATTTTAAAGACAAGTTACCGACAGATCATTTTATAGACAGATCATTTTATAGTGCAAACAATCTTTAATGCTAATTCGAAAGTTTTTGTCAATAAAATAAACTGCCTATAAAATGAAATGACTGTAAATTAATTGTCTTTAAAATAAACTTGTCTATGAACTAATTGTCTATAAAACAAGAGTGTCTGTAAAATAAACTTCTGTGAAGTGATAAGTAACCAATCTTTGTTGAATCTTAGTTGAATGAATCTATTCTGCTTATTCACGACGTTCCTTTTGTAGACATAAGACTTCACTGACAATCGCTTCACCAACAGGTTTATTTTACAGACATTAAATTATCGACAATTAATTTAACAACATGTTCATTTTACTGACACCAACATTTAATTCACTGACAATTAATTCATCAAAGAGCTTAATTCGGGAAGTTTGAAGAACAATAAACCAAATTATATAATTAAACTCTCAGCCTAAGTTAGGGATAGTGTTAGGGTTAGAATATAGTATAATAATGCCGATTTGCAGTGAATGAAGTTTGTCGACGAATTAATTGTCAGTGAATTAAATGTTGGTAAAACAAACGTATCAATGTCAGTAAATTAATCATCTGTGATTTAAATTCAAATCTGATAAAAATCTAATACAAAACTTGTCCACTATGCATACCGGTTTTGACCAGTGTTGTTAATATCACTATTTGGATTTTTGAATTACGGTTATTTACCTGGTTCGAGTCAAGTCATAAGACATCAGATTAGTTAAATAACTTCAATGTCCAACGATACGCATAGTAGATGCACAGTTTTATAAATATAATCTCATCTTATTGGCACATATTTTAGATATCAGCACGTTCTATAGTTAATTGATTAAATAATCGATTCATTAGTTCAAATAGTTAATTAACATTGTCTCAGCTAAATTAACAACACTGGCTTTGAGTATTTAAAAAAAAGATTTTTTATAAAAAATTATAATTTACTTCTTTATAATCACATATATTTATAATTTTATATTATGTGATTTTATAGAGGTACTTTATATAGTCACACTTCTATACTATCACCGGATAGGTATGTGCCCAACTGTGTGATTATAGGGGAGGACGACTGTATTACCTCTACGTAATACTCCAAACTAATAGTAAGTTTTCACAAGTTTACATCTGCGTAAAAATTATAGAGGTTTACGTATTTTTTTTTGCTGATAATAGTCATGTGAGATGGCTTATATTATTATTATTTTTTTAATCTTACAACCTAGTGCTCTTATCATTGCAACCATTCATTTAAGCTGCCTTCACTTAAACACATCTCAGATAAGCCATCCGGCTTGCCCTAAGCTGCCCAAATAACCTCTTGGGTCCCTCTCCTACAGTGTTTCAGTTCTTGTCGACGGAGCTTCAGCCGCTCAGAAAGTCACTATGAAAAAAGCTTCATCTGGCTTGCCCTAAGCCACCCAAATGTGAGTTGGCGCCACATTATTTAAACCTTCCTGCAGGAATGGCTGATCTTTCTTAGTCCAAGCCCTGTGAGTATATAATATTACACAAGAAATACCGCCACAAGTTCATAAAGTATCTGTGGCCTTTTACTATGTCTTGTGACTTCGGTTATTTTCAAATTGGGTTTTGACTATCAAATTCAAATTACCACCAAACAGAATTGAACTGGCAACTTTCGAATGGAGACCTGGGAGCATAACCACTATGCTACCAACCCGCAGGTTTGGCTTGTATTATTATTTACAGGGCTTACAAAATATTAAATATAAAATATAGTTCATGATACCTAAAGACTAAAACATGTGACTTGTTCCATTTTAAAAAATTTTATATTGAAATTTACTATTTTTATAATTTCTTGTATTTTGATTGGCTAAAATATTTTTTCAAACATTTTTTTAAATTAGAATAACAAAATTAGCCAATAGCAAGAGGTCAAAACATGTTACTTGTCCCATTTTTATTAATTTTTTGATATATCATATAAAAATTAAGCATCTTTAAAGTAGTATAAATCAAAAATATATAATAATTATTTTAAAAATAAAGCTACTACCTGCAGGTCAATAGCAAAGGTAGTTATGCTCTCAAGTTGCCAAACATAAGATCGCCAGTTCAACTCCTACTAGTGGACAAGAAAAAACTATACTTGATTACAAGATGGACAGGCTGAACTAGAATGCTAGGACCATAGTTGGAAACTTAACTATATAAATGCACGTACGTGCTTTATAAAAACAATCCTGGTAAAAATCTAGTTAATAAATCTGAATATCTCTGGCAAAATTCCAGTTGAATTAGAATACTTCTGCCATAATTTTAGTTGATGTATGTGGTTAGCTGTACAACCTAATAAAAGAAAGGAACTACAAAATCTGAATTGGATAGAAAGTCGAGTAACCCTTTGTGAGGCGGTGATGAAAAACTTCCAAAAGAGTCAAAATGGGTTACCAGACAGGCATGGTAATAAAAGACAAGACCAAGTATGGAATTAGAAAGGAATAGATGGCCTATAGATTGTGAAGATAAATTAGAAAATAAAGTGATGTAACAAAAAGATGTAGAGGCCCTATGACCACTATAAAAATTGAAATAAAAAATGTGTACCAAATGTGCTCTGATACCAGTAAGCTGAAAGGTTAAAAAAAAAAAAATAAAGCCACTAAGTTATAGCAAATTAACTTGGCTACAATTTAGTGGGTTCATATTATAGTGGGTTCATATTATTTCGTCAACAATCACTTTACTGACATAACGTTTCACCAGCAAATACTCACCGAAAAGTTAATTTTACTAACAGTTTGTTTCACCGAAGTTTATTTCACTGACAAGTATATTTTCAAAAAGCACTCTAACTTTAGCCCTAATTCTACCTAATTCTACTCTAATCCTAATGAAAATGACTAGAATTACTTTGTTGGTAAAATGAGCTTCGGTGAAATAAACTGTCGGTATAATGAACTTGTCAGTAAATAATTGTCAGTAAAATGCTATGTCAGTGAAGTGATTGTCAATTAATTGATTGCTACCCCAATTTAGTAGCTTTTTTTCATATCTTTTATATACAGTATCAAGAGCTATTAATTTTTGAAATTATTTTAATCTTTAGATGTCATGCACTATATAAAAAAAATTATATATAAAACCATAGCACTATAGTGCTATTATAATGCTATAGCACTATAAAATAAATATCTTAAAAAAAATAATACAAAATTTTTTTAATTTTAAAATAATTTGATTTAAATAATTTTGAACTTATTAAAATTTTCATATTATAAAATTATTTTGGTAATTAATAAATTGAAATTTCTTATTATTAATTAAAATTTAAATATATGGGCTAGGTGCTAGAAAAAGAACCAAAAATGACAATTTTTCAAAAAAGGGTTTTTTACATAGAATAAAAGTAGAATCTTTTTTCACTTAAGATATAAAAGTAGTTGTATTAATAAAATTTTGTAGTGGTACTTTAAAGTTTGCATTTTCTTATAATTTATTATAAAATTTATAAGAAATAATCTAAAAAGTGCACCTATGCACTCTGTGCCCCCTAGTGCTCTCTAATGTACTAGTAATAATTTTGTCTAAAGTTGGGTTAGGGTTAGGGTTAGGATCAAAATTAATACAAAATTGCAAGAGGATTATTTTTTGTTAGACATGCAGTAGGTGTTATCTTAGAAAATTTTGAGATATAAAAATAGTGGGCACAAAATGCATAGTGCGCTTTTAGTAAAGTTCAACTTATAATATAAAAATTGATTTTCTGAAGATCTTTTTTTTTTGTCATTTTTGGTCCTTTTTTTAGCACCTAGCCCATATACTGCCCATATTATATACAGGGTTGTTACATTTACTATGTTTGTTCTATTGGCTTCTAATTCTATTCATTTTTTTCATTTTTCTATTGTAAATTTTTAGTATTAAATTTTACTAATTAAATACAAAAACATTTTATATTTATTATTAACTAATGGTCTAACAATATATATTTAAATAATTGCAAATTATTAATAAAAAAAATTTTTTTTATATTAAGACAAAAAATTAGACTTTTGTTCTATTGTTCTTTTGCCAACACTAATTATATAGTTTGGTACAAAAATTTTTAATATTTTTAATTTATTAAAAGTAATTAGTAATAGGATCAATAAGCATATATCTTTGGGTTGCTAGCATAATAGTTATTCTAAAATTTTAATTTATAAGGTTGTTAGTTCAAATTCTTCTAGTAGTTAACAATAAAAAATATACTAACTAGTCATAGCTAAATTAAAAAATTAAAACAATATAGGACTAATAAACTTAAAGAAATAGATTAAGCAGTACTTGCTATTTAAAAATCTATTAACAAATTTGACAGTTATAGCCCTAATTTGAAATAACTGAAATTACAAGACATAATGAAAAACCAAAATCTAAACTTACTAGATACTTCATGAGTATGAACTTGTAGTAGCATACTCCTGATATGTGATATTAATACCAATAAAATGCCTTAATCCAGTTTACTGTAGATAGTTTCCACTAGAAGTTAAAGAAATCAGCTGCATACTAAATACTTAGGTGGTTAAATAGACAAGCTGGATATTATTTAAGAACAATCTAAGAACAATTAGCAAAAGGTTAAAATAGTGGTAGGCAACTTAAAAACTAGTGCAAGGTATAAAAAAAAAATTAATAGAAAAATAATTGTTTTAATAATTTTTTTGATAAAATAAAAAATTTTATTTATAGTAACTTTTTTAAAAAATTTATTGTAATAGTAATTTTTATATATGATATTTTATATAGTAAAAAAATATATTGCTTAACTTTAAACTAATTTTTTAAAGGAACTTGAGACAATTGGCTTTTTTAAAATTTAAGTTAATTCACTGTGGCATGATATGACGAAAATTAGTCTAACAATAAGGTAGGTTAGTGATGGCAGAAAAATGTCGCGGTTTCGTGAACACAAACCTCTACCGACCCGATAATTCAAATTACACATTACGTTTAAATACCAATAGTTCTTTGAATGTACGTAATAACTTAATTATTACGTACGTTTAAAAAACTATTGGTATTTTAAACGTAATGTGTAATTTGAATTATTGGAGAGGGCATTTTTCTGCCACCACTAACCTACCTCTTAACGATATAATTTCTTTATGAATTTTTTATTATTATTATTTTTTTTTACTTGAATTTCATTATTCGATGGAGAATTTGAACAATTAATCAAACTGAATTACCTTTTTAAGTTCAACATCTCTAAATGCATTTGAGTCTGAAACACTTACGGAAACAACAAATTATTCTCCAAAGTAATTAAAATCAGATCCTTTCTGAGACGAACTTACTGAACCGGTGATAAACGATATTATTAAACTTTGCAATAAATCTTATTTGGGTTATTAGCCATTAAATATGTAAATTTCATGTGTTTGTTTTAATAAATATAATAGTGATAGCAGATTTTATTAACTTGCATAATTATTAGTACATTTGTATGAATTGAGTTCGAGAAAATCGGTTTATGTATGCTGTGTTCTAATGGGTTTTAAAGCACAAACTAACCAGTCGGAATCCCTACTCTCTACATAGTGAATTCGATGATAGACTCTTGATATAGTGAAGAAAATTTCTTGGCCCGATCACTTCAATACAACGAGTGACTTTGTATAATAAATTTTAGAAGCTTTGGATTATCTATTTTTTTTTTTTTTTTAAAAAAAAAAAATTCGAAACTGATTTCGGGATTAAGACTTTCCGAAATTAGTTTCGGATAGGTTTGAGTACCAAGTATATCTTACTTCCAGATCGCTAGAGGCATATGTAAAAGTGAGAACAATAGAATAATAATATGGAAATAGATAGCGCAGATTTTAAGTCAAAGAAATACTTGAGAAGACGTAATAATGTAACAGAATACAATGGTTCAAGAGATATTTTATAAAAGTGTATTAAAAAGAAAATTTATTTCTTTAAAACTTATTTATGATTGTAGTAATATGTAATCATAATTTAATGATTTAATATGATATATTTGTCCTGCATAACATTTGTCAGAACAATAATAAAAATAGCTATACCAAAAAAAAAACTATATATATGATTATTATAATATTTACATAGAGATAGGATCCTTCCATCTGTTGTATTTAATGGTCATTTGTTTACAATTTTGATATAAAATTAAAACAACAAAAATTAACAGACATCCGGATCTCATCTCTATATTTACACAATAGACATAATAAATGTTGAAATATCTATTAATTATATGTATTGTTTAAAATCTATATCAATTTTTTACTCAAAGGTAATTCGCTATATTATACTAGCCACTAATACACTTATATCGTCTTTCTTTCCACCTTGATAGTATAACCCTTCTTGCATAGCACGACTTTGAAAAGGGCTTTCATGATTAATGTCTTCACTAGCAGCTTTAGCGCGCCATGCAAGTGAATCACTAATCACTTGAGGATCTACTCTAAGACCACCTTGTTGAGGATTAGTAAATTGAGCAATTTCTTCGAGTATATCTTCTTCATATAAATTGTCAAAGATACCATCAGACCCTATAACTATCAAATCTCCTTTTTGAATTTTAATCGTAAATTCTTGAGAATCTTTTGGTTTATCATAAGAATAAATGCCTAATTGAAAGGGATAATTAAAACTGTGTTGCTGCTCTTCGTTTCTGAATATGATATTATTATGACGAATAACACATAATCCACAATCACCGATGTTTGTTATCCGAAGTTCATCATCTCGTAGAACTGCTATTAACGCTGTCGAAGAACCAACGACTCCCTAATATCAAAATAAATAAAATTATATAATGAATTATGAATATTTAAGGGAATTGATATTTCCGGATCCGTTTCTACACCTGTAATTTATGTGAAACATTTTGGTTCGCAATTCTTTAAAATTTTAAATGAAGATATTTCGACAACTGCCTAAGGTAATTTTTTAAGATATCATAATTTAAAGTTTTCCTCAACCTCTATTTGAAAAACTTTGAAGATATCTTTATATTTATCTAATGAAATTTGATGAAAATTTTTATTCTATGGACATAGAATTCAAATAAAAATTTTCGACAAATTTGGCTAGGTGTATCGTAATATCTTCATTTAAAGATTTAAAAAAATTCAAATGATTTTACATAAATAACAAAGGTGACATGGTCACGGTTGATGCTTACAATTTAAGTTTATCTGTTAATTTTTTTATTAGGCGTGATATTTATTTGTAATTCTGACTAAAAATTCAACATCAACCGCGACAAATATAAGATAACGGATCTGAGAAGGATTGTTTGAATAGAAAAGAGTACTATAAAGGCACGCTCCTGGGACCAAGATTTAACAATGTGCATTTAGAGAACAATAAGAAAAAGTGCATTTATAGAGGGCATGTATATATTTGGGCCAACGTTTGAGCGTGACTTATAGAAGGTGCACTTATAGAGGGTGCACTTATGGAGGTTTTACTGATAAAAGAAATTTACCTCTAATGTACAATCACGTATACTCTGTTCATAGCTTGCTTGCATAATCTTTGTTGGATTAACATCCTTAACATTATTATACTTTTCAAGCTCTGTATACGCATAATGCATTAACTTCCGGGAATATAAAGCTGAATTTGCTATTAAAAATTCATCAGAATCGACATTGCGCCAACCACCAACACCATCTGCAACGCCTAAGGAATCATGTCGTCTGAAAAAGCTATCTTCACCACAACAAACACTAAAATATTGTTTGTCTTTAACAGTAGATACAAATTTGTTGGTATGTTTAGCTATACCGGAAGCACCGTGTATTAATGATAAGGAATTTTGTGATGACGAAAAAGGTTTATCCAAAAAGCTTAAGACAGAATGTGAAGATGATACGTGTTTAATTGAAGAAACTTCTTGGTATTTAGTATGCTTAGACGATTGAGGGTTTAACTTTTTTTTTGATGAATGGAAAGAGCGATAGATGGTATAACGAAAGGGAAATAGAGGTGATTTGGTAGGATGTGTGATCAACGCATCAAAATGAAGAGGAAAAGCTGACGCGGTAAAAAAAGGGCTTGATGTGAAAAGTTGACGCTTTACGGTTGAAGTTATTTCTCTTGATCCAAATGACGGATAAAAATTTTTTTGGAGTAATTTAGAGAATTTCATTGATTTATTGAATTGCGATATAACAAACTGTTATCGCGTACAAAGTCCTTTTATAAATGCGTATTTATAATAAAGACAAATTTATTAATTAATATACAGAAACACGGCTATTTATATATCTTATCTCTTAATCAGTTGTTTTACCCACCAATTTTTTTTATCTATCCAATAATCGACTTGAAATGTGTTACTTGAAATCCTATTGGTTTTGATTGGTACGTTGTCTACGTTATCTGATATCAAATACAAAAACTGAAAAACTGATAAAGAGATAACATACTTTTTTTTTTAAAATAGAGTTTTCGTAACAAATTGATAACGTTACAGAAGTTCATTATATGCCCCCTTTATCAGAATATCGATATCGATCTTGATATCGATATGTAAAAATCGAAATGATGCTACGCCACTAAACGTTTTATTTTACGATAAGCTCTATTGTAGCCTAAACCTATCTTGTATTACCAAAATAGTTATCTATTTCATTTCAATTCTTTTACTTTATTTAGCAGTACATTATTTTCGCAAATATTGCTGGATAGTCATTGTGTAAAGTAAATTTCAATGCATGCATAAAAAAATTCGACCAAATTGAATCAAAGCATAACTTAATATATTGTTTCTCGTACGTATCATGGGATAAGCAAATGGATTTGCAAAGTTTCGGTAATAGAATTCGGTAGTAGATAGCTGCTAATAAATATTTCCTTTTTTATTGTCCGAAGCGATATGAATTTAAAATGTGATAGTCATGTGTGTTTTACTTATTTTTCTCTAAAGCTATTATTTATTTTAACAATTTTATAACTTTGTTATATGTTGATAATACAGTAATAACTATGAAACTTATTAAAAAGACCGCATTTTTTATTATTTATAATTGATACAAATTATTGAATCTGACCAACAATCAAGTCAATTACAATTATTACAAAAGATTTTTACAATCAAAATTGCTGTATTGTACAAACAATTAAAAAATTATTTATAGACAATTAATTTATAAACATGTTCAATTTATTTTACAACAGTCTATTTTGATAAATAGTTTTTTCACTGCTTTTTTATAAGTAAGTTTTCTTTATAAATTATACTAATTTTTTAATGCAATTTTTATTTGCACAACCAATTGATATCTTAAAATTTTGATTATTAAACCATAACTTTAATCCTAATTCTACCCTGATTCTAATAACCTTTTGACTTCTAACAAAAAAATTTCCTTGAGAAATTTTGGTATAAACTATACTTCGCATCAAATCCAAAACCTATCCTTACCCTAACTATAAGCAAGGGTTTAATTTGATTGGCATGTTACATAAACTCGTATTTCAATAAATTATACCCATGTATGTACACTACGGGTAAACCAATAAATTTTCTTAAATTATTTATTTATAATAGATTATTACTATAAAAATAAATTGATAAAATTAACTTGTTTGTAATTAATTATTCATAAAATAACTTTATCTAAAGTTAATTTTATATATCAAATATCTAATACAGTTGAACCTCCCCAAACCGGTATGCATGGTGAACAGGTTTTGTAACAGTATTAAGAGGTTATCGGATTTTGTAACAGTATTAAGAGGTTATCAGATTTTATATCAGATATAACAGAAACAGACTTGGTAGTGTTACGGGGTGAATCGTATGTTTTATTATTTATGCATGAAATTATAGGTTTTATGTTAGAAGGCAACTCGCCAGAGGCGTGACGTTGGTGATTTGATATTAGTTTATTTATTAAGATTTTATCAAGGGAGTTTATTTAATAATATTATTATTTATTAAAGGTTGGAATCCCGTAGGATGCCTTTAACAAGGGGGAAATTACAGTGCTTTTATAGCTTTTGCTAACTTAATGAATTTAAGGGGCTTAGGGACAATTTACAGATAACATCATTAAAGAATCAAGGAAAACTAACTCTAAGGTAAGGGGCCTACAATGATAATTACAACATTAAAAAAAAAGAAGGCTTTGCTTCATTTTCTGTAATATTTCATATTACAGCCACTTGTAATTATATATTGATTCTCGGTCTTCTTTCTTCTCTTCTTACATGTACTTGTTCTTCAGATGTTTGAGCTGTTTGAGTTTCGTGTTTGTTTGTTTATCTTGTTTGGTCAACAAGCCTTATCCATGAGTATAAACATTTAGCCTCAATTGGGTGGCATTTACTTCCTTTTGTCATGAGTTTATTGTGCTCGATTCTGTTAATCCCACCTTTTGCCCATGACAGTAGATTAATTTTTTATCAGATTTGACAGGACCCCAGACATTTCTTATCTAGATCATAACAGGACCCCGGACAATTATATTTAATCTGGTATGTATGAAATGAGGTAAATTTTTTAAAAAAATTTAAAAGGTGGTATGTAAAAAATGAGTTTTTAGAAAAATGTGGGGGGTAAAATGAGGTAAATAAAAAAATAGTGGTAGGATGTTTTATAGGTAAATTTTTACAATTTTTAAGGTAGTATGATATAATGAGGTAAATTATTATACTATTATAGAATGTAGTGCTCCTAGGTCCGGTCCGGGATCAGACCTGACTCTGACTCTAAATTTTACTAATTTCAGACTTCAGACCAGACTATGAGTCCAGTCCGGGTCTGGTCCGAAGTCTGCAGACTGGTCTGAGTCTGAATATATTTATATGTATTTTTTGGCGCTGAACAAGTTTACTTAGTGCATTTTGTTAGAATAAATTAGTAAAATTTTATGAATCATAAGATTTTATAGAATTTTATTAATAAAATTTTATAAAATCTTATAATTCACAAATATTTATTAATTAATTCTAACAAAATGCACTAAGTAAACTTGTTCAGCACCTAAAAATACATTAAATCGGCAGGGTTGTTTTTATTTTACTTGAAATTTGGAGAAAAGATGCATAATTTTGGATTTTTGATCAAAAAAGTCAAATTTAAGCATCTTTTCTCCAAATTTCAAGTAAAATAAAAACAACCCTGCCGATTTAATGTATTTTTAGGTGCTGAACAAGTTTACTTAGTGCATTTTGTTAGAATTAATTAATAAAAATTTGTGTATTTTAAGAATTTATAGAATTTTACTAATAAAATTCTATAAAATCTTATGATTCACAAAATTTTACTAATTATTTCTAACTTATTTATTTTACTTGAAATTTTGAGCATTAAGATTATTCTAATAAATTATCACTTTATAAAATTTAAAATTTATCTTAATTTGGTCAAGCTATAGAAAATAAAAAATTTTTTGTATCTGGTAGGTAAAAGTTTAGGTAAATTTTAGAATTTTTATATGTAGTATGTATAAAAGTGGGTATAAAATCTAAAAATTTTTGGGGTAGATTTTTTCAAATCTTATAATTGGATTGCATACCACATTATATATAATTGTCCGGGGTCCTATCATAACTAGATTTTGGCCAATTTTGACCTAATTTGCTGAAAATGACAAAACCATATTTATCTGATCCAGTAATCAGAATTGAATGAACTTTTTTTGTTAAATGCGCCTTACTGAGAGCTTTATTTTTTTAAAAAAAGTCATTCAAATTGGACCACTAGAAGATAATTGCCAAAAACTGTTTTTTTTGCTTACACGTAACAAATAACCTTTGTACTAGATGTCTGATGTAGTGATGCCACCGAAATTGATTTTTGTAAGAGGCCTATTTCGTCTTCATTAGAGAAAATTAAAATTTTTTATAAGAAAGAGCAAATAAAATTTATATAAATATGTTCCTTATAATTTCGTCTATTCAAAAAAAGTATCAAATAATTTCGTCTTTCAAGTAAAATAGGTCAAAACAATTTTGTCTTCAAATTTTAATTTTGGGTTTTAGAACCCGAAATGCTTTCGTCCTCATGTATAGTCTGGGGTTCTGATTTGACAGGTTATCAGTTTTGGCAGTATCAGTTTTGGAAGGTTCAATTATATATTACTAAATGGTACAGTGCGGGACACCATAAACCAATACCTTTTTATATGTATTTTACAAAAATTGATATAACTTAAAAATAAAAAATTTTTTTCAAAAAAATTTTTAACCAAATTGTAGCTTTAAGGCTAAGCTACAATTTGGTTAAAAAAGATTTTTATTTTATTTTAATTTTAAAAGGTTATATCAATTTAAAGTTTACTATGAAATTGAAAATTTGGCGTTTAATATATAAAAAAAAGAAACTCATATGTAATTTTTGACCAATCACAATTGATTACATTATTCTAGCCAATCAGAATTGAGTATTTATTTCAAAATTTGGCGCAGGGGTGTTGGTTTATACTGTCCCGCACTGTATCTAAATTCAAGCTTATCTTAATTGCCTATTTTCAAAAACTTTTTCTAGCTTTCTAACAAATATAGGACCCTGAACAATCTATATAAGGTTATATTTAAAAAATTGCTAATATCAGATATAGGTTCTTTTTTTAAAAAAGAGTATATTTGAAAAGTAGGTATTGAATAAAAAGGTTATACAGTCAGACCTTCATAAATACAACCTCCATAAATACAATACTTCTCTAAATACATATTTTTTCTTGTCCATAAAATGTTTTTAGTACTAAATGCATTTTCTATATTCTGTAAATATATATTCTCTTAAATAACATTTTATATTATACTAACCTTCCTAAATGCATGTAGCCAATCAAATGTTAGTATTTAAGATAGGTTATACAGTTTTTGGTACAAACTTGATAATCTAATTTTAAAGCTGCAATTTAATTGGCTCTCTCGAAATACAAACCTTTCACAAGTTGCATTTATGAAGGTTTGACTGTATTTGAAAACAGCTAATAGACAAAAAAAGTATATTTTAAAGAATACTAATAGGATAATTTTTATAAATCTTATATTTAAAAATGTGCTAATAAAAAATATAAAATAAGAGATTAAATTTTTTTTTAGAGAATGTAATTCTGTTTTTTTTTTTTAAAAAAAAAATGTAATCCTGTTTTTTTTTATTTTTATTTTTATTTTTTAGTGAATATAATTCTGTTTTTTTATTTTAGAGAATATTGTATTTTAAAAAAAGATAAAAAATCCTAAAATTTATATTTAATATTTAAAACATAGCTTATATATACCAATATAAAAGTGCTAACTAAAAAAAATTTACTATAATATGATGCCCAAATATAAGCTCACATAGATTTTTCAAGGTCCTTCAAATATTAATTTATTATAGAAAAACAATAATATATGTAGTAGCTTATATACTGAAAACAGCTCATGCTAAAAATTTAGAGAGCTACTATTTCCACTATGGTATGTTGCTATTTCTACTATAGTTATACAAAAATTGCTATTTTTAGAATTCTTTCTAATTTTAACTTTAACTCTAACTCTAACCCTAACCATAAGGGTGCTAATATTTATTACCTAATATATATTTACTATAGGGGCTTACCAGGACCCCGAAGAATATATACTAAGATCTGGTTTTGTATAGACTTATTAAATAATTATTCAATATGTCATATGTTTAAATTTGTATAACCAACAGGTAATTTTTTGAAAAGTCAGATGTTTATTTGTATAACAAAGACGATTTTTATAACAAGTTAGTTCTTTATTTTGTATAACAGAACTAAATTTAAAACAGTTAGAGATTGCAAATGCTTATTTTTGGTACTGATAGGGCATGGTTTACTACCGTAGATTCCTAAAAATAAGCTATCTTTTTTTAGATTAAAAAATCAGAAGTTTATTTTGAAGTATTATAACTTTTTAAGGAATTTGTACACAATAAGGAGGTAGCTTATTTTAGAAATATAAATCCTAAAAAGGTTTATTTATCTCAATGTTTACTTTTAAAATTTATTTCACGTACTAATACGCAATCCGATATAAATAAATACAAACAAATACCTTTATTATTATTATAATAATAATATAAATTGAGGATGGATAGCAATAGGAAACAACTCAAAGAAGGAAGAAACAAAAGCGAACTTCTTTTGTAGCTTCACAAATTGGCCCTCCGTAACAAGAGCTGAACTAGGGGCTATAGGATCGGCTCTATTAGCCGCACCAGAAAACGCGAAAGTTACTGTAGAAATGGATAGTGTAGCAGCTATCCAAGCAATAAAAAAAAGCAGCAACGTGACCAAATTAAGGGAATGCTTTAAGATCAAGAACAGAAACATGCTACTAAGTATTCAGAAGATTAAAAGCCTGAAGAACTTGGAATTGTGGCTCAAGAAAGTGAAGAGACATAGTAATATTTTAAAGAATGACACAGCAGACGGCTTAGCAAAGAAGAGAGCTAGAGAAGGTTCAATGTTAGAGTTTAAAGATCCATGGGGAAGATTTACAAAGGCAATACTTAGGTGGAAAAATTTAAGAATAGATAATGAGATTAGAAGTAGTGTAAATAGAATAGCTTTAGCAATAGTAGATATAGAATGGGCAAACTTGAGAAGCAGTAAGCATTGGATAGAAAAAGAGAAGAGAAAAAATAAAATAGTTTGGAAAGAAACGTGGAAAGACATAGGGAATTTTAAGGAGGATAATTGTACAGATAAAGGAAAAAATAGAGATTGGATATTTTGGGTCAAGTGTCTAAATGAAGCCTTACCAACTATGGATAAACTCAACAAAAGGAACCCAGACCTGTACGAATCTAGCATATGTATCGCATATAGAGCTGAGGAAGAAACTCAAGATCATCTAGCGACCTGTCAAGAGTATCAAACATCTTGGAACAGAACAAAAGAAGTTAGTAAGGCAATACAAAAAGAGGCCTTCGATGATACGAACAATTTAGAAGAAGCTAGAGAATCAATAAGAGATGAAGTTTTCGGCACAAATCAGAGAGAAAAATTCAAAGAAAGAGAAGAATTAATGAGGGGTCTTTTGTCAACAGAGAGAAAAGAAAATGTGAAAAATCTCATTCAAAATGGCAAAAAGAAGACAAAGTTAGTAGGTACGCTACTTGACAGTTTTAGTGAGATTTTCCGCAAGAGGATATGAAGCCAGAGATATGACCTAGTCGCAAACTGGGAAAAAGACCATGGTATAGAAAGGTCTGATAAGAGAAGAAAAAACATCAGAAAAAAAGAAAACGAAGGGAAATAAAATCGGACCAAATAAAGAGAATATGAATCCAATCACTTCGAAAATTAAAAAAGAAGAACATGCAGTAAAGCGCTTGGAAGAAAGGAAAGATAAGGGAAAAGGAAAATCAAAGCCTGACATTAAATTGAAAGAGCTCTTTGAGAACAATGTGAAGGCATGGATAGGAGAAAATATGAAACCGGCCTGGTCCTCTTGGACGAAGCCATTTCGTAAAAACAATAGGCAATCCTGACACAGCATTCGATAGCCTATCGGTGAACTTGGGAAACAAGTCCTTAGCAAGTTAAGGACCTCGAGGGAGATGAAAAATTGGAATAGCAGGTCGCACCTGAGTACAAAAGTATCGAGTGAGTCTTTGTTTGGTTAGGTAACATCTAGATATTAGACACATTGTGTATTCAATATTCTTTGAACCTTAATAAATAAAGGCAGGATCGCCAAAAAAAAAAATAATAATAATATAAATTAATTTTAAATTTTAAAAGCCATTGTAAGAGATTTAATAATCCAAATTTGACGATTTTGATACCATTCAAATCGTCTTATCGAGACGAATCAAATGGCACCAAAATCATTAAATTTAGATCACTATAGCACAAGATATTAATAATTTTATAATTTTTATAAAATCTTAACAATCTTGATAACCAGTAATCCAAATTTGGTGATTTTGGTACCATTCAATTTGTCTCGATGAGACGGTTCGAATGGTACCAAAATCATCAAAATCGGACTATTAGATCACAAGATATCTATGAAAAACATTTGTAACGCAATTTATACTGTATAAAGATTTATATAAAATTGTGTTACAAACGTTTGCCATAGATATCTTGTGATCTCATGATCCGATTTTGACGATTTTGGTACCATTCGAACTAGGGATGTTAAAATGCTTATATAAACTCTGCTCAAGCAGGTTCCAAGCACAAACTTTTACAGTTTGTTTATAAATTTTTTAAGCACTACTTAAAAGCAAATATGCTTTTAATGCTTCAAACCTGTTTAAAGCAATTATGCTTCAAATTTGCTTAAAAGCAAATACGATTTAAATTAGCTTAATTAAATTTGTTCAAAGCAAATATATTTCAAATAAATTCTAAGGATACATATTTATTGGCTTCATATGTTAATAATTTAACAATTAAATTTTTGTTACAATAGCTATACAGGTTAATTATTGGTTTTCATAATCCAACTAAATCAAATTATAAAAATTTTTATAAATAATTTTTTATATGCTTTAATAACTTCTAAATAATTACAATTCTGAAAATCACAATCCTGTAAATACATAATTCTGAATATAATCTAAATATCAAATGCCAAATTAAAATCAAAATAACTATAATATGCTAATATCTAACCTTATACTAACTTAGTTTTATTTTAACTCTAATAAAACTTAGAATTATTATTTTTATATATATAAGATTTAATTCTTTGAAATTATAATTATTTTGAGTTTTTTTTTGAAAATATAAATTTTAAATTAATAATATATTGGTATAATTGTTCTTTTAATATTTTATATATTGGGCTATAGTACTATTGGAATTTGGTTTTTGGTATTTTTAAACAATTTTAATAAAAACTAGGTTTAATTTGTTTTAGTATCAAAGTAAGAATGCTTCAAGTATAAACAAAATTGCTTGAGCAATTTGATATTTTTATTATACAAGTTTACTTATATAAAGCATGCTTGTATAAGCATGCTTATATAAATTTGCTTATATAAGTATGCTTATATTAACTGGTTTGTAAAAACCAGTTCAGTCTGTTTCGGTATCCAAGCAGATATGCTTCGAGCATAAACCAAACTGCTTGAGCAATTTAACATCTCTAATTCTAACCGTCTCGTCAAGATGAATCGAATGGTACCAAAATCATCAAAATCAGATCACTAAATCAAAAGATATCTACGAAAAACGTTTGTAACGCAATTTGTAATGTATAAAGATTTTTATATAAAATTGCGTTACAAAAGTTTTTCGTAGATTTCTTGTGATCTAGCAATCCAATCTTAATGATTTTGGTATCATTCGATTCGTCACGATGAGACGGTTCGAATAGTACCAAAATCATCAAAATCAGATTACTAGATCACAAGATATCTACAAAAAACGTTTGTAACGCAATTTTATATAAAATCTTTATAAAGTATAAATTGCGTTACAAACGTTTTTCGTAGATATCTAGTGATCTAGTGATTCGATTTTGATAATTTTGGTACTATTCGATTCGTCTTGATGAGACGGTTCGAATGGTACCAAAATCATCAAAATCGGATCACTAGATCACAAGATATCTACGCAAAACTTTTGTAATGCAATTTTATATAAAAATCTTTATACAGTATAAATTGTGTTACAAACATTTTTCGTAGATATCTTGTGATCTAATGATCCGATTTTGATGATTTTGGTACCATTCGAACCGTCTCATCGAGACGAATTGAATGGTACCAAAATCATCAAATTTGGAGTACTGGTTATCAAGATTGTTAAGATTTTATAAAAATTATAAAATTATTAATATCTTGTGCTACAGTGATCTAAATTTAATGATTTTGGTGCCATTCGATTTGTCTCGATGAGATTGCACTACTATAAATTTGCTGATGTAATATTTTTTTTTTATATAAACTCAAATCTGAAATTGTATAACTTATAATAAAATTTGAACTTATATAATAATTTTGTATAAAGCTTTTAATAAAATTAAGTGTATAAAGTTATATTAAAATTTTGAGTCTGGATCTGAGTTATATCAGAGTTCTTCAGGGTCCTGGCTTACCCTACTCTTAGATAAGATATTTAGCTAAATTTAATTGACTAAAATTTTTTATATGAGGTAAGATTTGGCTTAACCCCCACCCCTAAAATATTATCTAATAAATATCACACCCTAACCCTAAAAACTAATAAGTAAACCTTCTTTGAACCCTAATTGAAGTTGTAAAGCTCATTTTTCTAATTCTAATAGTAGTTGAATCATCAAAATTAGCCCAGTGAATTTCAAGATATTTGGGATAAAAAAGAAAACATAAGAATTAGCAAATTTACTATTATACAAAGTATAAAAAATGCTATCAAATAAAAAATCATGATTTGTACAAACTTTATTATTACAATTGATTTTGGGTTTTTAAATAAAGTTGTTTTTTGGCTCAAAAAAAAAATACTAGTTTTTTAAGACATGTTTTATTATTTTTTTAGTAAAATTTTTCACTACAATAAAAAACTGTTTCAAAAACATATGTAAACAAAACAAATAAAGTTAAAAAAAAATTGGCAAATAAAAAATCATGATTTGTACAAAATTTTATTATTACAATTGACTTTGGGCTTTTAAATAAAGTTGTTCTTTGGCTTTAAAAAAAACTAGTTTTTTAAAACAAGTTTTATTGGTTTTTTAGTAAAATTTTTCACTATGATGAAAAAACTTTTCAAAATGTATATAAAGATAAATAAATAGTGTAAATTTGCCAATTCTTATATTCTTTTTTTTGATACCAAGTATCTTGAGATTCATTAGACCGATTTTGATAATTTAACTACTTTAGAATCAGAAAAATGAGCTTTACAACTTTTAACTAGGAACCAAAAAAGGTTTACTTATTAGTTTTGAGTTAAAATTATAATAAATTTATAATATAATATATTAAATATTAAAAATAGAAATTCATATTAGCGGATCGGCATAATTGGGTAAATTGACCAATCATAATTGAGGATTATCAAAAAATTTTACACGAAAATTTATTATAGAACAAATTTTCACAAAAACGGCCTTTTTAACCAGCTTTGCATTTATAATTAAGTATATATAAAATTATAAAATTCATGTATTTAATTATAAGCCAAAAGTAGATTAAAAAGGCCTTTTTTGAAAATTAGCTTCTGAATTTACTCTTGATAGTTACCAACCCATCTAACAATGCTCAACCCATCCTAAAATGCCTGAGTATTTCAACAAACAATAAAAGTCTTCTTTTTATATATTAGTATAGCTCTTTTATTAATTTTTTTTTGGTTTTTTAACTTGTCTAGATGTCAAAGAAGCCCTTTTGTTAGTTGTAAGGCCACTCCAATTTAATTCTTTGTTTAACATTACAAGTTCAAAATTTTTTAGAAGGGGGGACTTAAACAACAAATGATTAGGTCTGGTTTGGGTCCGGCCAGGATCAGAACAGGTCCGGTTTAGGTCCGGTCCAGGATCGGACCAGACTTAGCCTCTAAATTTTATACAGACTGGTCTGAGTCTGAATATGCTTATATTTATTTTTTGGTGCTGACAAGATTACTTAGTACATTTTGTTAGAATTAATTAGTAAAATTTTATGAATAATAGGATTTTATATAATTTTATTAATAAAATTTTATAAAATCTTATAATACACAAATTTTTATTAATTAATTCTAACTTTATGCACTAAGTAAATATATTCAGCACCTAAAAATGCATCAAATTAGCAGAGATATTTTTATTTTACTTAAAATTTGGAGAATAGATGCATAATTTTGGATTTTTGATTAAAAAGTCAAATTTAAGTATCTTTTCTTCAAATTTCAAGTAAAATAAAAACAATTCTGCCGATTTAATGTATTTTTAGGCTCTGAACAAGTTTAACTAGTAAAATAAGTTAGAATTAATTAGTAAAATTTTATGAACCATAAGATTTTATAGAATTTTATTAATAAAATTTTATAAAATCTTATTATACACAAATTTTTATTAATTAATTCTAACTTTATGCACTAAGTAAACTTGTACAGCACCTAAAAATACATCAAATCGGCAGGGTTATTTTTATTTTACTTGAAATTTGGAGAATAGATGCATAATTTTGGATTTTTGATCAAAAAAGTCAAATTTAAGCATCTTTTCTCCAAATTTCAAGTAAAATAAAAATAACCCTGCCGATTTGATGTATTTTTAGGTGCTGTACATGTTTACTTAGTGCATAAAGTTAGAATTAATTATTAAAAATTTGCGTTTTATAAGATTTTATAAAATTTTATTAATAAAATTCTATAAAATCAAAGTGTGGCGACATAGTGTAGTTGGATTGTTGTCACTCCCCAAGTAGTTGTAACAAAAGGTACAGAGTTCAAATCCCACTGGAGACGATTTTGAAAAATTTACCTGCGTTACGGTAACTTGAACTCTGGGCTCGGGTGTACAAATCTGTTTCCTGGGTTACACCAACTCGATTGGGAGCTCTGGTGCTGTGTTACGCACAAAAATGGAGCGCATAAATCATGAGGAGCGCAAGCGCTGTGTTACGCACAGGACCGTAGGACAAAAGGAAACCATACTTGGCAAGACCCGAGCAAAGAGGTAGCCGACCTCCGACGGTACTTAAACAGAAATCGGACGGGGACAGACCGGAAGCGGACTGACCGAAAAGCGGACTAACCAGAAGCAAACTTACGACAAAAGGGCCTATGGCGGGCTTTACCAATCAGACTGCCGAAGTCGCACCGGAGGAAAAGAACATGTGTTACAGAAGCATGTACCAAGGGGAAGGAAACCATTGAGTTCGCCAATGGCAGACCACTCCTTCCGGGTCCTCGGATTGGGAGTAGGAATGTAACCGGGGAAAAGAAAGCGAGATAGGGGTAAGGAAAGCAACTGGAAAAAAACCAGAAGAGGAATGTTAGAAGTACCGGGGTTGGTAAACTTTGTAAGGGCATGTGTCTTACTATAGATACTAGTAAGAAAGTAGTGGCTTGAGATACGGGCCAGGTTGCGGCAGCATTTAAGAAATAGCTTGAGATACGAACCTGGCGGCAGCAGCGCTACAGGTACTATTAGTGGTCAAGTAAGATGCAAAAACCAGGTTGATTATATGAGTGGGACATATAGGATATTCTGGTAGGTTTAGGTCGTAGATAAATAGTCTAAGTTTCGGTACTTGGTAGTTGTAGTAATCCAATGCAATAGTCGAGGATGTTGTAATGATAACTATAGCTTAATAAAGACCGAGGCATGGTCTCACCTTAAAAATCAAAAAAAAATTCTATAAAATCTTATGATTCACAAAGTTTTACTAATTAATTCTAACTATATGCACTAATTAAACTTATTTAAAACCTAAAAATACATTAAATCAGCAGAATTGGTTTTAATTTACTTGAAATTTGGAGAAAAGATGCTAAAATTTGACTTTTTTGATCAAAAATCCAAAATTATGCATCTATTCTCCAAATTTTAAGTAAAATAAAAATAACTCTGCCGATTTGATGCATTTTTAAGTGCTAAATATGTTTATTTAGTGCATAAAATTAGAATTAATTAATAAAAATTTGTGTATTATAAGATTTTATAACATTTTATTAATAAAATTCTATAAAATCTTATGATTCATAAAATTTTACTAATTAATTCTAACTTAATTCACTAAGTAAACTTGTCCAGGGCCTAAAAATACATTAAATCGATAGTCTTGTTTTTATTTTACTTGAAATTTGGAGAAAAGATGCTTAAATTTGACTTTTTTAATCAAAAATCCAAAATTATGCATTTATTGTCTAAATTTCAAGTAAAATAAAACTAACCCCTGCTGATTTGATGTATTTTTAGGTGTTATACATGTTTACTTAGTGCATAAAGTTAGAATTAATTAATAAAAATTTGTGTATAATAAGATTTTATAAAATTTTATTAATAAAATTCTATAAAATCTTAAGATTCATAAAATTTTACTAATTAGTTCTAACTAACTTATATAATGTTCCAAGGTTTAGCATGACTGTATCATGCAGCTACTCTAATTTTGGTTGATCTTTCTGTATGGGTTCATTTTAGTAATATGAAAAGTGAAATTTGAATCTAAAAGTTATATATATATATGTTGTTTAACTCCTCCTATAATTTGTTCAATCTAAAGGGGGAGGTTATGTTAAACATAGATTTAAATTGGAGCGGCCTAACCACTGCTTCATATGTTAGTTTTTCAACGTCACTTGGGAGCAAATTTTTGTGTAATAGTTTATCGAAAAAAGGCCCAATTATGCTGATCTGCTGATATGTTTCATGTAACTATAGTAGAAATAGCAAAATACCATAATAGAAATAGGCATCAGGCTTTTTCAGGGATATTGTTTTATATAGTTGGTTAAATTTTGGGTTAGGTTTATTAATAAAAAAGTATATATAAATTTTAGTAGATATTATAGACTTAAATAGAGACCCTAGATTTCAGCATAAGCCAATTTTAGCATAAGTCAGCATGACCGAAATCCTATGCATAATAGTTATACATAATTTTTTATATATTAAAATTATATAAAGGAAATATATATCATAAGATAACATATGAAGAATAGGTGGGTTTTCTATAAACTTCACTAGTTTATTCTTTTGTCAATATATAAATATAGTATAGAGACCAATCTGAGTAATCTACATTCTGCTTAACTTTTACTAGACACATATTTTTACTAATAAATTGTTATAAAGTAACATAAGTACACAAAATCTTGGAATTCTATTACTTTTTCAGCATTTTTGGCTTATAAAACTTCAATAGCCAGTTCACGAAAGTATTACAATGAAGAACTTACTATAATTTCGCGAACTAATTTAGTTAAGAAAACCAGATTTGTTGTTATTTATTGGTTTTCATTTATATCAATATTACCAAAAAATTATTTGGCTAATTTTGTTTTTAATTTAAATGATTTATTTTTTTTAAAGTTTCTTCCTCTTCTTTTTTTTTAGTATTTAATTACTATTAAACCTGCCAACATATAGCACAGGCCAATAATAGACTTTTTTGCTTCATTTATACTATAGGCAGAACATTTCTTAGGAATAACTAAATTCAATATATATTTAAAAAAGCCTTTAAATTAAGGATCCACACTTTCAATAATATTTTTAAATTTTATAGAATCCAACTCAAGATTTGCAGATTCTTGGTATTGCTAATGATATAATACTCTTGTCTTTTGAAGTAAATGTTATATGTAATATAAAATATTAAATTAAATAAAAAATTACATACATATTTTTTTTTGATTGATAGTCCACCAGTTAGTTAATCAGAGATCGATTATAGTGTAACGTGATGCAAATCACATGAAAATCACTATAGTGTGAATGTGGCGTGCATATATATAAAAGTTTTTTTCTTACTAAGTTAACGACACATGTCCACTAATTAAAATTGTAGAGCTCATTGAGGCGCATCTAACGGTGGTTAGATTATCCAAATCAGCCCAGTAGATGGCAAGATATTGTTGAAAACTGATTGGACGACTATATAAAATCTATATGTAAACAATGTTTGTTTACTTAGAGATGTTATATAGTCGTCCAATCGTTTTTCAACGATATCTTGCCATCCACTAGCTGATTTGGATAATCTAACCACCATTAGATGTGCCTCGACAAGCTCTACAACTTTCAATTAGTGGACATGTGTCGTTAACTTAGTAATAAAAAATCTTTTATATATATGCACGCCACATTCACACTATAGTGATTTTTATATGTGATTTGCGTCATGTTACACTATGATCGATCTCTGATTAACTGGCGGACTATCAATTAAAAAAATAAAAGACTGTTATACTACCTGAACAATTATTATTGTATCTTAAATTCAATTTTTTTTTCCTGAATGCTTTTTTTTTTTTTTTAAAGGATTATAGAAAAATTTTGCTTAAAAAACTTGAATCTTAACTGTGCAAACTTTATATAAAAAGGGTTGATTATAGTAAAAACCCTTATTATTATAAAGATTAATGACCTGGTTACATACAAACATCTATAACTACCTATAACAAAGTTAAACTTTACTACCCAGAACTTTTGTATGAAACTTTTTTTTTTTATTATTATATTAATAAAATTAACTTTATATAGAATTGTAACTAGCCAATCAAATTTCACATATTTTCAACCAATAAAATAGAACTTTGGTCATGCTGCATAAGTCATCACAATATATAAATATAAAAAAAAATATATAAAAGAAAAAATAACAGATAATATACAATGCACCTATAGTATTTTACATCATAGGTAAATTAAATTTACAAATCTGTATAACAAAAACAAAAAAATAAATTTTTAATAAATTTTTATTACTTTAGGGTTAGGGTGAGGCTGGGGATTTTATTAGGGCATTAGTATATACAAAATTTAGCAAAAATTTTTTTTTAATAAAGCCCCAAAGATAGTTTCATAAGCAAACTATTGAGATATGAATATTTTTTTAAAAAATCAATAAAAAAACTAAAATTTTATGTTACACCTAATCTTAAATTTTGATTGGTTATTCCAATAGTTTGTATAACATAGTGTAAAACACCATAGGTGCATTTTAGTAAACCCAAAAAATAATTTAAAACTATTTAATAAACAAATATAAAATAGAAAAAAAAAGTATAAAAATAAAAAAAAACTATAAAACAGTTATAAAACTATACTATTTTTTTTGTTTTTTACTTTTTGATAGTCTTGCCAGTATTTTATTAGAGAACTAAATTAATAAAATCTATTATACTTGAATAAATATAACAATAAAAAAAGTTCTTTACTAAATATAAAAATCTAATATCATTTGGTTATTTTGGAAGCATCTATGGGACCGTTGCAATAGAAAGGGCCGATACTGCCCAAAAATGAAAATCATGTTTTTGTTATATTTGGATAAATTTTGATACACACTACATTTTTCAATTATAAGTGGAAATTGATTTGCATAATAAAAAATTGAGATATTTAAAAAAAAATTTCTTGGGAATTTCATACATCACAGGATTACCCAATATAATCGAGTAATCAAATTATGAAAATTTTGATTAACCCGGATCAGTCCGAACAAAACAAACGTGATTTTCTCAAAATCATCTATAAACCAGTATTGGCCCTTTCTACTGCAACGGCCCCATATGCAACCTATTGTACTGCCTTATGAATAAAGCAGATATAAACTTTGTTAGCTTATCAAAGAGCAATACAGAATTTATTCTCTTTAATCTCTTCCATCTAGTGTCAATAGTAGGAATAATATTATTCAAAACTGACTATATATGAAAAAAAACAAAAAATAAAAAGATAAAAAGATAAAAAATTTAAAAGAAAAAGTGACTACAAAACCTATATGACAAACCAAATATTAACAAAATAAAAAAATATTAAGATAAGAAAACAAAAAAACTTTTGTAGCTAAAGATAAAAACTAACAAAATAAAAAAAAATATAAAAAAGAAAAACCTCTAAAAAAAAAATAAAAATGAACTTAGTACTATTGAAAATAGTGCACAAATAAAATTCTATAATACTATACAGAAAACAATTCTGCCTATATTATGTATACATAAAAAGAAAAAAAAGAAAAAAAACTATAGCTAAAAAAATTTCAAAAAAAAATTTTAAATTGAAATTTTTTTCTAAAATATCTCATAACATGTATTATTTATTTTTTATTTTACAAAACCTGAAATTTACTTATGATTTAATTCTGATTAGATAGACATATTTTCAATTTGGACAAAGTAAATATTAGTAATCTTTTGGAAAGGATAGCTAAATTTTTTACTTTTAGACAAAATTTTGAAAAGTTCAAAAAAAATATCAAAAGTACTAAAACTTATAAAGAGTATAAGGGGAGCGCCAGAAATCACCTGATTAGGGGTTCACTAAGTAGCTGACCCACCTACTCCCCACTTGATAATTTTTCTAAGCATTTGATTGGTTAAAATTTAATAATATATATATATATATATATTAAAAATTGGATAACTTTTAATTTACTAGTCCGTTTTGGACGATTCAACTACCAAAATGTTCATCTCAGTAAGATGATTCTAACAAGCCCAAAATCATCAAAATCCAATCACAGGATCCCAAAATCGTTTAACTTTTGTGTAATTTTAATAGTAATTTTTAAAATTACTAAGTAAATTTATTTTTTATATTTAGACTTTTTAGTCAAGTCTGAGTCTGGTCTGGGTCTGGTCTGAAGTCTGCAGACTGGTTTGAGTCCAAATATATTTATATGTATTTTTTGGTGCTGAACAAGTTTACTTAGTGCATTTTGTTAGAATAAATTAGTAAAATTTTATGAATCATAAGTTTTTATAGAATTTTATTAATTGATGATCCGCCACAAATCGATAGTGTGATCATAGTGTAACGTGCTGCAGATCCTTACTATTTGTTGATATCTAAATCCTAAAATGTAGGAATTTTTTTGCCCACCCAAGGTAAACATTTTTTCTTACTAAGTTAAGGAGTCATGTCTACTAAGTGAAAATTGTAGAGCTCATCGAGACGAGTCTAATGGTAGTTAGATCATCGAAATCGGACCTGTAGATGATGAGATACCTTCGAAAAACGATTAACCAACTATATGTAAACAATAGGTTTGTTTACACAAAATTTTATATAGTCAACCAATCGTTTTTTGAAGATATTTTATTATCTACTAGTCCTATTTCGATGATTTAACTACCATTAGACTCATCTCGATGAGCTCTACAATTTTCACTTAGTAGGCATGACTCATTAACTTAGTAAGAAAAAAAGTTTTCTAAGTTTTACTTAGGTCGCCAAAAATATTCCTATATTATAGGATTTACATAGTAATTTGCGTTACATTACACTATGATCACACTATCGATTTGTGGCGGATCATCAATTAATAAAATTCTATAAAATCTTATAATTCGCAAATTATTATTATTTTTTTTTTTGTGTTAAAGTTCCCGCTTTGGGTGAGAGTTTATTTAATCAAGTCTGTGGATCAAGGGCGCCTCTTTGGGCGCACCCACAATTGAGTTAAATTGAATGAGAGTACAACTAGCCACACGTACAACTTTTGGTTGTTTAATTTAAGTAGTCCGCCCGAAGGTTCTACACTAGTTGCCATACCTACAACCCAACTAGAGGATTGCCTATTTAAACCCTCTGGTCCAATGCTTCGCATGTCAATCCTACTTGTGATCACTGGTACAGCCCTCTGATACATTAGTCAGTCGAAGACAGTCCCGGATACTACCTACATCCCCTTAGGACTAATTTATCCTCGCAGGTAAACTTGGTAGAGCAGTCCCTGTTCCACACAGGTATTACCTACACTTCGGTAACTTATGCATTCACCGAGGCAAGCAACTTGCAGTCAGGTGGGTACCTAACCGCTACCATTACCTACTTCTGCCCTTGTAAGGTTCACACCAACCCCGGTACCCACTATTACTTTCCTACTAGTCCATCACCAGGTGCCCCAAACTTCCAAACCAGTTGGCTCGGAAGGGTTGATCTACCTAGCATTAGGTGCTACTATAGTTTTTCTTTCCCTGGTACCTAATTCCAGAACATAGGTCCTTTTCCTCCGGTACGACTCCGGCGGCCAGGTTGGTGGACCCTCTCATCCAAAGGTCATATCGTCCAGTTCTCCAGCTCCGGTTTCCGATATTCCGGTTCTGGTAGCACCATCGAAGATTGTTGCTACCTCCTTACTCGGGACTTTCCAAATAGGTTTCCATTTCCCCGGTTTCTTGGATTTGTCTGTGTCACCGGATACAACTTCGCCCGAAAGCTCCCATTCGAGATGGTAACCAAGGACTACAGGTAATATACCCAACCGATCAACAGGAAATGGTTACCGTAACACAGATCTATTTTTCCAAAGCGTCGCCAGTGGGATTTGAACCCTAGACCTGCCACTTGGGAGATGACAACTTACCAACTTCCCTAAGTCGCCACACCCTTAATTCGCAAATTATTATCAATTAATTCTAACAAAATGCACTAAGTAAACTTGTTCAGCACCTAAAAATGTATTAAAATGGCTGGTTTGTTTTTATTTTATTTGAAATTTAGATAATTTTGGAGGTTTGATCAAAAAAGACAAATTTTAACATCTTATTTCCAAATTTCAAGTAAAATAAAAACAACCCTGCTGATTTAATGTATTTTTATGTGTCGAACAAGTTTACTTAGTGCATTAATTTAGAAATAATTAGTAAAATTTTGTGAATCATAAAATTTTATAGAATTTTATTAGTAAAATTCTATAAAATCTTAAAATTCACAAATATTTATTAATTAATTCTAACAAAACGCACTAAGTAAACTTGTTCAGCACCTAAAAATATATTAAATAAGTAGGGTTGTTTTTATTTTACTTGAAATTTGGAAAAAAGATGCATAATTTTGGATTTTTGATCTAAAAAGTCAAATTTAAGCATCTTTTCCCTAAATTTCAAGTAAAATAAAAATAATCCTGCTGATTTAATGTATTTTTAGGTGCTAAACAAGTTTACTTAGTGCAGTTTGTTAGAATTATTTAACAAAAATTTGTGAATCATAAGATTTTTATAGAATTTTATTAATAAAATTCTATAAAATCTTATTATTCATAAAATTTTACTAATTAATTCTAACAAAATGCACTAAGTAAACTTGTTTAGCACCTAAAAATACATTAAATCAGCAGAGTTGTTTTTATTTTACTTGAAATTTGGAGAAAAGATACAATAAGGCCATACAAATTTAACTACTTGGTTTTCATAACATGTATCTTTTTAACTGACCCGGCCGGCCGGCTTTTTTTTTTAAATTTCATATATAAAATTTTATGAAATTTTATATAAAATTTTTCTTAAAATCCCACCCGGTTATTAAAACATATAAAAAATTTTTTTTTGAGGTTTCCAAATTTTGACCCGGCCGGGTTATGAAAACCAATTGATTAATTTTTCATGGTCTAAATCGGCAGAGTTGTTTTTATTTTACTTGAAATTTGACTTTTTTGATCAAAAAGCCAAAATTATGCATTTTTTCTCCAAATTTCAAGTAATATAAAAACAAACCAGCCGCTTTAATACATTTTTAGATGCTGAATAAGTTTACTTAGTGCATTTTGTTAGAATTAATTAATAAAAATTTGTGAATCATAAGATTTTATAGAATTTTATTAATAAAATTCTATAAAATCTTAAGATTCATAAAATTTTACTAAATAATTCTAACATAATGCACTAAGTAAACTCTTTTAGCACCTAAAAATACATTAAATCAACAGGATTGTTTTTAATTTTACTTGAAATTTGGAGAAAAGATGCTTAAATTTGACTTTTTTGATCAAAAATTCAAAATTATGTATCTTTCTCCAAATTTCAAGTAAAATAAAAACAACCCTGTCGATTTAATGTATTTGTAGGTGCTAAACAAGTTTACTTAGTGCATTTTGTTAGAATTAATTAGTAAAATTTTATGAATAATAAGATTTTATAGAATTTTATTAATAAAATTCTATAAAATCTTATGATTTACAAATTTTTGTTAATTAATTCTAACAAAAC
>QKWP01000670.1:55946-71190 GCA_003550325.1 Gigaspora rosea
ATATAAATTCTAAAAAGGTTTATTTATCTCAATGTTTACTTTTAAAATTTATTTCACGTACTAATACGCAATCCGATGTAAATAAATACAAACAAATACCTTTTTTATTATTATAATAATAATATAAATTAATTTTAAAATTTAAAAGCCATTGTAAGAGATTTAATAATCCAAATTTGACGATTTTGATACCATTCAAATCGTCTCATCGAGACGAATCGAATGGTACCAAAATCATTAAATTTAGATCACTGTAGCACAAGATATTAATAATTTTATAATTTTTATAAAATCTTAACGATCTTGATAACCAGTAATCCAAATTTAATGATTTTGGTACCATTCAATTTGTCTCGATGAGACGGTTTGAATGGTACCAAAATCATCAAAATGGACCATTAGATCACAAGATATCTACGAAAAATGGTTGTAACGCAATTTATACTGTATAAAGATTTTTATATAAAATTGTATTACAAACGTTTGCTGTAGATATCTTGTGATCTAGTGATCCGATTTTGATGATTTTGGTACCATTCGATTCGTCTCGATGAGACGGTTCGAATGGTACCAAAATCATCAAAATCGGATTACTAGATTACAAGATATCTATGCAAAATGTTTGTAACGCAATTTTATATAAAAATATTTATAAAGTATAAATTGCATTACTAATGTTTTTCGTAGATATCTTGTAATCTAATGATCCGATTTTGATGATTTTGGTACTATTCGAACCGCCTTATCGAGACGAATTGAATGGTACCAAAATCATCAAATTTGGATTACTGGTTATCAAGATCGTTAAGATTTTATAAAAATTATAAAATTATTAATTACAAATCCAGATAAGATCGGCACTATAGCTATATTATTACTATATTTGGAATTGAGAATAAACAAATATATAAACTATATATTAGTAAATCTGTTTTAGGCCTAATAAAAAGTTTTTTTGTACTAAGTAAATATTATTTTTTGATATAAGTAAAGTTGTAGAGCGGGTTCTTTGCATCTACTAGTAAAATTTCATTAAAATCGGACTAGTAGATAAGAAGATATGAGTAAAAACGTCTTTAAAATTCTTTAATTAATGATCCGCACATGAACTAGTGAAATTTATTAATAAAATTTGGAGAACATTTCATAGATCATTTATAAAAAGAAATATGAATGACAAACTTTATTTAACGATAGATGCACAAAAATAACAATAAACTTGTATTAAAAATTGGTGTAACCGATCCCTCAAAACCATGAGAATCAGATTTTAAATTTTTTTTACCAAATTTCGATTGTTAAAAACTTTTTATTAAGGAAACGCCAGATTCTGACCTTCCAAAATGCTATAATTTACTAATACGAGTATACCATTGAAATAAAAGTTTTTTACTATTTATTGAAGATACTGCTGACCAACGTGGCTGTTTTTTGTTTATGCTGTGTCGCATATCGCCCTATCCAGTTTTGAATCGTTGAAACCCTTGGAACGTCACTTTCTTCTAAACTACCTGCTTTAACCAGTTCAAGCAATTCATTATACATCCCTTTTGCAGTATATCGATCACTCTTATCAATGTTGCCCGCCAAGAAATAGCCTTCTAGATAAGTTATAACATGTTTACTGATTCTTTTACCTCTGCCTCTTTTTCCAAATTTTTGATTTTCTTTTAANTTGCCCGCCAAGAAATAGCCTTCTAGATAAGTTATAACATGTTTACTGATTCTTTTACCTCTGCCTCTTTTTCCAAATTTTTGATTTTCTTTTAATGCCCAGCCTTGTGCAAGCGGAAATTCACTATATCCATATTTTTTTACTTGATAGTCGGTTAAATTGCAATATTGCAAATATTTATGATGATAAATTTACCTTTTTTCATTTGAATTCAATGCTTCGGCAGATAATTCTGTAATTATATCACAATCAGCTAATCTTAGCATTGTTTTTTTTATCATTATTATAACTAACTCCACGATTTGTTAATCGTATTTTCAGTTGATCAACTGTTAGACGATCAGGTCGGATTTCTAAAATAGCAAATTAGATGGTATTATAATTTTGTAAAAAAAAAAAACTCTAAATATTAGAAGGTTAGTACACTACTTGACTTATACGGCATTGGAACGAGCCACGAAGACTTGGGAATTGAATGCTGAGAAACTTGGGGATTTGGCTTTTGAATGTCTTTTTTTTGTAACTTTTCTAATTTTGCAGATGTAAATTCGTTCTATTCACCAATATTGGGCATCGCACGTGCTCAAATATAATCTGTATTATCATCATCCCATGGCCACTCCCACGAAAACCAGTTTGAGTTACCTGGTAACGTATTGATTCGCTTTTTACCTGAAACTGATATAAAGTTAGTTTGCCATTACTCAATATCTATTTACTTTTATTACTTTTAGGACGGTCTGGCTCCAAATGAGCTACTGATGTTCCACAAATTCCTTCAATGGCCAATTCAATATCTAACCCTTGTTCTATATTGAACCCAAGACGAACGTGATGACTAATTGCATGTGAAATCTGTAATATTTAAAAGGTGAATTGATTGAATATTTCAATAATATTATAGTATTTTCGTGTAATAACACATATTTGCATATTATTTAGGGACACACGTAATATTTGAATCGTTTTTATACCAAACATAATATAGTAAAACTACTATAAGTGTACGCTCTAAGGTTCAAGCCTTAACAACATGCATTAGAGAAAGATGCAATTATAGAGCCAGAAATTGAGTGTGCAATTATAGAGTAGTGCTTGGTAAAATTAAATAAAACTCGATTTTTAAGTTTTGATTTCAAACAATCAAAATCTCAAAAACTCAAAAATCAAGTTTTATTCAATTTTGCCAAGCACTACTATAGAGGGTGCACTTATGGAGATTTCACTGTCGGTATAACAAATATACTATACTAGCTGTATATATAAATTCAATTAGGTTAGATACGGTAGAGGCACATTACTTCGAGGCAAACATGGGCGTTATTTCGAACAAAGAAGCAATTTCAAAACTGTGGATTTTTTTTTTTTGATTTTTAAAACTCCCTATGGAGACACTCAGTGGCATACTTTATGTGGAAATTTTTAAATAATGGCCATGTGTGTTATTACGCACAGATACAGCAGATTGATATTTAGACCTGGGCATGGTGAGAGTCGATCGTTGTTTTGGCTTCTCCTGCTTCAAGAAAAGTCCATCTTCTAACATGTATATTATACCATTCTTTCCATCTTCCCATAATCATTATTAAGTTAGCATTATGATAATAGGGGCCATTATCTGATATAAAAGTAACCCATTCTGGATGAGGATCCATTTCTGATATCGCGGCATGTAAGGAGGAAGCTGTGAACCAAGCATCTTGACGTGTATCAGTCGACCAATGATCGAATGCACGAGCTTGTAAAGTATTATTATTAGGTATGCGATTATATATCAATATTGAATGTAATGTCCACCCCTTTTTTCCAAAAAAGTCTTGTTTTGTTTCACGTGCACTTTTCGGCAAAATTTTCATTTTATAATCTACTATGATTAGGGCACCTGTTTCATCAAGCTCTCCTAAATGTGCATTAAATTGTGCATTCAAATAAACTTTTCGGGTCTGGTGAGCTAAATAATATAATAAGTATTCTTTCAATTCATTTAATTCATTATGAAGATCGAATGGTATATGATCTTGAATTTGTATAAATAAATTGAAAAAAGCTCCACAACGATTACAAGTTAGGTTATGTGATTGCGAACAGGCTCCAAAAGCATATAACATACAGTGATTTATACAGGTATGATGTTTAGTATAACCACAAAAATCAACTTGGAACTCGTTTTCATAATCTTTTTTCAAATACCTTTTCAGATTGTTACATTCGGTAAGCAACCGTTCCTTATCATTATTTAATCAATTAGTAGATACTAAATATAACTTTCTTATCACAGTAAACTCTTGATATAGTAAAACTTCAAATCGACATGAAGAAGTACGTATACTATAGCCGCTGACTAAATACTTTCTTTATTGTATTCCTATACAAGATATCGGGATATTTTATATAATATTTTTTCAGAATAATTATAAGATATTGGATCGTGCGATGAAAAATATCATAAAATTTGTTCTTTCAGAGCAAATGGTTGGCTGATACGTGCCGCTATGCGGCACGGTTCGGCCAATCATTTGTTCTGACAGAACAAATTTTATGATATTTTTTATCGCATGATCCAATATTGATGTTATTTTGCAATTATGATCATGATTTAAAAATCGTGATTGGCTAACTAAGATTTAATTTGGATTGTTGCGCTTACGTAATAATGTACGAAAAATATCAAAAAGAAAAATATATGATCATAAGAGTTTGCATGATAATATTCGGGTATTTTATATGGTATTTTGCATATTTTACATATCACCAAATATCTCTGATACAATATACCTGTCTGATGAAAAAAATCCAAATAGTCTCAGAATATAAAATTATTGTTCAATTATCTGATAATAAGACCATTCTTCGTCGGTGTCATTGTTAAACTGAAGTTGCTTCACGCTTGTGCTTTATAACAAGAGATGGGCAACGGTTCCCGAGTAAAAGGAGAAGCAGCCTGGATTTCAAATTTAGATATTTGTTATCAAGAGAATATTCCATCTTTGATAATTAGTGAATTGCGGGAAGACGGAATTGGATTTGCCTTTTGAGGTTGCAATTCAAATTTTGTTGCCCTTGATTATAAAAGGTAACAACAACCACTATCCCAAAATGGAATATCTGCTGCCGTAAGTTAAGATAGAATAATAATTCTTATTCGACAAACTCGTATGATCATGAAAAAATTTCTTGTTACTGCATTACGATGTAATTATGTTTATTCAAATTAAAACTTAGCAAGTAGCTCTCTACCAATCATTGCCAGATAACACCATTATTGGGCAAATTGTCGAAAATGGTAATTTGGCAAATAATTGGCTACACGTGCTGCAAAGCAGCACGTGTTCATTTGCCAAATTACTGTTATTCAACAATTTTTGCCCAATAATGTATACTTATTGAATATCTATCTAAGTTAATTAGCGACAAATAAAATACACGCAAACATTTGTGTATATTCATATTAGATCGCAGGTTTTTAAGACAGCACACTACAGTAACTTTTTTGACACAAACTATAGTAAAGACTTAGTTTACTACAATGAGAGTAAGCTGTATAATCATTACTAAATTTACCTGATGATCTAAGTTTGCATAATTTAGAATTAATTTTTGAAGCTCATTAAACGACTCATATCCATACATATTGCAAATTGAACAAAGACTGCCCAAATCTTCTTTATATACGTATTGATCTCCTTGTAAGTATTTATAAAATGTCGTCCTTTTAGCACCATCTGGATATTCTTCATGAAATCGTTCCCACAAGGTTTTTTTGGTATTTTTTAAATAATGTACAGGCAATCTGGTAGTGCTAGAAGTTTTGTAAGAACTCATTATGACATTCGCCTTATCTTGAAAAAACCTTCAATTTGTTCTTCTTTTTCGGGTGTCAATTTTTTTCTTGTAACTTTTAGCTTTTCTAATTGAATGCCACCCGGACCATTAATACGAGCATAATGACGTGCTTCAGTAATCAAATAACTAGAGGCCTAAGATAAGTTTTGGATTATTTAATTTGAGTCTAATATACTTTTAATTTGTTGTTTATAAAACCGCTTACAGATAATTTTTCTTTGATTGTATTATAGTGAAATATATCTGCAATAATAGATAATATTCTTCTTTTTCCATCATTTCCGCGAATATTACTATCTAATGCATTCTGAAATGCATTCCAAAATTGATCCGTTTTATTTTCATGATTTGCTGGGATACTTTGAAGAAATTTATATTCATATAGGTACTTTAACATAGCTCTATCATTTGTTGGGTCTTTTGATCGAGTCCAAAACTCGAACTATAGAAAAAGAGAAGTTAGAATTATTCTAGAACACCTGTAGATCACACACAAAAAATTTGCCCCCACGTGATCGTATTTTTATGGATAGTCTAATACAATGAATTTACAAACGTTAGCACAAACATTAGCACAAACGTTAGCACGAACATTAGTATGAACATTCGTACTAACGTTAGTATGAACGTTCGTACTAATGTTAGTACTAACATTCGTGCTAACGTTTGTAAATTCGTTGTATTAGACTATCTATAAAAATACGATCATGTGGGGGTAAATTTTTTGTGAGTGAACGGCATTGGCGAATTGATGAGTTGTTTTAGCAATTACTTTAGATTCTTTTCCAAAAGGCGTTATATTTGAACAGCCGGTATGTCGTAATAAAGCTTTCCATGCCCGTAGCTTACGGTCTTTAACAATATAATTCGGTGGATATATTTCTTCAAATTTCACTGTTAACTCAATAATATTATTTTCTTGAGTTTGCCAGTTAATAAAAAAGTTTTCCCATTTTATAGATGTTAAAATAAATTTTTTTAAGTAATGATTAAAAAGCTTATTCATAATTGGTATTCTCTGCCAATCTTCAACTGTACAATGAGGAGTTTGTTCTTTTTCAATTGCTGATTTTGTTTGTTCATTTTCCAATCCAAAAAGGGTGTTTTCTGTAAAGTGTGCTAGTATTCCAATTTTATCCCAAACCATATTCGGATTAGCATCGCGGAAAACATATGCTTCTTGAGAATTTTGATATATTTTGACAACCGCCTCATTGTTAGTAAGCTCTTGTAAAAATAATGACAGAGTTTTTTGAAAATTATATATAATGGAACTTTTATATCCTTTGCCAGCAAAATTCCAATCCGGATTATCAAATATACTAATTTTGAAAATAAACAAGGTTAAATTTGAAATTCGAAAAGAAAAAGGTTGGAAATAAAGGTCTGAAATCAATGAATTATATATTTCTATATTATCAAATCCCATAACTAAAAGACCATCAAGTTTAGTTTTCGTAGAAAAGGCTAATTGATATATAGAAGTGATCGCTTCAGATGAACTTTTACATGGTTTACTCCGTAAATCTTCCGATTGACATAAAAACCCAGGCTCTAAATTATCTTAAATTACGGTAATCATAAAGTCCCGGCCATTTATTATAGTAATAGTTTTCATCCCAAGACATAAAGAATAAAGAGATATGTAAGTTGCATTGTTATCATTTGGACGGGCAAACCACCAAGCCTTTGCATATGGTCCGTAATGCAAATTTCTTGTAATTTCATACCGAAAAACAATCGAAACTTTATATTTTGGCATAAAAGTATTAGAGATATGATGCTAGAATTTGTTTTTATAAATATTTATCAAGGATCAAGGATATTATGATTACGTATATATTCGGTTTGACTTTTTTTTTAATATGACAATAATAAACTACATAATGTACAAACTTCTGCTATTGTTTAGAGCTTGAATGCAGTTTATTTTAGTAAATTTTAGTAAAAAAAAAAAAATTTCACAATCGTTCACAATTGATAACAAAGACAAAATTATTGTTGGACGTTTGATTGTATTTTTTTTTTATTCAATGGTTTATACTGCATTCCTCTGCATCTTATTACATGACGACATGTATGTACATAAAGAGCATAATTTACAAGCCCAAGAAAAAATTTTAACATACGTACGTACGTAAGTATGCACGCGTGCCATTATTTTCTTTTTTTAAACATAGTTTCTTTTTAAAGAAATATGCCAAAGACTTCAAGGCACGTAAGATGAAGTTACGCTTTCAATTGCATGTTCTGTATGACAGTCTAGATACGCTTTATTCGGGGATATATCGATATTCATACAGCGTTAGTGTTAGATTCTAAAAGTAGTTAAAACATGTAAACAGACCAAGTTGCACTTTAAATACGTGTTTTATACTACGATCTAGGTCACGTTTTGTTCTGTGATACCATATTTCTATATTAGAAATGCTCAGATTCTAAAAGCGGTTAAAAACATATAGGTAGATTATCTCCAATTTATATTAATTTTGATTACTGTTTTGTATGCGGATCACAAATTAAATCATATAAAAATTTTATATATACAGGCCTGATCCAGATTTTGTACTACCTTGTTTATATATTTGTTTTGCCCCAATTCTAAATATAGAAATATTGCTGATCTTATCTGAATTGGCAATTAATATCTTGTGCTACAGTGATCTAAATTTAATGATTTTGGTGCCATTCGATTCGTCTCAATGAGATTGCACTACTATAAATTTGCTGATGTAATATTTTTTTTTTATATAAACTCAAATCTGAAATTGTATAACTTATAGTAAAATTTGAACTTATATGATAATTTTGTATAAAGCTTTTAATAAAATTAAGTGTATAAAGTTATATTAAAATTTTAGTCTGGATCTAAGTTATATCAGAGTTCTTCGGGGTCCTGTCTGAATCTGGACTGATACCGGACCAGACCCAGACTGGACCTAGGAGCACTAGTATCAATGAGATGAATCGAATAGTACCAAAATAATTTGATTCTGATCGATATGGCACGTGGTATTCATCATAGAACTTAGATGCACCAAATTAGACATATTTAATTATTAATTGTTTATAGAATACAAATCTTTATTGATCTTAGGTTCCTATGATTAGAATTAGTGATTTTAGGCTTGTTAGAATCGTCTCACTAAGACGAACATTTTGGTAGTTAAATCATCAAAAATGGACTAGTGGATCAAAAGTTATTCAATATTAAAAATTATATATATATAATAATATATATAAATACGGTTTTACTAAATCACACCACTGGTGCTCAACACCACAATGATTTTCACCAATCAAATTTTTTAAATGCAGTGTAATGTAAAGATCAGGTGTAACATAAAATTTTTGTTGTTTTGTTATTTTTTTTAAAAAATACCTTCTAACTCAAAATTTTATCTATGAAACCACCTTTTTTTTTTAAAAAAAAAACCCTTTGCGAAATTTTACTATATACTATGCCTCACTCTAACCCTAACTATTAACTCTAACTCAACATTTATCAACTTTAACTTTTGTTTATTTTTTTTTGGTTATTTTTTTATATTGATCTTCACGTTACACCGCATACTGGTGTTGGGCACCAGTGGTGCGATTTAGTACTACTGTATAAATATATATTTATATATTATATATATTATACAGTCAAAATCATAAGTATCCCACTCCCTCTAACTTTTTAAATTTAAAAGATACAGCTTTGAAACTTTCATAGTAAATAGTACTCTATAAATATAGATCAGTAAATTTTTTTTATAATTTTTTAATTACTACAACAAAAGTTAGATAAGAGCCAACTTTTTGATTGATTTTTTTTTAAAAAATAAAAAAAACAATTGAAATTAATCAAAAATTAATAAAAAATTAGGATTAAAATCAAAAATTTCAAAAACTTAGTAAGTTAAAATTCAAGCATTTTTATAGTAGTGACAAAAAATTTGAGTCAGTTTGATGAGATAGTTGTTGAGAAATTAATTTTTTAATTTCGAATTTAAGTATTAAAAGGTATCATAGAAAAAAAGTTGCGCAACTAGGTTTTTATTAATTTTAATATAGAAAATAATTTATTTTCTATATTAAAATTAATAAAAACCTAGTTGCGCAACTTTTTTTTCTATGATACCTTTTAATACTTAAATTCGAAATTAAAAAATTAATTTCTCAACAACTATCTCATCAAACTGACTCAAATTTTTTGGCACTACTATAAAAATGCTTGGATTTTAACTTACTAAGTTTTTGAAATTTTTGATTTTAATCCTAATTTTTTATTAAATTTTGATTAATTTCAATTGTTTTTTTTTATTTTTTTAAAAAAAAATCAATCAAAAAGTTGGCTCTCATCTAACTTTTGTTGTAGTAATTAAAAAATTATAAAAAAAATTCACTGATCTATATTTATAGAGTACTATTTACTGTGAAAGTTTCAAAGCTGTATCTTTTAAATTTAAAAAGTTAGAGGGGGTGGGATACTTATGATTTTGACTGTATATAGGACCTGATAATTGCTCTACCCCCCACCTACCTAAAAAATCAGGTGATAAATGACGCTCCCCTTAGATAGTTCCAGTTAAAGCCTCTGGTAATAAATAGGTCAGCTAGTTAAATCTAGTTGTGTATAATAGAATTAAATATTACTATTAAAAGTAATAATATACATAGATCCTAAACATATAAGAGATTTGACATTTAAGAAAGGCCCTAGTGATTTAATGATTTAATAAAGTGATACTATCTGCGTCCTGTTAGTAATCAGGCTAACAGATTAAAAAAAAATTATATTAAAATTATACTAATATAGCAGTATAACAATATTCTTAATTATTTATATGCTGATTGTTTTAATATAGTTGCTTCATATTTGCAGTTGATAATATAATTTTTTATTAATTGTTTTGATATTTGGCTAGAACCCCAAGCAATCTATAAATAGCTAATAATTTTAAAAAATCTTAATATATTATTAAAAATAAAAAAGATTTACAAAAAAGAAGTTTAATATGCTTCGCACCCATGTGATGTGCTTGTATATCGCACCCTAATTTGATTGGCTAAATTTGCAGATCATTATTTTTTTAAAAAAAACAATTTTTGATAAAATTCTTTAGATTAAGAATTAGTCTATGAAAAGTCTTAAAAATTTTTGCACCTATATGCAAAATTTAGTGCTGAACAAGTTTACTTAGTCGAACTGGAAAGATTGTCTTAATAAAATTTAGAGAAATCATCAAAAAACAAGTTTAAAAAATGAAAAATTGCGAATATCCTTAAATTTTATTAAGATAACCTTTTTACTTCGACTAAGTAAACTTGTTCAGCACAAAATTTTGCATATAGGCGCAAAGAAATTTAAGAATTTTCTAGTAAACCTTCTATACTAACCCTAACCTAAAAATTTTCACAATAATTTGTTTATTTTTTTAAAAATAACGATCTACAAATTTAGCCAATCAAATTAGGGTGCAATATATAAGCACATCGCAAGGTGCGAGATATGTATTTATTCTACAAAAAAATAATCAAAAATAAGCATTAATATTACTAAATATAGGGGTTAGTTAAAGTGAAGTAAAATTTAGTTAGTATTACCTTTTTGATGTAGTTAGAAGATATTTATATATAGATATCAAGAATTTGATTTATATAACATGAAGATTATATATTAATTTAACTTTGCTTTAACCAACCCTAAATATAGAAAGATTTACAAAAGAAATATAATTAAAATAACTAGTAGTGATGATCACCACCAGTTACAAACTGTATAAAAAGAGCTTCTATTCTTTTTTTTATTTCTTACTTTTCTTCTTTTTTTTTTTTTGTTTTTTTTATTACTACAATACTAATTTAATTTTTTTTTATTACCATTTTAGTGGTGTGTTTCATTCATCATTGGTGTCGGCTATTCGATATTTCTTATTCTTCATCATTGGTGCCATTCAGTTTGGTGTTTTCTTTTTGTTTCTGATATCATGTTTTCTTTGTAATGCAGTTTGTGCCGTCCAGTGTGGTGTTTTTCTTTCATATCTGGCAGAGTCTACTGTATATGTCCAAAAATAAGCTACTAGTAAGCTACCCCTCTGATTTTTTTAAAAATCTTAAAAAATTCATTAGCAGTTGCTACATATAACCCTTTTTTTTTACTAAATAAACTTCAAAACTTCGATTAAGTAAAGTTGTTTAGTGCATCAAAATACATTTATATTAAAAATTTGGTAATATTTGGACAAGTTTTTATTAGTACATTTTTTAATTTTTTCAAAAAATCCAATATTTTGAAAATAAGCTACTTTACGATTTTTCATGTAATTTTTGGCCAAAAAAGGTAGCTTAATTTCGAACACATATGGTAATTCAGTGATTCTTGCAACACAATTTTTCTTTGTTGTAAATGTCGCTATATGTCTTTTCTTTTGTTGTTTGTGTTATCGAATTTGTTACTTCTTTAGATATGAGTTAGTGCTTCTTACATATACAGCTAAATATTTCATTTTTTTGTTTTTAGTTTCATTTTTCATGTTAATATAGTACAACTCTTCATTTCGGGTATTGATCATTTACTGTCATTCGTGTGTTTCTTTTTGCTGTTGGAATGCTTTTATTATTGGTCAAGTTTTATTGGCACTTTTTTTATCGTTTTGGTGTTTTCTTGTGTAATTATAGAGATAAGTTTTTCATTTTTTTTGTTTTGTATTATGTTGGTGTACTCTTTTTTTCTATAACGAGATTATTCGATATAGGTGCCTGTTATATCGTTCTTTTGACATTTCTTCCAAAGTCTTTATTTGTTGTATGCTATTAAGATATTGTTCGTATTAATCATTAGTTGGGACTTAGTTAGGGTTAGGGTTTGGATATAGTTAATTGTGCTAGGGATCTAGAAAAATGGAGCAATGCGAAGGTGATAGCTGTAGCGAGTGACTATCAAGTTTGCTTCACTTATTCTTATAAGTGTTGCTGAGTGTAATCAAAGCGTAATGTATTTGTTTTTTTGAAATTTTTAATAAATATATATTATAGTTGTATTATATAAAAATAATGTATCAGGGTGTGGCGACTTAGGGAAGTTGGTAAGTTGTCACCCCCAAGTGGCAGGTCTAGGGTTCAAATCCCACTGGCGACGCTTTGGAAAAATAGACCTGTGTTACAGTAACCATTTCCTGTCGATCGGTTGGGTATATTACCTGTAATCCTTGGTTACCATCTCGAATGGAAGCTTTCGGGCGAAGTTGTGTCCGGTGACACAGACAAATCCAAGGAACCAGGGAAATGGAAACCCATTTGAAAAGTCCCGAGTAAGGAGGTAGCAACGATCTTTGACGGTGCTATCAGAACCGGAATATCGGAAACCGGAGCTGGAAAACTGGACAACATGACCTTCGGAGGAGAGGGTCCACCAACCTGGCCGCCGGAGTTGTACCGGAGGAAAAGGACCTATGTTCTGGAATTAGGTACCAGGGGAAGAAAAACTATAGTAGCACCTAATGCTGGGTAGATCAACCCTTCCGGGCCAACTGGTTTGGAAGTTTGGGGCACCCGGTGATGAACCGGTAGGAAAGTAATGGTGGGTACTGGGGTCGGTGTGAACCTTACAAGGGCAGAAGTAGGTAATAGTAGCGGTTAGGTACCCCCTGACTGCAAGTTGCTTGCCTCGGTGAGTGCGTAAGTTACCGAAGTGTAGGTAATACCTGTGTGGGACAGGGACTGCTCTACCAAGTTTACCCGCGAGGATAAATTAGTCCTAAAGGGATGTAGGTAGCATCCGGGACTGTCTTCGATTGACTAATGTATCGGAGGGCTGTACCAGTGATCACAAGTTGGATTGACATGCGAAGCGTTGGACCAGAGGGTTTAAATAGGCAATCCTCTAGTTGGGTTGTAGGTATGGCAACTAGTGTAGAACCTTCGGGCGAACTACTTAAATTAGACAACCAAAAGTTGTACATGTGGCTAGTTGTACTCTCATTTAATGTAACTCAATTGTGGGTGTGCCCAAAGAGGCGCCTTTGATCCACAGGCTTGATTAAATAAACTCTCACCCAAAGCGGGAACTTTAACACAAAAAAAAAAAAATAAAAAAATAAAAATAATGTATCACATAATGATTGCATTGTATAATTAGTTATTAAAATAATTAATTTTTTTTGGTTATACAAAAGGGTAGTAACAGTCACTACTAGTTATAGTTAGTAATATTTTTAATATTCTTACAAAAAAATAGACAAAATAAACAAAAACAAATTGTTATTTATCTATTAGGGATCCTAAAAAATTTTTTTTATTGTGAATATAATTTAAATCAAAATTTTATTTAATTTTGATATTATAATTAGAAAAACTTTATATAACCAATATAGGTAAAGTTGATTTTTGAACATTTTAAAAATTTTAGATTTCTAAAAAAAATTGAACAATTTACAGAGCATATAAAACAAATAAAAGAATTAGATGCCCTAAATTTATAATTACAGTATTAACTAAAATTTAATTTTTTTGATATGATTATTAATATAAAACAACAATTTTTAGAACAGTCATTTGAGAAATTCTAAAATCCAAAAATGTTTTTGCCAACCTTAAATATAGAATTACTAGAAAGTTGTTTTTAAAAATGGCAAAAAATATTTTTATTAATATTAAATCAGGTTTCATTTATTGTCTGCTAGAATATTAAAAAATTAGATACTAAATATATCTTTTATAACAAGAATATATTCTATTGTCAATTTATCGGAAATAATTTTTGACCAAAAATTTTTTTGTGCATGTGAAGTTATACAAACAAATATGCAAATATGATTGGTATAGAGAAATTGGTAACCAATCAAATTTGTAAATTTTGTTGTGCAGTATAAAAAAGGTAAAATATTAGTTTAAATTGCGATATTCAATAAAAATTGTTAAAAATGTTTTCTAATTTTTTAAAAATTTTCTAGGGTTTCTGCTATCTATGTATAGCTTAGAGCTTGTTTAGCTATGTGCAGATCTTTCTAATTTGGTAATTGATAATATAATTCTTAATTTTGACAAAGATAAGCTAAATTGTTTACTTTTGAGTAATATAAAAACCCAAGATAAAACAGTATATACTAGGATACCAAAGCTAGATATCTAGCTAGTATAATAAATATAGTAGTAGTTCTGGGTACTAAAGTATAAAGTGTTTGGAGGACCCCGAAATATACATAGATAGGTCAGGTATGAGTTTGCTTATTTTTGAGGTTTTTTATGCAAATCTTTTCTATTATAGTAATTTTTTGCTTATTTTTAAAGGTTTTTCTGCAGATTTTTCCTTTTTTAGTAACTCTATAATTAACCTGTCCTATCTATGTATATTTCAGGGTCCTGTGTTTGGTAGTATATTACTTATAAAAACAAGGTTTGTAATAAATTAGTTGACGATATAGTTTACTCACAGTGACAAGGTTAGTGTTTGAACTTGTTCAACCCAGATGACCCGTCGGGCTGATCTGAGTAGACTGATGCCAATTGCTGATGTTTATTTAGTGTTTGTTTACATTAGGTAAATAGGTTAACACATCCTATTTTACCCAATATAGGACCCGAATAATCTATGTGAGGTTATATTTAAGCATCATAGTAAAAATTTTTTTGGTTAGCCGTTTTGATTTGGTATATATAAACTATATTTCACACATTAGATAGAACTTTTACCCATCTTTAACTTTTTTTAAAATACAACATTTTCTAAAAAAAAAAAAA
>QKWP01000670.1:71499-124417 GCA_003550325.1 Gigaspora rosea
ACTATATATACTACAAAATAAAAAAAAAACTTAAAAAAAAAAAAAAAAAAGCCGTTTTGAACGATCTTTACCCACTCTCCCTTTTACCCCTCTCCCTTTTACCCTCTCTTCCTTTTACCCCCCTCCTTTTTACCTCCTCTCCCTTTTACCCTCTCTTCCTTTTATCCCTCTCTCTCTTTTCTCCTCTCTTCTTTTTACCTACTGGGGTACTATTATAGCCCGATTTTTCATTAGCACATTTCAAATATAATATTTATAAAAATTACTCTATTAGCATTCTTTTAAATATACCTATTTTGCCATTTAGCGGGTTTCAAATATAACCTTTTTCTCCAATACCTACTTTTCAAATATAACCTTTTTTAAAAAACGGGCCTCCATTAGCTATTTTTCAACTATGACATCATATAGATTATTCGGGGTCCTCCCAATATAAACAAAACATTAGCGATTGGCTGGAAATACCTGTCAGCCTACTCGGATCAGTCCAACAGGTTACCCGGGTTGAATGGGTCCAAACTAAAGATAGGCACCATGCGCATGACTGCATGCATGCATGCAATTAATTCTGGCCAGCATTAAGAAATTAAATCATAACTTTGGTCAAAAAATGCAAAAAATGCATGCACATGTGCATGCTAAATTTTGTATTTTGCCCATCTCTAGTCCAAACACTAGACAAGGTTTAGAAAATCAAACTTATTGTTTTTTAAAATTTATATAAACTAGAGGTTTATAGCAAGAAAAGATCTAGAAACATAAAAAATAACAATAGTTGTAAATGTTCATATACAGTATAACTGGTTTCCAAAAGGTAGAGTACGGATAAAAACATAATAAAACAGAAATCAGCAAAAAGAATTTCTATAAAAGTAGCAATTTTTATAGTATTTAATATTATATAGCAGTAGCATAAATAGTAAAAATATATAAAGTTCAAATTTGAATAACTCTTGAACCAGCAAACTCTTACAAAATTATACATATCAAAGTAATAACTTATTTTTATTGTTTGGAGCACAATGGAGGACCCAATTTCTAAGCTAAAATGTCGCCTTCGATATTTTTATTAACCATAATATCAAAAACATAACTTTAATTTTTTGTACAATAATAGTTATTGATCGATAAATAATGATTTTAATATTTTACGACACATATGAGCAAATTTGACTCCAAAATCAGAAATGTAATTATCATGAAATTCACGCTGATTGGTTAATTTATCTCATACAATATGAAAATTTGAGGTGTCGTGAAAGCATTATAGCTTTTTTTTTTTTTTAGTGTAGTTAATATTTTACATTTATGTTCAATGAGGTTTTAGCTTCCTTGATCCTCTTTTGATCCTCTTCAGATCCTAAAAATGAAGAAGCTTTTATTAGAGACAATTTCAAAGGGTAACTGCACAAAAATACTACAAAAATACAAGATTATATGCAATATATGGCAAGAACGTGAAGGTTTTTACCAGTTTGTTTATTTTAGATTTGATTTCGTTTTCATAACAGTTTTTTAATCACAGAACACATTTATATTTGCTAGTAACTATAGTTATTTATTTTCTTCTTGAGTTCGCTTGGCTCAATCAGATAGATATATATATAACTTATGTACTTTTTGAGAATACGATGTTTTACTATATTACTATATAAGTTACAAATTTTAATATTTTATTTTATAATAATATTAACATTTATACTTGTATATTAATTAGTCTTGTAGGAATTAAATTGCTAAGTAAGCGTAGATATGGTTTAGATTAGATAAGCGATATTATTTAGTTTAATCATATATATTAAATATAGACTAAAGAATTATATTACATTTAATAAAACAATGAGTAGCAGAAAAATACAATAAAATTACTACTTAAAATGTATTAATAAAGGTAGAGAAAGTGAAACTTCGTGTATAATAAATAATTTAGTAATTTGATTGATTAAATAAGCATAGATATGGTTTAGCGATGCCATTTAATTTAATCATAAATATTAGATAATTAATAAAGCAACGATATACAATAAAATTTCTACTTAAGATGTATTAATAAAGGTAGAGAAAGTGAAGCTTCGTGTATAATAAATAATTTAATAATTTGATTGATTAGCAATCTCATATATGTATTGATTTGATTGGCCGCGATGATCACATGTCTAATATTTAAATCGATTTAATTCGTNTAGTTTAATCATATATATTAGATATAGACTAAAGAATTACATTACATTTAATAAAGCAAAGAATAGCAGAAAAATACAATAAAATTACTACTTAATATGTATTGATTTGATTGGCCGCGATGATCACATGTCTAATATTTAAATCGATTTAATTCGTTGATAATGTTTTGATCATTACATGTGATAAAATTTCGATTTTGTCACATATGGAACAGAGTCAAATCCGCTCATATGAGGGTGAAACCCGCGCAGCTAGCTAGTAAAATCTGCTATGCAGATCATATGAGGGTGAAATCTGCGTTAACCTATAAAATACACTATGCTAACGCGGATTTCACCCAAACCCTATTATCAAAGCGGGTTTTACTAGCTAGCTGCGCGGGTTTCACCATGACATGATATTTTTATTAAAATGCAATTATTTTGCATGGAAATCGGGCCCTCTGCTATGCTACAAACAATAAAAAGAAAGACGTTATTACCTTAAAGAGCATGCTAAAATGGACCCCAATAATTTATCATCGTGAAAATATTTAACTTTAACGATTTTTGTACCATTCTAGCCGACGAATCGAATGGTTAAGTTTTGATTATTATATCACGAAATATTAATATTTAAATTATAAAAACACAACGAACATGGTATCCAGTGACGATTTTAGTTCGTTTTGACGAGACGATTCGAATGGTATCAAAATCGTTAAATTTGGATCACTAGATTGTGCAGAGAACTTAAATTTCTGTATAGAACTGTAAATCAAATATTTCACGATCTGATGATCGGAATTTAACGGGTTTGATACCATTCGAACCGTCTCGTAGAGACGAATCGAATGGTATCAAAATCATTAAATTTCGATCATTGAATCATGAGATATTAATAAAACTGGAAGGCCACTGGAAGAAAATCAATAGTGTCACTGGAACTTAAAGTTCCAGTGACACTAATTTTCTTCCAGTGAACTTCTAGTGACAACACTGGTTTAAGGGATAATAAGTTCGAGTTCTCGATGATCCTTTTTATGATTATAGTTTTCATTCTTTTATGCTATTACTATATTAATTCTGTTAATACCAACAATTAGATCAGTAAAGTTATTAAATATGACTAAATATCAGTTTATATACAGCCAAAGCAATTAGAAGCAATTTATTAATGTCCCAAAGTGAGGTATGAAATTGTATCAAATTATTTAACAACTGAAAAAAATCACGAGGTTTAAATGTATGTGCACTATACAGCAATAAAATCATGAATATAAACATCATGTACCCCGCTCCCTTAACTTAATAACCTTTTCAACTTTAAAAACCCATTGATCAAATATAGTAAGATCAAACAGTGTTATAGGAATGATGTGCTCTAGAATTAAAGTGATTTCTGGATGGATCATTCATTTTACTACAATTTAAACAACAGAACAGGAAAGAAAAAAATGCCACAACAGGTGCTACTACCCAAATTGAAGGCAAAGGTATTGTTTGATAGAATGGAGCTTTATAAACTGTGGCTTGTAAAACTGTATCTTCAAGGCCAAATTGGAAATCCACGTTATATTTCATTCCAGACAAAGAATAAGAGAAATAGTCGTCGGAATAAGTTATTGGTACCTTCCAAGAGATAGTGAAAGTACTTGAACTATAATCATCTACGATAAAAGTGGTAAGACCTTGCATCTTATGGGATGTAATGCTAGAAAATGCTTCCGATTGCATATTTGGAAGAGGACCAGTTTGTGGTTCACAACTGATATTATATTCATTGACCCATTCACCGTTTTCAAGATTGGCAACAGCCAGAGTAATGTCATAGCCACTCTTGTTATTGAGGACGATTGTCACGCAATATTTGTCGCGTTTAGAAGAAAGTCGATGTGATAATAGAGGGCAACAATAAAGATTGGGATCTTTTCCATCACGACAAAAAAATGGACCCATATCATCTATCCCAATTAAAACGCCTTCTTCACTCAAGGTAGGATAAACGAATGTTAATGATAGTACCAGGATAACAAAATTGAAGAAAAGAGATTTTAAAAACATTGTGAAAAAGAATTTTGTTAATTGTGAGAAGAGAACTGATTAATAGGGTATGGATCGGATTTTAAATTAAAAAGACTATTTATAATAGATAACTGATAAAGTATGATGTGTACTTACGTACGTACAGTACATATATCGCAATCGTCAAAATCCTGATTGGTCAAGTTAAAACAAGATTTTAGGAACATGATACGCTGTGCAATAACGATAACTCAAAAACATCAAAGTAACAACATTAACATTATTTCGGTTTGAATCACGTCGCACTTACCGCTGATATTTTGGACATTTTGGACAAGCATAATTGAGTATTATTATATCATATTAATAACAAATGAAAGATGCTGTGGGATGGCTAAAGCCATGTACCCACGTGATTTTTTGAAATTTTAGTTAAAATTACTATTTAGCATTAGGGTCGGGGTTAAGGTTAGAACAGGTATATTAGTAAAATTGCCTTCCCGACATTTTTTATTAATGGCCCAAGATAGGTTTAGACTGCTCTTGCGTTTTTTTTTTTGATTTTTGACTTCTTCGGTGTAAACAAAATTTTCGCGACTCCGAGGAAAGAATTCAACATCAATGGGTGTTAAATTAAGAGGTGAACTACAAAAACAAAGATCCAAAAGGAAATTTTATTTTCTTATTAAATAACTCCGTTAAGAAAAGAATTTTTGTTATGATTGTAATAGGAATTATTGGAAACATTACTAATCATGTTTCTGTGCTTCAGGATGAGCTGATTCTTCACATTCAAACATATGGGCGGATTTGATTCATATGATGATGGGTTGTTATATGAATCAAATCCGCACATATGATTACAGATGCAATTTCAATTATTCTTATATTGTAATGGAGAAATTTTTTCTTTGCTATTCAACTTAATTTTATTTCTGTTTTTGATCATTTAATTTTACCAGACGAAAAATTAATTGGCTTGAGATATCATATATTTAAATGAACATAAAGGATCATTTTTTAATTTTAAGATTTCTCAAGAAAAAAATTGAATTAACTGAGTCGTTTTTGTTGATACTTAGATATTCGCCTGGTTTATAAGTATTTTAGATCCTGGATACTAATTAATACCGTTATGTATATAGTAAGTTCTTATGTGATGAAATTTATTTATATTAAACAGTTATAGAAGGCTTGGTATAAAAAATTTGCCAATAAAGTTTATGCAAGTGATTAAGCATGGCGTTACTATTCGAGGCCGTTACATTTAAGCAGATACGATCTGGCCCTAGATGAATTTAAAGCATGTTTATACTAAGTAGAGAATGTCGAACCCAAAACCATTGTGAAGATGAACATCGTAATTACAAGCCATTTTTATCTCTACGACTTCAATTCTATCGGATACAATTGTCGCAGGTAAACGATACTCTTTATTATTAAATATTCGATTTTATTTATTCGAGCACTCGCTTATTTGTTTATACAGTATATAAGTAAAATTTCTATTTCGATATTAAATGCGCGAAACTTACTTTCATCTAGCTAACATCAGGTATAATAAGGGAGTATGAGGTAATTTTAAAATATAAAATATGATCTAGTAATTAAAATTAAATAATTTTGATATCATTAAAATCACCTTAATAAGACGATATTAGAATTATTTATTTCTACTTGCTAAATCAAAAGATATAATTAATTAAAAACTATGTATATAAAAACAAAATTTAGTGATGGTGTATTGTGTCAAAATTCTTTAACAGTGCATAACTTTTGATCCACCGGTCCGTTTTAATGATTTAGCTATCAAAATGGTCAACTCGGTGACGATTCTAACAAGCTCAAAATCGTTAAAATCGTCTCATCGAACTGATCATTTTGGTGGTTAAATCATCCAAAACGGACCATTGGATCAAAAGTTATTTGCTTTCAAAGATTATATATTTTTTAATAATAAGTTTAATATGTGCGAAATTTTTATTGATGACCTCTCTGGATCAAACAACCAGAATTGCAAAATTAAAAGACAAATGAATAATATAAAAATCATCCAATTCTAATCACTAGATCTTGAGATATTAAGGTTGGCCACAATACTTTTATATTTTGATTCAAAAAAAAACAAAAAGAATGCTATTAAATTGTTCTATTTCTTTAGACCACTTGGATTGCATAAATTTATTTTTTAAGCAATAATCCAAAAACACAATCACGATTGTTACTACAATTATTTCTATCTTTATTTCAAGAAAAAGTAATAAAACAATACAAGTTATGTCAAATTCTTTGGGCATTAAATTATATGGCAAAAAAAAAAAAACACACACACACATCGTAAACATTAAGTTTCATAATTTCAAAAATATTTTATGGACTACTGATACTAACTTCTTCACCAGTCATTTTTCCAATGGCATCAATAGCAGTAATAAATCTTTTACTGACAATTGATTTCTTACCATCCAGATTGTAAAAAGGATTACATACCTGGTTGATATATGCAGTATGAATTTTGCGAAATATCTATATGTGGGAAATTATAAATCAAAAAAAAAATAAAAAGAATATAGAAAAAAAGAAAGGAAAAAGCTAAAAGACGTACACTTTTCATATCACTATTTTTTATTACTGCATCAGGGACAGAGAGGACCACCACAAACTTTACTCGGGTGTTTGTTAGGTATCCATATCTGTTTAATTAGAATAAATTCATTTTCATTGTTAATGAGAGCATGAACAAACCAATAATCAAATAACAATAACAATAATAGTTTAATAACAAAATTTTACACAGCTAAATCTTCCATCGCGTATAGTAATCCAAGATAAGTATCAGATGCTTCCGGACTCGTACTAACTGATATGATTAAGAAAGCAAATTGTATGGTTAATAATTAATACGAATTACATTAATTTTGTAATGATTTCAAAAAGGAAGTAATTATAAAGTTCCAATCACATTTTTCGAATATTTTAAAATCTATTAAAGATTTAAATTGGTATGTTTATGACTGGCAATATGCATTAAATTATTAGGTTTTAAATTGACAATTAATCTAACATAAATGCTTTGAGATAAATTTCACTAGACAAAAATTTAAGAAATAACTATTTAGATAACCATTAGAGAAACATTTAGCAACCAATAATATTATGAATCATTAAATGATTTGAGTGTTGTCATATATCTACAAGCCAGATGACAAAATACTTACCCCGTTCTTCAATAACATCAATTGAGGTATGTGCGATGTAATGATATTTCAAATCCGGATGCGTTGTGCTAAAGTTTTTGATGTATAACGGGTTATTCTACCCAAATCATATCATGAAATCGAGGAATTAGTAAATATCAAAAAATTTAAAGCACCATTCGAATATGCATTTCATTTTAGGAACTATAAAACAAAAAAATATTCAACTTCGCGGACGGAAAAAAAAAATCTCAAATATTAGAATTAATATGTACCATTTTACCAATAATGGCAATGCATTGAATCTTTATATTACTCATTTTTTTTTTTTTTTTTTTGTCTGAAGCTCGACCAAAAATTATCGAGAGACAACGTGCGTACTTACGTACGTACGTTATATAAAAATTCTGTGATACAAGTCACAAGTTTATGTGTGACTGGTAAATGTACACTAGAGTGTCTCATACAGCATGTGAACAAAAATTGATTGGTTAAATGAATAAACCGGTTTGTGACTGTAATCACCTGACTTGGCATGCTAATAACTTAATATCTCAAAATTCGCATAATTCGCGCTACGTGCAACCAACATGACAAACATTAGNGATTTGGATGATCTAAACACTGTTAAATGCGTCTTAACTAAGCTTGTTGGTGAAACTAATTAGTTTCACCAAAAAACTGGTGCACTAGCAAAGCACTCTTGGTGCGCTATTGAAAATTAGCTTTTTTTATAACTATTAGTGCATTAGTTTCACCAAAAAACTAGTGCACCAGCAAAACACTCTTGGTGCACCATCAAAGATTAGTTTCACCAACAAGCTTAGTCTTAACGAGCTCTACAACTTTCAATTAGTGGACATGTATCGTTAATTTAGTAAAAAAAATTTATATAGAAGAATGCCACATTTCGCCATTCTTCAGTTGACAGATGGATTATCAATTAAAAAATCATGTAAATAGACAGACGGAAAATGAAAATTTACGTTTTTGATATTTTAACATGTGATACATCAAGAAAGTAACTTTGTATCATAATACAGAGAAACTAAAGGTCCTTTGCTTCACTCTGGACAATTAATTTTTAAAGAATTTAAAGGTAGAGGGTACTATTTTAAAATTATATATAAACTTAATGGTAAATTTTTTTATATTTAATTTTATGAAAAATTATATTAAGTAAACTAATTTTAATTCTTATGATATGTTTGTAAAGCAGGTTTTTCTGATTTAATAATAGTAAAATTATTTTTAAAGATTAAATATTAAGATTTAGTAATAAATTTAACTTATAAATTTACATAATTGACCAATCAGAATTAGCAATTTTGTGCACCTAAAAAATTTTAGGCCAATTCAGAATAATTTGTGCTATATACAAGTACATTTTTTAATATATAATAATAGTTCAAAATTTTACTAGCAATAGAACTAAATCATACAACTGGTGTTCAACACCAGTATATAGTATAATATAAAAATCAATATCAAAAACAATAAACAAAAATATAAACAAAAATTAAAGTTGATAACTATTAAGTTAGAGTTAATAGTTAGAAGTTAAAGTGAGGTATAGTATATAGTAAAATTTCACAAGGAGTTTTTTTTTTAAAAAAAAATGTTGGTTCATAGATAAAATTTTGAGTTAGAAGATATTTTTTAAAAAAAAGTAGCAAAACAACAAAGATTTTATATTGTATCTGATCTTTACATTACACTACATTTAAAAAAATTAATTAGTAAAAATTATTATAGTATTGAGCACTAGTGATGTGATTTAGTAAGGGTTCGTATTATTTCGCCAACAATCACTTCACCGACATAACATTTCACCGACAAATACTCACCGACATGTTCATTTTACTGACAGTTTGTTTCACCGAAATTCTTTTCACTGACAAGTTTTTTTTCAAAAAGCACACTAACTTTAGGCCTAATTCTACCTAATTCTACTCTAACCCTAACGACAATGACTAGAATTACTTTGTCAGTAAAATGAGCTTCTGTGAAATAAACTGTCAGAAATGAACTTGTCAGTGAACAATTGTTAGTGAAATGTTATGTTGGTGAAGTGATTGTCGATTAATTGATTGAACCCATTTAGCAAAACTGTTTTACCATAATAGATAAATTGTTTATTTATATTTTATAAAAATTTTAATAAAAATTAGTTGTAATTTAAAAAAGTTTTGTTAGTAGCATATGCCAATTTTATATAAAATTTCAAAATACTATATAAAACTATATAAAAATGATCTATGTACTCTCTATCCTTAACTTTTCTTCCTACTATATTATACAAGTCAAAGTAATTTTCTTTCTGAGTGTTTCTTTTAGTTTTGTTCCATCATTACTGTGCAATATTTAAAAAGGTTAAAGTGGTATTTATATGAATTGCTTCTTCAAATGCTTTTCCTCCTTTATTACCAAGATTATTATACTCGAGATTTAAAAATGTCAAAGTATTGTTTACATGAAGTGCTCTTGCTAATGCTTTGCCACCTTCAGAACAAATAACATTAAAAGAAAGATCTAAAGAAATTAAAGTAGTGTTTATATAAAGTACTTCTGCAAATGCTTTCCCTCCTTCATCTAAAATTCTATTACCTCTAAGACTTAAAAAAGTTAAAGTAGTGTTTACATGAAGTGCTCTTGCAATTGCTTTTCCTCCTTCAATACCAATTTTATCATTATCTTTATTCATATAATATTCACTGATAAGACTTAAAGAAGTTAAAGTAGTGTTTACATGAAGTGCTTCTGCAATTGCTTTTCCTCCTTCATCACCAACTTTTTTACAAACAAGTCTTAAAGAAATTAAAGTATAATTTTTATGAAGTGCTTTTGCTAATGCTTTTACACCTTCAATATCAATATAAACATTGTTAAGATCTAAGAAAGTTAAAGTAGTGTTTATATAAAGTGCTTCTGCAAATGCTTTTACTCATTCAATACCAATATAATCATCACTAAGTTTTAAAGAAGTTAAAGTAGTGTTTATATGAAGTGCTTTTGCAATTGCTTTTCCTCCTTCAATACCAAATTTATTATAAACAAGACTTAAAGAAGTTAAAGTAGTGTTCTTGCAAAGAGCCCCTGTTAGTGCTTCTGCCAATGCTTTTCCAGCTTCGAAACTAATGCCAATACCATTGAGACATAAAGAAGTTAAAGTAGTGTTCTTACAAAGTGCCATTGCTAATGCTTTTCCTCCTTCAATGCCAATATCTTCGTGTTCAAGATTTAAAGAAACTAGAGTAGTGTTCATATGGAGTGCATTTGCTAACGCTTTTCCTCCTCCAATACCAATTTTATTATTTTTAAGTTTTAAAGAAGTTATAGTATTCTTGCAAAGAATTTCTGCTATTTCTTCGGATTTATTCCAGTTTTCATTTTCACAAATATATAAAGAAGTAATAGAATTATTTTATGTAAATTTTTAAAAGATAAATTATCATCATAAATAATTTTAAAAACTTCTAAATTTTTCAGTTTCTTATTTGTTCGTAGAAACATTGCAATTAATGAACATTTAATAGCATTTACAATTTTAGATTTTTCCCAAAGACCATCATATCGATTTACTCTTCCGTAACCATTATATTCAAGCCAATTAATAACACCTACATTTAAAGAACTGCTAACAGTTGTGGTATAACTTGTATATTCAAATAACGGTTTTTGATTATTTGGAAGATTAATTTTTAAGGGAATTAATAATACTTGTTCTTCTGCATTTAATGTCAAAAGACAAGTATTTATAAGATTTCTTTTGCTTAAATTATTTGTTATATCGCTCCATAATATTGGTACAATAATTCTACACCAGTGACGGTTTACAAGAAGGCATGGATATAAACTTTTATAGTCTTCCTGTAAATTATTAAATATTTTGACAATACATTCGTTTGGTAATTTTAGCATTTTAAGAGGGTAAAGAATTTTTTGTCATGAAAAAACGTACGTACATAATTACATATCTGTACAATAGAAATGTTGTGAAACATTACAATGATAAATATGTATTATTTATTTCGTGGAAATTATAACAGAGTTTACCGATGATCATAGTACGTGGATGGCCCTTCGGGCCATCCATGTGCTATGATCATCGGTAAACTCTGTTATAATTTCCCCACAGGAAATAAATAAATAATCCCCAGGAGCGTGTCACTATATGTTAATCGGACTACCATACCATTATTTTTACACGTGTTCCATATTTATATTCGTATTGTGCTTTTTACTAACTTTTGGGCTTCGCTTTATTTTTTTTTTTTATTTATATCATTTTTATTATTTTTATCTTTTTATCGCCTTTGCTTTTTACTTCTACGTTTAACTTTTTTCAAACTCTTACTTTCACTTTGCTCATGTCGTGCCTTTTTTTAGCTTCATTTTACTGTGCCTATTTTTAAAGTTCTTTAGATAAAACGTGAAAAATACAAAAAATAAAACGATTCAAATAAAAATTAAGGGTTAAAATTAGAGTTTCCCGATAATCAATATGAGACCGGGAATCTTTCGTGGGAAGATTCCCGGTCATAATATGATTATTATAAATATGGTTAATCACGTGTAAAAATAATGATGAAGGTAGTCATGAGTGACACTTAGTGCGACAGGACAAAATTTAATGTGGCAGTTCTATAGCAACTACCTGATAGCAATTACATTATCATGTCACTATTGTGGTAAACAATATGATTCCACCATTTTTTACATCTTATAATGACAAAAATGTGGTTGAAAATAGGGCTGTTAATGGAGTATTATACTCCAGAGTAATTAAGGAGTATAAACCACTCCATACCGCGTGGTTTAAGCAAAACACCACTCCAGATTATTTAATTTTATTATCAAAGTAAAATACTTCGAAGCAATCTTAAAATCTAAACCATTGAATTAAAATAGTTAAAACTCTGGAGTAAATGTGCTCTGGAGCTATTACTCTGAATTAAAATTATATGAGTGCTGTCTGTAAATGAATATTATTACTATGGCGAATTTAATTCTAAAGAATTGTAATATTATATATTAAATCAAATATACAATTAGTATATATATAAATATAAATAACATTTATATTACATTGATTGTATATATAATTTAATATGTAATATTATAATTCTTCCAGCATTAAGTTCGGCATAGCAATAGTAATTCCTTATAGGTTTTCCCTTGGTAGCACTTATAAAATATTGGATTATAGTAGAGATGTATCTCGCAGTAGATAATGATATTATCCTCGTGCAAATTGCATCATACCTCACACGAATTAAATTTTTAATTAGATACCTCGCACTTCGCGCAAGGTCATATGTCTTGTAGAATGCATGCTAGTTTTACACACCTTGCGCAAGGTACATAATACGTGTTATCGACAAAAATCTGGGACTCTCACTAGGCTTTTAGGCTTTTCTAATATTTTAATAAAAAGAATGGTCTTATCTATAACGTTTTATACACACTAAATTTGACAAATTTTTTTTAAAAGTTGGGTAAGTAATAAACCTTTTCCCAGTATAAATGATCTGTCAATAGCTATTAGTAGCAGCAAATTATATTATCATACTGTATAACTAAATAACTGTTATTTTTTTTCATGTGTTAACGACGTAAACTCACCCTACCAATCATGATCATAAATTGCCGGATAACAGGCAAAATTGTCGAATACAGTAATTTGACAAATGATTGGCTACACGTGCCGCAAAGCAGCACGTGCTCATTTGCCAAATTACCGTTATTCGACAATTTTTGCCTAATGTATAGTTATTTGGAGTGTAATACTTCGAAGTATACTTCGGATTATACTTCGATTTAGTACACCAGATTTAATACTCCAGTGTCAAACTATAAAGTTTGATCTGTGGTGGTGTACTTCGGAATGGTGTGGTTTTAGGTGTTACTCCAGCAGAGTATGCTCCACTCCACTCCAGATTACTCCATTAACAGCCCTAACAAAATACATCCAATATTTATACATAAAATATAAAGTGTTATAACTCAAGAACAAATAATTTTGACAAAAATTCCTTTTACAGATTGTTATCTTTATTCAAGCTACAATTCTGTTAAAATATATTTTATTTATAAAAAGTTATAACATTTTAAAAAGTTTAATATAAAAAAAATTGTTTATAATTAAAAGTAATCGACATCCAAAAAAATTTTATTTACAACAAAATGTCCCCTGCTCTTTAACAATATAAGTCTCTTATTACATGTAGAAGTAGCCAATAAATAAACTGAAAAGGATGGCAATTTTTTTTTTTATAGATTAGAGTGTGAAACCAATTTATTTTTCATATTAAACCCGATTAGAACTGGGTTTATTCATATGCTCCGATTTTTGGAATTTATAAAAAATGCTTATTTTTTTAAAACTTTAAAGCTATATAATTTTTGATCTACTGGTTCATTTTAAATGATTTTACTGCCAAAATGTTCATCTCCTTAAGACAATTCCAACAAGCCCAAAACATAAAAATCCAATCACAGGGTCATGAGAAAATGTACTATCAAATAGGTGATGTACCTGAAATTGGTTTGATCTATATCAAACCAATTTCAGGTGCATCACCTATTTGATAGCACATTTTCTTATGATCCTGTGATTGGATTTTTATAATTTTTAGCTTATTGGAATCGCTTAAAGAGACGAACAGTTTGGTAGTAAAATTATTTAAAATAGACCAATAGATCAAAAATTATTTAGCTTTAAAGTTTTAAAAAAATAAGCATTTTTTATAAATTCCAAAAATCAGAGCATATGTATATCAATATGAAAATAAACCGATTTCATGATAGTTATAACGTAAGTTCTAGTGTTACATAAAAATTTTCATTTTTTAATAACTCAAAATTTTATACACTCTTTGCAAAATTTTGACTGCCATGTATTTCCTAACTCTAAACTTAATATTATGTCCTTTTTTTTGGCTGCTTCGATTTTTAGGTATTGGATAGGATATCGCAGAAATCACATAAATATTTAAAGGATCCTAGTATCTAAAACACTATACTATTGCTTATAAAATAAAAAATAGAAAATTTTTATGGTAATTGCATGTTGGAAATCACATAATCAGAAAGTCAGAGGTTAAAGAGTGGAAAGTCTACGGACCAGGGACTTAGAAATTTTTCGAAAGCAATTTTTTGAAAGAAATTGAAATTTTTGCCCCAATTTTTCGAAATTTGGCAAAATTTAATTAAAATTTATCGAAATTTTTGGCAAAATCATAAAAAATTACATGAAGATAATATTATTGGCCAAAAAAATATATAAAAAAAGGAAATACCAAAGATCATATAATAATACAGTAATAATATTATTGGATGAGAACAATATTGAAAAATTTTTTTTATACTGATTTTGAAATTTATCGAAATTTTTGTACAAATCGATCGAAATTTATCAAAATTTTGCATAAATCAATCAAAATTTATCGAAATTTTTGGCTAAATCAATCGAAATTTTTGCTTAGAATCAAAATATCGTATATGTCCGAAAATAAGCTACTACCTAAAATAAGCTACCCCCTAACTTTTTTAAAAAATCTTAAAAAATTCGTTAGCAGTTGCTACATATAAAACTTTTTTTACTAAGTAAACTTCAAAAAGTCAATTAAGTAAAGTTGTTTAGTGCATCAAAATACATCTACAGTAAAAATTTGGTGTCATTTGGGCAACTTTTTATTAGTACGTTTTTTTTTAATTTTTTTAAAAAATGCTTTATTTCGAAAATAAGCTACTTTACAATTTTTTGTATAATTTTTTGGCCAAAAAAGGTAGCTTAATTTGGACACATACAGTAATATTTCTGTGTCCCTGCTACGAACACGTACCGATCATGTGAATTTTTGCTTACAGACATGTACTGATCATGTGATACTAATCTTATAGGCACATACAAAAATGAATAACTTTTTAAATTAAAGTGATCTGGCAGGATTAAGTTAACCTTCTTTTACCACATTAATAAAACTTGTTCTCCTAGTCACTCTAATCATAATGGTAGTGAGATTATTAAAATCTGTTTAGTAGAAACGGAGATATGGCCTTTAAATTTTCTAAGATTATATGAAAGCATTGCACAAACTTTAAGAGATTATATCTCCAGTTCTATTGAACAGATTTTAATAATTTTACTACCATTAGAACCAGAATTATAGGAGAAAAAAGTTACTTAGAGTGATAGAAAAACCAACTTAGTATGAGAGCTTTCTGGATTACCTTTTTCTTATTTTTTTTTCTTTTTTAAGAAAATTAAAAAAGTGATCTGACAGGTTTTTGTACTAAGTCAATCTCTTAAAATCAACATAGCGGCTGGAAATATAACTTCCCAAAGTTTATGCGATGTTTTCATATAATTCTCCAAAATTCAAAACCGGTTCTACTGAACAGATTTAATGAACTTATCACCATTATGGCCAGAAAGGCTAGAAAAACAAGTGTTATTGGTATGATCAAGGAGATTAACTTAGTACAAAAGTCCTATTGAATCACTTTAATTTATTATTTTGGTATGTGCCCATAAGATTAGTATCACGTGATTGGTACGTGTCCATAAATAAAAATTCACGTGATCGGTACGTGTCCGTAGACTTTCCGGTTAAAGAGGATAGCATAAATCACGTGAGTCATTAGTTAGTGACAGTTAGAGTTAGTGGTTTTCTGTTGCTAATTATAGGTTAGTAGAAACCTAATAAAACATAGCATGTATATACAAAACAAAGACAGCAATAATAATAACAATAAGAGTATCAAGGATAAAAAGGAAAGTAATGACAATAGCAAAAATAGTAATAACAATAGCAAGAACAACAAAGTAGATAATTACTAGAGAAATAGAAATAAAATATGCTCACTTTGTAGTAATGATTTGAACTGAGAAAATTTTCTTTAATCAGTTAACCGAACTGAAATATTTGGTGTCAACTGATTCAACCGATTAAGATTACTAGTAGATTACTTCACATTTACTTTCAGGATATCTCAAACCTTATTCAAATTTTTGTCTCGTCTACAATACTATGTTTATTTATTTTCTTTTCAGAACTTTTTAGAACCTTTGCTTTTTTATGATATCATTTACATTTTGTTAACCAATTCTCAACTGGCTATGCAGATTAACCAATTAAGCATTTACTCAACTGGTTATTAAAAATATAGCAACACAAAGCAATGAATTATAGCTTGTAAATTTTGAGATTAGAATATAATGCCATATTGATTATTATTAAGATTATTAAGATCAAACAGTTTGATATTAATAAAACTAGTATTTCAATTAAAATTAATATATATATTTTTGATTTGTGTTTTTTGTATTTTTGTATTTTTATTTTTTATTATTTCTATTTTTTTTAATTTGTGTATATATATGGAGTGCTCCATATTAAAAGGGCCCATTTTTACAATTTTTTGAAAAATAAGTTTTTATTAAATTCATGTAAATTTTGACATGATTGATATTTTTCAATTATTAATGAAAGTCGATTTGCATAATAAAAAATCAAGATAATTTAAAAAGAAAAATTACATGAGGCTGCGTAGAGCCAACACGTCACGAGATTATTCAATAGTCACCTGCCGTCTTTAACCAATCAAAATCGTGAAATTTAATTAATCCCGGATCAGTCCGAAAATCAAAACAAATGGTTAAACTCAATTATCTCAAAATGAGATAAATGTAAAAATGTGCCCTTTTAATACGGAGCACTCCATATAATAAGCTTTTGGCTTATAGAATCTTGTTTGGACTAGCTTATATTCTTAAATTCTTAATTGTAAAATGTTATAGTAAAGTTTTATTAAAATTAATTTAGTTTTATATAAATATATTGTTACAATTTAGTTTTATATAAAAAGAATTTTACTAACTATAACCGGCGGTGATCATCACTAGTGTGTAGTTAACCAATAAATTTGCAGGATCAGGTGTAACGTGCAAATCAGTTGTGTAACAAAAATAAAGATTTTTTTTTAAAAAATGCCAATATCTCAAAAATTTGTCTATGAAACTACCTTTGACGTTCTAACAAAAAAAATTCCTTGCTAAATTTTTCATATACTAGACACCTTGCTAAAATCTCAGGCCTCACCCTAACCCTAAAGTAAATGAAATGAACTTTTTTTTGTTTTATCGTTATTGGTCAACTACACACCAGTGATGATCACCGCTGGTTATTTGTAGTTAAATTCATATAAAAAATTTTCTTTAAATGATTTGTGATTAAGGTACTAGTATTTATTAGATAATATTTTAGAAAGTAGGAAGTTAAACCAAATTTTACCTCATATAAAAATTTTTAGCCAATTAAACTTAACTAAATATATGGGGCCGTTGCAATAGAAAGGGCCAATACTGCCCAAAAATGAAAAGCAGGTTTTTGTTATATTAGAATAAATTTTGATACGTGCTACATTTTTCAATTATAAGTGGAAATTGATTTGAATAATAAAAATTGAGATATTTAAAAAAAATTTTCTTGGGAGTTTCGTACATCACAGGATTACCCGATATATCAAATCAGGAAAATTTTGATTAACCCAGATCAGTCCGAACAAAACAAACGTGATTTTCTCAAAATCATATATAAACTAGTATTGGCCCTTTCTACTGCAAAGGCCCATATTATCTAGGGTGGGGAGTAAGTATACATGCTGGTAAAACCCAAACAAATCCCAAACTTCTAAAAAGTAATTGCTGTTTGTAAAAAATTAAATCAAACAAATGATTCTAAAGTTTTATAAATATATTATCTATAGCTATAAGAATATACTTGATTTATTTAAACAAAGATTATTAATAAAATTTTTGAGCTATGAGTTTGGCCAGACCCTTTGGGTTTGTTTTGGAAACAAAATAACCATTTATAGTAAATGCATATTATACATTATTCTTTTTAGTAAATGCATTTCTGATTTTTAATTTATATTTTTATATAATCGAGTCAATAAAATACATATGCTAATGTAATAATTCAAAATCAAGGGGATTATTAATTAAATAAAGTTTTATTATTAAAATTTTTATGCTTTTTGTCTTATTTGTCTAATTGAATTTTATTTTAAATGTTTTCGAAATATTTCTAAATATTTGAAATAAATTATATTTAGCAAATTTTGGTAATATTATTCAAAAGTTATTATTCAAAGCCACGATGATTTCAAATGCACTGGGAATGTAATCATTTGAAACCAGGTTGAGTTCAAATGAACCTGAAGAAATAGGTGCATTTGAACCACAAATTGGATCATTTGATCTGAATTGGATCATTTTAATCCCAAGTTGGAACTTGAAATGATATTATTTGAATGGGTTGAGGGCTCAAATAAACCAGAAATGGTATCATTTGAACACAGGTTGATTCTTGTGTTGGTTCAAATGTACTCGGAACATGATCATTTGTTTCAGAAAATAGTAGGTTATCAGAAATTAAATATGGAAAGTATTGATAGAATCACTTTTTGTAGGTCTACAGTACATTATTTAGAAATTATTTAATATTATTTTGTGTTTTTGAATATTACTTAATATTTTCACAATATTTCAAAATTTATATTTCGAAATATTTCGAAATCGAAATATCTCGAAATTATTTTTGAAATATTTCGAAAGATATTGCATATTGCAATTTCTTTCGAAATATTTCGCACATATAAATTTGCTGATGTAATACTAATACTAACTAAAACTAACTAACACTAACAGGACCCCGAAGAACTCTGATATAACTTAGAGGTTACTAAAAAAGGAAATTATATAAAAAATTCATAGTAAATTTTTAAATTTTGGCCTATTTTATATGCCTATTTGCTGATATTATACAAACTTAGATCTGAGTTGTATTAGAGTTCTTTGGGGTTCTACACTAATACTAAACTCTGTATAACTAACACTAATACTAATACTATAACTCTAACCCTAAGCCCATCCTATCTTACTTTAGCATATACGTAATGATACGGCACCTATCCTATCTTCTTTTAGCATATACAGCATAATACGGCACATAGCAAGAATGACTCACCAAAGACGAAAAAAGCACCAATGAATGACTATATCAACGACGAAAAGGGCTAAAAGGAGGCACCAGCAACGACAACACAAACGGATGATTCCATATCTATAAGACCGCCTGCAAAAATTTTAGAAAAATACGAAAGACCATCTATAAGACCATCTATTAGACCATCCGAAAGACCGCATCCATGAATGCAGATTAACTCACAAAAACGGCAGAGAAATATAAACTGCCAAATCCAGAGGAAATCTAACGGCAACAGCGACGACACCAATGATAACACCAAAGACGATACTGATGACAACACCAACTACAACACTAACTACGACAGCATGACGAGGGATAACAAGCTAAATAAATGAATAAAAAAAAATAAAAAAATCAGTTAGTAAAGCGAAGGCAAGTAAACAAAAACAAATAAAAAAATCAAAAAAACTAAATCAAGATGATCTATACTTATCTGTCTGATGCACAGCCAATTTTGTATCGGCAATCAAATCAATACATAAACATTTTAATCATGTGATATTCCTGTGCTTTGATTGGTCAAAAGGCCAGTGATATATAAACTATATATCTCTGGCCAGAGATATTTAGAAAAACCCTTTTGAAATAAGTTTATAATAAAAATTATAATAAAAACACATAAATTTACTATAAACTTTGGGCTAAAGATTCTTTTTGGCTTAATTAATTAACTTAAATTAAAAATTTTATAAACATATAAAACAAGAAAAGAAGAAAAATTTGAGCTTAAAAACCATATCAAAATTTTGTTAATTTTGCACTATTTCAAAATGTAACTTTGTCAAAAACAAAAATTTACAAATTTTAAATTAGCAATATATATAAAATCATGCTCTAAACAACTTTACTTAGGTAATAAAAGTAGATTACCTTGTAAAAAAATGGGCTAGCTATATTAATATACTAAAGTTAAAAATTTTTGGTATAAAACTCCTTTTTTTTGTCAAGATAACCTATTTGGGTCTCTAAGTAAACTTGTTCAGCTTGTAATTATATTTATACTAAAGTTAAACCACATTTTCTCAAACCTTTTACTAAGAGAGAAAAATTTTTTTCTCTAATTTTAACACTATTTTTCATTTAGAAAAGGTCCAAGGAAACGCATTTTAGCTTTAGTATAAGTAGAATTACATGCTAAACAAGTTTACTTAGAGGCCCAAAGCAGGTTATTTTGACAAAAAAAAAGGGTTTATAGGACCTCGAAGAACTTTGATACAACTCAGATCAGAGATTGTATAATTTTAGCAGTATTTTAGCTAAATAAATGTATAAAATAGAGCATAATTTGAAAATTTACTATAAAAATGCAACGTTTGATAAATTTCTATGCAAATTTTCCTTTTTAGAATCATCTGAGTTGTATTAGAGTTCTTCGGGGTCCTGGTTTTATATTGCAAACCAAAAATTTTTAACTTTAGCATATAGCTAACCCATTTTAACCTACTTTAGTTGCCTAAGTAAAGTTGTTCAAAGCATGATTTTATATATAATTGCTGAGTTAAAATTTGTAAGGTAGAAAGAGATAATTTGATGAAATTAAAATAACTAATATAAAAACTTATTTATTTTAATATTAATAAATGTTTTATTTTTTGTAATTAACTTTATACATGATTTAGAATTATTTTATATAAAATTAGTAATATAACATCTTTTTTAAAAGTGACATTAAATGGAATTATACATCGTATCAATAAGTTTAAATTTTAGAGAGGTAAATGTAATTTGACGAATTGATGATATCTCATGTGATCCAGCGATCAGAATCGGATGATTTTTATACCATTCAATTCGTCTTGATAATACGAATCGAATGGTATAAAAATCATCTGATTCTGATCACGAGTCATGATATATCATCGATTATATACTACACAAAAAAGGTCCTTGAGGGGGATTTTGACTAAATGTAAACCTGGCAAATAATCAATGATATCTTGTGATCCAGTGATCAGAATTGGGTGATTCTTGTACCATTTGATTCGTCTCATTGAGATGAATCGAATGGCATAAAAATTACTCGATCCCATTCATTAGATCACGTGATATCCAAATTCATCAAATTACCCTTATTCATCAAATTACTCCTTTTTACCTTAAGTTTTTGTTTTAGAAGAAGTTACATTTTGGAAAAGTGCAAAGTTGACAAAATTCAAATTTTTCTTCTTTTCTTGTTTAATATGTTTGTAAAATTTAATTTTAAGTTAATTAGTTAAGCTAAGAAGGACCTTTAGCCCAAAGTTTATAGTAAATTTATATATTTTTATTATAGTTTTATTATAAATTTATTTCAAAGCTATTTTAAGGGCCTTCTGGGCTAACTGGATTAGAAGCTTGGGATGTATCGAGAAAGACTGGTAGGAAGGTGATAGTGGATACTAGGGTTGGAGCAAACCTTACAAGAGCAGAAGTAGATAATGGTAGTGGTTGCAGAGTATTCTCTGACTACAAATATTGACCTTAATAAATGCATAAGTTACTGAAGTATAGGTAATACCTGTGTGGGATAGAAACTGCTCTACCAAGTTTCTCATAAGGATAAATTAGTTCTAAGAGGTTACAGTTAGTATCCGGAACTGTCACTAATATATCAGAGGGCTGTACTGGTAATACAAGTAGGATTGGCAGGTAAAGCTTAAACCAGAGAGTTTAAATAGACAATTCTCTAGTTGGGTTGCAGATATGGTAGCTAGTATAGAACCTTCGGGTGGACTACTTAAATTAGACAACCAAAAATTGTACATGTAGCTAGTTGTATTCTCATTCATGTAACAAAATGTTAGGCACCCATAAAGGTTCCCTTGATCCACATATTTGAATAAAAAGACTTCTCCCTATAGTGGGAACTTTAATATAAAAAAAAAAAAAAAAGAAGCTATTTTAAGAGAACATGTCCTATGACTGTTATCTTTTTTACTAAATAAACTAATAATAAATATTTAACCCTTTACTTTCTACAAATTATACACAGTAAAGGCTCTTTTTATATAAAGTTTTTCTTGAATTTTATTGTAATTTTATTGAGTTTTTACTTGAGTTTTTTGAATTTTTCCTAAATCTTTCCAAGTTTTAAGTGTTCTTCTAAGCAGTGTTCAAAATTTCAGACTCAAACACTGTTCTCATGAGAACAACATAATAGCTATGAGTGTTCTCAACCTATTGTTTATGTTCTCATTTATGCTCACTAAAAAAAAAAAAATTTAAAAAATATCTCATATAATGTACATGTATTGAAAATATATGTACCTTTTTATCTCCACATTATAATATCTAATGTTCTAATATTACATATAAATGGTATCAGATAAATATAAAAATTTGACATAATTCTATTAATGCATCTATATATTATGAAAATACATTAGAGCATCATACATGCTATAGTAATTATATGTAAGTTTAACTAAATAATTTTGATAATAAATTATAATAACTAGTTATTTTACAATATTATGTAGTTACTAATTACTACTTATGAGAACACTATTTTTATTTTACTGTTCTCAAAAAAATTTTAATAGTGAACAGTAAAAAATTTTTACTGTGCACAAATTTAAAACAGTGTTCTCATGAGAACTCAGAGAACACTAATTTCGAACACTGCTTCTAAGATTTTGTTATTTCTTCTATCTTTTCTGGATGTTTTTGTCTGTTTTTTTACGTTTATTTTGAATCTTTCTTTGAGTTTTTCTTAGTATTAAATCTTTTATTTTTCTTGAGTAATTTTATATTCTACTTTATATTCTTGAACACATTTCTTACCCTCTACACGTTAAGTCAAATAATATAGTTATTCTCTGGCCAAGGGTTATTATATTACAATATACAGTATTAGATAACTATATTAAAATTTTTCTTATATGTCATTTTCAATTTGTTAGTCATTATTTTGAACTGTTTGCTTTAGTAAACTGCAACTATATATTCTAATAAGTTATTAAGAATAAAATAAAATCCATAACTATTATTATTTGTAAAGTTTCGCTTATTCTAAAGCTTTATTTTTTTGATGTTCTATTGCAACATACTTTCTTTTTCATTGTTCAGTATAATTTTTGCGACACTTGTTACATGTACAATCTAGCTAGAAACTTGCATTAAATAATTGGAATTTTTAGAAGCTTTACAGCCAGAGCAATAAAAAGTAGTAAAGATAATTCTATTACAATCGAGTACAAATATTTTTACTAACGCTAATATATGCGTTATGTACCAGATAGTGCTATACGTTTTTGACGTTCAAAGTTTTTTTTTTTTGGACATACATCCATGTTCAAGCATATCATGTTCTGAATATTTATATTTAATAAATGGAATTTCTCTAATATTTTTGCTTAGAAAATTCAAAACGTTGTTATAAAAACAGTTTGCCGTTAAAAAATGTCCAATACGAACAATATCGATTATCGATTAATATTTTTGATTACGTGCCCGTTTTTTTGCCCTGACGTAGGGTTTTCAAAAATTGTGTAGTGTTCTCAGAGAGCATTAAGAATATCAAAGTTTAAACACAGACTGCACGTATTACACGCATTTGATATGTTTTTTTACAAGAACGTAACTTTTAAAATGTTTTAAGTTTGAGAAATTTTTTAATAAAATTATTTGTACAATGAAATTTTTAGCTCACTAAAATTTAAATAATCACGAGGAAAAAAAGGAAAAGGGTAGTAGATGAAGGTTTATGGCAGACTATATAAGTTAAATAAATGCTCTTAAATTTTTTTTAAGGTTCCATATCTATAACATCTATATCTGTATAATGCTCTCTGTTATGACCTGAATCATTTGAATCCAATCTGCGCAAACGATTCCTTCTATTATAAGTCCACATTTTATACTTTGCGTAAGCAAGTTTCACAACTTTCCTTGCAAGTTCGTAAAGTGTAAAGAATATTAAACAATAAAGCACAAAATAGAAATAACTTAACCAATGCACAACAAATTTTCTTTCATGACAAAATCCACCTTGGAAGGAATACATTCCTCTATAATCATCAAAAAATGTAAATGCATTTGCAAATGAAATTAATGGTAATGAAGCAAGGTAATTCCTATTATAAGCGGGGTAATAACGTGGCCTTGTTCCTGTAGCATCGAAGAAAAATGATGTCTCTTTCCCTCGTAATGCTGCCATTATACCTTCAAAAGTTTTATTGGGAGCATTCAACAATGTCCATGCATATGCACCATCCGATGGATGATGAATATCTGAACCGGAAATTTTAAGAGTTCGATGGTTGTTAGCAAACACGTATGTTTCAAAGTCAAAGACATCCCCGTTAATGATCTCAAATCCATCAACACCCTTTCAATAATCAAATTAAGTATCATGTTAACGTTAATAATATTATCTGTTATTATAAATGATTATTAAAAAAAAATTCAAAAATTTACCATTTCAAGAAGTTCTTCCCTTGTAGGATGATCTTGTAACGTAGGAACTTGATTTAACCATTCTATGAAAGTTTAAGTATTAGAAAAAATAATTTTTTTTTTGTGAAACCAATAACTTATGAAAATGTTATCATATTGTTTACCTGTTTTATTACTCCAAGGAATATGGTTTACGGTTACTAAACCACCCATTTTATGAACCTTATCAATCATTTCTTTCAATTCTTCGTTCGAAGGGTGAGGCTTATTAAAAGGTCCAAAAGGGTTCGACTGAATACCAATGAAATTCATATGTATCCTGCAACAACTATGATAAAAAAAAAAAAAAAAAAAATTCAATGAGAATACATGAAACATAATAATTAAGAAAGCTTCAATTACAGATAGCCAACCTATATTCCATCCCTGGAATTACGACAATCGAGTCATTATATTTCGCATTTGCGATTCTTTGAGCTTCCAGGGCACCTTCGATACTATTGTGATCACTTACTACAATAGCATTGTACCCGTTGGCTATCGGATTTTTGTATATCAGAATTAGAAATTTGTATCACGTTTTATTATTAATTAAATAATAATATCATACCCATTGACCATTGTAACAATTGTTCCGGGTTCATCCGTCCATCAGAAAAGTAAGTATGAGAATGTCCATCTAGTAAAATATTATATTGAGGATTGCCATCCTTTGTACCCATTGGTGTTAAATATGAAGCGGGATCCACTTTCCATTTAAATTCTAGGTGTGAATAATCGCTTTTGTCGGGAACGTCTTTGTATTTATAAATAGTGAATATAATACACAATATTATAATAATTACAGTAAACTGACAAAGACGGGAAAACATTCTTTTAAAGTATTTATTGACCCGCGAACGTAATTTGGGTGATGGCTCCATCATCCAACGGGGCAGAGGTTGAGGTAAAGAATCTATAGGAGGTGATGAGGAGTCCAATTGTTGAGCGGGTTCTACCACAATTGCAGGAATATTGCTAGGAGCATCAGAGGGCGTGTCCTGAATAGGTTCTTCTTCATGAATATCCATAGGTTCTTCTTCATGAACATCTGTAGGTGCTACCTCGCTGGGAAGTGAATCATTCTCGTTCGGACGCGTTGTTTCAAGTTCGGTGTCATCCATAATTTTTTTTTTTTTTAAAAAAAAAAAAATTACTTCGTGAGAATGCGAAATTAAATATTTTTATACTTTTCAATATGTACGTACGTACGTGCATACATTCTCTCGTTACAAACCCCGCAATTACACAACAGAAATAACGCATTTATACTGATTTAGAAATAACGGTATAAACATCTTGTGACAATTTGTCTATTGTACATAGAAAAAATTTTAGCCGTCGTATCCACTTTTTTTAGTATGTATCATCAATGTTGTTGTACTTTACCCAGTTTTTTTTTTCTATATTTAATTACACCATTGTTTTGGTTAGCGCCCGATAATAAACTAAGATTGATACAAATAAGCACACTCATTTTTTTACTTCTTAAACTTAAATTATTACAATAACTACAATTATGGGTTCTGGAATTTGGGCTGATTATCTCCATTGAAATCTATTAAATCTGAGTTCGCGTTTTTCTGCTAAGGCAAATAGAGATCAACAAAAGTCTTTGTATTTTAGCATAATGTTTAGAGATACAAAATCTGAAAAAATAAGTGTAAAATTTTAGCCGAATCATGAGTTGCAATTTAAATTTATCGTTTCATTCCTTTAAATGAAATACTCCATGTTTAACACATCGTTAACAATATTAAAACTATATAAATTGTGGCTAAATAAACTTGAATAATCAAAATTTAATATGAAAAATATACATTTATTAGCTTAATAACCTGACAACAGATGTATACATATCTGAATGCTGCTTGAGCGCGTTCGTCCAAGGTCACAGTGGCTCACGTGGTTGCCTTTTATGGATGCAAATCTTATTTTGTATTTACGATCGTCTACTTTTTGAAGATCGCATCATAAGAAAAATTAAAAGGAAAAAAATTATATTATTATAGATATGAACGATAATATACTAACACTATACTGTACTGTACAATGACCCCACCGTGAGAATGATTCGGGAATGACTTTTTTCTTTGAAAGAAAGATAAATGATAATCAAAAAATTAAATTCTTTGATAGAAAAAAAAAAATTAATTTAGAAATGTCCGAACGTCCGAACATAAATCTTTCTTTGTTTAACGTTTAAAAAAAAAAAAAAAAATTAAAAATTCAAGAATTCAATTATTTAAATTTTTTTGTGTACTCACGGTGACCGACTAAATTTTTAATTAACGGCATGACGATAATTATTTTTTTGGTAAGATTAGATGATTACAGTATGTGCATTATCAGGTCGGATCAGTTCATTTTTCTTTTAATATGTGCATTTAAAAAAAAGTGTCAGACCTTGTTTGACGCTGAAAGATCGACAATATTTTTTTTTATTGTTAATTGAATTTTTCGCGTGTCACGCGAATATACTGTAAAAATTTTGTGTATTTTCATTAAGCCGATTTTCGTATTGCTTAATATTTATCACACCAACCCCTAAAGTGAAGTAAAATGTCCAGGTGACATTAAAATTTACAAGTTATTGAATTGAACTATCATGGCAAAAACTTGTTTTAATCACAAAAGGAAAGAACATCCAATTGCATTATGGTTAAAGTATTGTACGAGAAATATGTTATACAGTATCATATTATATAATAGTTATATATACATTTAATTATAATATGAAAGTTTCAAGTAAACCTTTAGCAATAGTATTATATCTTGTATCTGAGAATCAAAGGATCAATAAACGTTTTTGCAAAATGCTTTCCTTCCTCTGAACCAAATTGATTATGTAAGGTCTAAGAAGTAAAGATGGTGTTGACCCAAGTTTATTAAAAGGATCAAATGCAGTGTTCTTGTAAAATGCCTCCGTGAATAATGCATTCCTTGCTCTTAGAAAGTCATCATGTTGTTTTTGTAAAGCATCTTTGCCGATTAAATAACTTTTGGACAGGCATTAGATAAATATACTCTGTTAAATACTGTATACGAACCTTACCGTCGACGGAAGTTTGCTACTTTTACTATAGATTTCGTACATTTAAAATTATGAATTCCACAAGGCTCAAAAATTACGAATGTAATTAAATTACAAATATATTATGCACATTATGCGTTATTCTTCCAACCAGCCGTATCGATAAATAATTTTTAATTAGGCCCTCAAATGGAAAATACAGAAAAACGAGTTCTTAAACTGGTTTAACGAAAATTTGAAAGAATAATTTAATGTATAATCTGTTCGTATTATTATCTGTTATCTATATCAGTGGCTAAACTGGAACTTAGTGAATGGAATTACAATCTCAGAGGAGAATTGCCATTTAGGTTCTCCAGTCAATTTTTTTTTTTTTTTGCTGCTGGATTAATATCCTGATAAAGTTAGGATCCAATTATCAAGATCTCGCAAATACAAATTCAATGCATTTACCGTATAAACGCGAAATAACGCCCACGGGCTTATTTTGAAAATCGAATCTCCCTAAAATAGTATATGTAATCTCAAATTAACGCCCATACGCGTCCCGAATTAACGCGCATCCCAAAAAATATGATTCAAGTTTATAATATATTAAACACGTAACCAGTATTGCCATTTAGATAATAGCCATATAACAATGTAATCATTACGCAATAACGTTAACAGGTCACTAACAGGTCACTAACAGGTAATTGCTCGTTTCAAAGATTTAGTATTGGGAATGGAAGTTTGGAAAACTAATGTGCAGAAAATTCGGAAATAATCGACGTAAGGTTCATGAAGTTTGTGAAATATAAATCGATAGTAAAGGGAATAAAGAGCGTTAGTGCAAATGATCAAGGTAATCGGAATATGAAGGAAAAAACGAAAATCAAAGACATACCTGAAGGTCCTAGCAAAAGAAACATTCGAAAGAGCGAATGTGATGAAGATAAAAGAAAGCAGTTGAATATCGTAAGGCAGATGATGCATATATGGTTGGACATTGTAACCGAAAGCGAATTGATGACGAGGTGGATTTTGAGGATAATGTCAAGATGAAGATGATGTATGTTGAACGAATTAATAATAAGGTGTCGAAAGCATTGAACGAAATGGTGCAGTCAGATAAAGAGAGAATTGAAAAAAGTAAAAGTAAGAATGCAATGATTAGTTCGGTAAATGAACGATGAAAATTTTGAAACTCACCTGAACCGGGTGTTTAAATGATCCACAAGATTAAATCTGTCGATAAATTTGATGAAATTGTAGAAAATGAACTGAATAAGGATGCCAATGAAAATGGTACGGTGTCTGATCTTTTGTGTTCATATTGGCTATGTCGCAGGGGTATAGGCATATTGAAACTTTGGGGGCGAAGTTCCTGGGGATCTAACCGATGACACGGATAAATCGAATACTCTTGGAATTTGTGGTGTTGGTGAGTACCTGAACGATACTCCAGTCCAAAGGAATTATAAAACGACGGCTTTAACTATATAAAGATGAGCCCCACCCGATAGTTTGATATAACCATCACATTAGGTGCTGTACGTAGCACCATTATTTTAAAATAAGTTAAATTCGGAAAATTTCGAAATACGGTACGCCCATGTCACGTACTCGAAATAACGCGCAGGTGGGAGTTATTTCGCGTTTGGCCGGTAATTTCAAATTAAAATCATTTTTTGTCAAGAAAAAATATCAATACACTTGCAATATAAATTAGTTATGTATGTGAAATCAATCACCACAGAAAGCTTTATGAACATTCAAATAAAATACAGAAAAATACAAAATTTTCCGATAAAAAAGATAACTCGAGTTATTCGGCCAACTTTGATTTACACATCATTTGCATTTATCAATGAATCGAATATGTTAACATTTACTAAAAAATTATTAAAACCTATAGAGCATTTGTAGGTTGGTCATCCAGGTTACACCATGTGGAGGTCAAATGCTCCAGTAACTAACATTATATCGTGTGGTTTGAATTTATTTGTTACATGTTTTTACTAATTTTTTTATATTATTTGCACTATCTTCTTTTTTTCATATTTATCAAATCTCCTACTCAACTTTATGTTACTATTTCTCAACTCGTTCAGGATAATTCTATTCCTACTGGCTTCTCGAAATTCTCTCAAGAAAACTCCTTTCAATATCATGATTTTAATAAATTGTTTTCGAGAATAATTTTTTACATTGAAAAGGATCGTAATAATTGCATCGATCCCCTTATCGTACGGTTTGCTAAAAAATAAAAGAACATAAAATATAAGTACTTGCGTCATCATAATTAACTAATAAAGAATACACGCCGGAATAGTCTACGGTTATTGTTTCAATATTAGAATGTATCCTATTCACCACTTCCTAGCAGTACCCTTTCTATCTAACACAGAAAGACCCCGAGAAGAACATTCCTTGTTAAAACAATGGCCACGAAGATCTTTCAATTCTTCGATACAGATTTCATCACTCCGATGCGGCAGCGTAACTTCGGATACATTATAACTCGATAAATTAAAAAAAAACTCACCCCGTGTACACATATTTCATATCTTCTAAATCATCGACATCTGGTGTTTCAGAATTAATGATTCGACGTCCAATTTCAATAAAATAAGTGACGAATTTATTTCAAAAGAAGCGACGTAAAAATTCTATTTTTTTTATAATTTATACTTATTTACATGATCATTTATCGATGAATGTTTATTTTAAAACAGAAAACAGGATCCCACTTATTTTTGAAGTAATTCTGAAGCCCCTGATTTTTACAAGTCCATCGATAGTCAAGAGAGGTTCCTAAGATGATCGAAGACACCATTGTGAATAAACTTTAAAAAGAAAGAGAACACTATGTTCATTTTGTGTACTTTATATATAACAGCACCTCTACTCCTTTTCTCTGGGAATTCACTTTTCTGTGGGAACCTTGTTTTTTTTTCTCGAGAAAACGTGTAAATCCTTCAGCAGACCTGTTTGAATCCTTAGATAGAAATTTGCACTCAAAAGATTTACGACAAGTTTCTGTAAAATTATCACATGAACAATAGCTACAATATGTTACTTTACAGCAATATACAAATTCCATTAATAAACTCATGAAACGTACAGTACGTACATGCAACAACCAAATACAGTAAATCTTGGAACTTCAATGAACTCCGATTTATTTCGTAATACATTTATCGTAAAAGGTCATATACAAGATCCTCTCATATATAAGTGATGCACAGGGAAAACCTGTAAATAATAAAAAATTAACGTTATCACTAATATATAACTTTTAATATACTGTATAAATAAAAAATAATGTATTAAAATTTTTATTTACAGGTTTTCCCTGTGCATCACTCATATCAGGCTTTTTTACTACCGCTATATAATTAATTTTTTTGGCGGAATGTATGAGACCTGGGTGACCTTTTACGGTAGTTCAAATGGCAATGTACACATATATATTACATAAAGAATTCAGCAATTAATAATAAAACGGTGGCGTTTTATAGGATTGGAACATTCTAAATTTAAAAAGAAAACAATTTAATTTTATATTTAAGTTCCTAAGTGTTTTAATTGAATTGACTCCACTTGTGAACAGACAATTGTTCATACTTGAACAAAAAAATTTGTATAATATATAATTTTTATTATTTTCTATTCATCTCATCTCGCATTTTTCTTTGCAAATCTTTTTTATTCTAGCATAATTTTTTGCGTCCTTTTTGTTCAGGAGTATTTGATAAATTCGATATAACAGGTTATTAATAAGTCTATTATAGATATAAACCAGAACTTTAATTTGAATCAAAAATCTCGAAATTGATAAAAAAAGTGTCAAAGACGGGTTTTCCTAGTCCATTGCCGAAATCGGATGATGCCGAAATTCACGTGATCACACAATTATAGAACCTAACTAAAAAATTTCACTGGTTAGTGTGAGGGTTTACCCTAGTGAAATCAGATGTAACATACGTAAAATCCCTCCCTAAAACCAACAGCGGCTAGGACACACCTAAATTTGTTTATGATCGTGTGATCACGTGAATTTCAGCATATCCGATTTCCCAATTAATAATCGTGCAAAAATTAGGTCGTCTAAAAAGACAAATAAAATAATATAAAAAAAATAATAATAATCATATATCATATAACTATAAAATAATACATGGGGTGTAAATTTTGAATTTCAGCCGAAATAACATTTAGAGGAGTAAAATCACGTGTCACATGACCAATCAAATTACAGAAATTTGATGATCTTAGGCGAAAACCTTGAAAAATATATCAAAACGATAGTCAAAACCTACCTTAGTTGATTATAAAAGATGTCTGGAAGGCAATTTTGCTTATATATAATTACCTAAAACCTACCTAACTTCAATCTATAATGGCCCTAACCCTAAAGTTAATTCGATAAACCGTCCCCAAAAATAGAAAACTTGTCAAAAATATAGCTTGGGGTCCGAAGTTTATTAAATGTTTTATTGTAATTAATTTTAATGTTAATCCGTAGGCTGTTAGAACTTTACAACGTCAAAACTACAACGCTTTTATAACTTTACAATAGCAAATAAGCACAAAGGGTTTTACTTTAAGGAAATGACTCTTTCACGGGCAAAGCGAAATTAAGGAAGGGTTTAATATGACACACTTTGTGAATTTACTTTAATTCTTTCCTTATTTGAGATGACCTTTGCTTGTCTTATCAACACATTATTTACTATTATTATGACACATATTTTTCGAGTCATAACATATAGTACACAACTTTTGGTTATGTGGCGCCTTGATTATCTGTTATGGATTCACGAAATCTTTGGAAATGTCAATTTAATCCTGTGACGCACCCAGCTAAATGTAAGGTTCTATCTATTTCGTTTTGACAGTAGATAGAAAATTTAGCCAAGTAAGTTAACTACAGGTGACCCTCGTTAATATCAACTTTTTTTAATATCAACCCTTGTTAATATCAATCTAAACTTGTAAAAAATCGAGTTCAGGCAATATAAAATTTACCTCTTTATTATCAACCCTCATATATTGTATATCAACATAATTGTCTAATCCAAATGGGTTGATATCAATGAGGGTCGCCTGTATTTAGTTAATTTCATCCGACGAAATAAAGAAACAAAAGGAAATTCTAAAAAAAAAAGGGGACACACTTTATGAATAATCATGCCATTTTTTTTTTTTTTAGAATACGAGATCATCTTGGATGGTGTAAACTTGAAGTACAGTAAAAAAGATTACCGGTACATTTTTTAATTAAAAGAAAAAATAGTTATGCAATGTCATAAACCTTTTACTCTTCGCCGCGGGTCACAGGCAAATTTTCAAGAAATGGATCATTAACGAGTTCTTTTACATAGATTGGAACAAATTATATTGGTTGTTTAAATCGACCTTGGCATCCTAAATTGCGCGCTTTCCTTTTTTGGTTTGTGTTATAACACGTGAGTGCGACATTTACATCAATTTTTTAAATGTGATAATTTTGTTCTTTCTATATTTATGTATGATCCGATAAAAATCCGAATCACCGAATTGGCGTAGTTATACATACGGACAATCGCGAAATAATGCCCGAGAATGTAACTTCTAACTATGTTCTGAATTTAGTTTGAGCAATTATTCACAGGTGCACGATAAATGACGCATATATCAGATATGATGTAATATGAATGACGGCAAGGAAAACCATTATCAATTACTATAAATATATATAATTGAAATCCCATAGTCTGATTTTTCCTTAGCATAATAACGATCCAAAAAAAATCTTTCAATGAATTTAGTAAATTAATATATTCATATATTCATAGATCCAAGCATTAAATACATAGCAAAAAAATTTACAATTATCTGTTATTATAATTTTAATTTTAATTTTAGATATATATATATATATATATATATTATAATAATAGTACTTTGAACTATTTTATTCTAGCTGATATTAGTTATTATAGTATAAATAAATAAAAGAACTTTTTTGTTAAATCTTTTCAGCCCAAAATCTGTGTGTTCTAATTTGAGATTTATAATCATCGACCTCTTTTTTATAAAATTCAAAAAGTGCATTATATTCTTCTAAAGTCAAACCAAGTTCCTCAGAAAACTTTGTCTCACAAAGTTTAAAAGCAGATATAGAATTATCAAGAGCTAATGTACCAACTTTACCACCATGTTTACCAATTGGACTATCTCTGGAGTCATTAGTTATGTTTTTTAATTTTCTGGAGTCTTGTAAGAAAGAGGTCATCTTTTCTGGTATTTTGTCGTCTATATTATGATATCTTATTTCTTTAACGACTTTTTGATAATTTAAATAATAAAAAAAAAAAAAAAATTATTCAAAAATAAACAAAATAATTAAACATCAATAAACATTAAAAATTGAATTTATTTACGTGCATCCATGAGCTGTCCTGTAATTGGACCTTGATAATAAATTTCAGTATCCCATTCCATTATTTCGATATATCCACCCGGTTTTGTCACACGAATTAGCTCTATGTTAATAAAATATATAAAATATATGCAAAGTTAAATAATAATATTTTACGCGAATGTAATTATATTAAAAAATAAATAATAGAATTTTTTTTTTACAATACCTGGAATAACATGGGTTGTCCAAAGATTAAAAGGAAATGCACAATTGAGAAATCTTATATAAGTAAAATCAAAATGATTATCAGGAAATGGGAGTCCATCTAGCAAATTTGCTTGCTCGAAATTCACATTTTGAGGCTTAATAGTTAATGGCATTACTGGTACAACATCAACACCTATAAATTCACTTTTGGGGAATTCAGAAGCCATTTCTAAAATCCATGTAGCAGGTCCACACCTATAAAATGATTTATTAATAATTAATTAATAAGGGTTTTTTTTTTTATATTAAAAAATTGAATGTCGCGGCTGATGCAGAAATCTGGGGTCGCGATTTGAAAATATAAGCCCGGCTCAAATCTACATATACTTTTTTAGCTATCATTTTTAATTGCCAAAAATTTTTCAAAATTTTTTCATCAGCCGCGACAATGAATAATTATTGTGAATAAAAATATATATATATACAGTATATATATATATATATATATATATATATATATATATATATATATAAACAAACCCAACATCGAGAACACGAGCACCACCTTCATCTAAAAGATCACGTACAGGAGAAGAAAAATTCGAACGCCAGATAAATCTCATCATATAATGTTGTAATTGTAATCTATCTATTTCCAAATCATCATTTGGAAAAAAATAATGAATATTTTCTACATTATGATATCTTCTACCATCTATAAATTTAAATTCATCACGAACATTTTTTTTTATTAATGAAGGATTAGTTAAATTAATTGAACTAGAAGAACGTTTAATTTTGAGATAATTAGATTTGACGGAAGTTCTAAATTTAGAAAAATTTAATCCCATCCTTATTAATAAAAAAAAAAATTTTTTTTAAAAGATAAAGATAGTTAGTATATATGCGTGTTCGGAATTAAAGAAATAAAAATTTAATTTGTAGATTAAATACTTTTCAGTTTTTTTTTGCATTCAGGCACACCAGACACCACATTGAATATTTTCCATACAATTAAATCTTTTGTCAAATTGAAAATATGTAATCCCGTCGATCGAAAAAAACAAACCAGTTGACACGTAAGTTTTTCAGATATGTAACATTTATGCAGAATAATACTAAACACTATCAATAAAAACACTATCAATAATAAAATACTATCAATAATAAAATACTATCAATACTGCAATAATAAAATACTATCAATAATAAGATACTATTATATATATTTAAAAATAAAATTTCGAAATTTTACATGGGTTATCCTATCACTCACCACTCACTCACTCATTCACCCATTCACTCATTCACTCATTCACTCAATTACAGTGGAATTTTGTTTTAATCAAATGGAAAATTCCGGTATTTTGTACACTGTTTGGGATTCGTTTATCTTGACCCTTGGCATAAGTTAACAAAATTTTTATAATATTTATTGATACAGAAAAGCGTATTTACTGGAAAAGCATTCCCACATGATAAAATGTTTGTAAACCAGCTTAGTGCACCAAATAGTTTATCTAATAAGTAAGTTAAATCTTAACCTTGTTATTTCAATTATATTAATTCTTAGTCATTAAAAAATAATCAATGCTACATAAATAAAATATATGTTTTTTTTTTAATTAAAAAAAAAAAGAAAAGAAATTTTGAACACGATCACGATCATCGTTCATATTATTGAGGTTTAGCTTTTTTTCCTTTATTTTATTACTTCTGTACTTATTTATATGTACTTATTTATATTCTTACTAACAGCTAATACAGTATTACACGACACGTCTTATTTTTTACTTTTTTTTTTTTTTTAATTCTACAAATTTATAGATGAATAATCTTAGATACGTAAATGCAGAAATGTGTAGAGGATTGCATGGACGTATGTTAAAAATGATCCTGATATGCTGTGATAGTAAGTCAAATTTGTCAAAAACATATTGAGTTTTTATATTGCAGACTTTATGAATCGATAGAAAGTTATTTTATCAGGATCATACAAAGAATGCCATATGTGAAATAAGTTTCTTGGCCTCAAATAAAAGTTAGTTCTATCTGTTTCTACCAGCTATGCAAATCACGTGATTAGTCCGTTAATTAGACGGCTAAGATATCGTACTAAAAATTTATTAACTGTTAAGGCAATCTCGGTAGAAAAGGGTCAAATCGTTTTTAGTAAATTTTTTTTTTAATTTTTAAATTAAAATATCTTGAAAATCAATTTTGATATATTAGATTTAATAAGATAGTTGACAAGATATTTAAAGTTGAGAAAAATTTTACTTAGAAAAAATTTGTCCCTTTCCTACTGACTCCTCCATATAATGTCAGAGCAAATGTACACAAATAAAACACTTCTTTTTTTTAATGACTATTCTGGAATGTATTAAAAATAAAAAAAATAAAAAACAAAAGTTAAAAAAGCGTGTTAAAAACCACATAGAAGTCTAATAAGTGTATTTTTATTTGTGTACGTTTACCGTTATTTGTTCAAGATATTGCTATATATATATAGATTTTTTTTTTTTTTGGTATATAAGTTATATATTACAACAGTATTTAATAATCATTAACGTAATAATTAAAAAACCTATTTTAGTAATTTATAGATTTTTAACTGTTTTCTAATTAAGGTGATCTATAGATTTTCACTGTTTCTTAATTAAGCTATGGAAAACATAAATTAAAAATTAAGGCAACCGTGGATTGGTCCAGCTTAGTCTCAAGATTTGGACCAATAGGTAATCGAGTACAGATCCAGGAATCATGGACAGAGTTTAAACTTGGCATGCACAAGGTACACGTGTGCAAGAATTTTGTAAATAAGTTTACGCATAACTTATTTATGTGCAAGTAAAAAAATAATACATGTAATTTACTTTTGCATACTGTACAAGTCTACAGATAATTCATATTAATTTGATTGTTCATAATTATTACAGTATTATAGATTTCATAATCATTTTCTTTATCATTTTTTATAATTTGATGATTACGAACCCGAACTTAATTTCAAAATGTCTTTTTAAAGTCTGTACTATTTGGTGTACCATGTGGTCATGGGCTGGACTTGGTTCTATCCAAACAAATATGGGACTTTAGCCAATACGAAACCCTTAATCGGCATTAAACACATAATACCAATCATGGCCCTATGAAAAAAGTGGTCCGGGTGGTGTTACGGTTTAGCACGGAGGTGTCCGTGATGGCACGTGCACTGTGGCACGTGTTTAAAATGATACGTATCGGCACGTTGTGTATGTCCACAATGACACGTGTAAGATTTTTTATACGGAATGGCACAATTACACGTATTTAATGGCACGTGTATCTCGTATAGCCAATAAAATCGCAGGATCAGGTGTAACGTGAAAATTCAAAACAAACGAATTTTTTTAAAAAATCGTCTGTACCTCCAAATCTCATCTATGAAATGCTTTTTAATTCCTAAAAAAAAAAATTCCTTGCAAAATTTTGCTATAGGCATGTTTGTTACCACCCTTCACAATTATACTGTACTCTAACTAAATTGAATTCATTCTTGTCGTAAGAAATATATGCACGTAAACTTACGTGTGCCTCGACCCGTGCCAAAACACGTGAATTTTGGCTTAGTAAAGTGCAGCAAAACCCGGTCCATTTACGGTCCAAAATGTCCGGGCAGACGGTCCAATTCGGACCATTTTAGTCGTGCCAACACGGAACTCACACGTGCAAACCCGTCTCTTTAGCCGTTCCACAGATCACCGTGCTTTTCCGCAGAACCACGTGCATATCCGGACGGATTTTTTTATAGGGTGGGTGTTCTCAAGCAACCCCCTACTCCCTTAATGTGATTTGATAGAGATTTGATAATGATTTGATAGTGATTGAGATGAATTACAATTGATCGAAATAATGATTGCGATAGACCATCCAAGGAGATTATCCAATAACACCTTCAGCAATACTTCAACAAATAATGTAACTTCGGCAACACCAAATGCCTCAACTTCTTTTTATGGACTTTACAAATATTCATGTGATGTTACAGCAACAATATTCGCAACTTTAGCTTCGAACAAAACCAACGCAAACAATAATAAAGTATTTGAATACAAAAAATTTTTATAGTAAAAAGAAATTGTGATAAAAATTAGAATAAATATTGGCATAATACGCCTTTGGGTTTCTTTGGATTTTTTTATTAACGGTAAGAGTTTCTGATATAAAAAACAACGTAATAATTTTTTTATGATTTTAATTTCGATGACATAAAGTAAAGTGCTTGAACAACCTCTTTTTTACTCTATCAATAAGTAGTTTTATCCAATCAGCGTTAACTCTATGAAAAAAAAAGATGGTCTGCGCCTCCAGACTTTTTTCAGTGAAGCGGCTATTTAAAATTTTATTTCCGATCAATTCTGCAATTAATTTTAGACATTACCGGTACATTACTACATATTATTACTTGAACTGCTAGGCAAATTTATCAATTACGGTCAATTTAGACCTGATAGTAACAAATATATAGGTCAACAAAGAAAATAAATATATTTTTATATATTTGGATAATATCATAATTTATTTTATGAATATACATAAAGTATTCCTAAAGATATTTATTTTTAAAGTATCAAAACTAATCAAGGTGGATCTAATTAGGAGGTTTTTACGGTAATTCGTTATTCCAAGATATAAGTTATATCAGATTTAATAAAATGATAACTATACTATACAGTATACTAAAATAATAAATAATATATATCAACACATTTATAAAATGATTGTTATTTCATTTAGTATTTAAAGGGATCTTTTTATTTACTTTTTATTAATTAAATCAGCCTATCACCAACACAAATAAGCTTATTACAATTATTTATCTCCGATTTAAAATATGCGATATATTGATATCATTTATCATTTGGTAATTTTTTTATGCAGGAATTTTAAGACAATCGTCTTTATTTCAGAACTAATAGAAATGCACTATTTAACTGCGGATTCTGCAAATTTTTTATTTAGGCAAATGCAGAAATGCCGAATTCTGTACAGTCTATTCAGTTATTTATCATTATCCAATTAATTCGTCTATTGCTATATTGATAAATATGGATGGTCAAATCATAGTGTATAATGGCAAAATTAGTGCTCCCTAATTAAATTAAAAATATCCGATTATGTTAGGGTTGTGTTACATAAATTTCATTTACATGTATTTTTTACGTACAGTACATTACGTACATTACGGAAAGTTTCAGAATATGTAATTTTCGTTGCGTCATACATAAAGTACTAGACAAAAAGTTCGCCGGTATTATTGCATCATTTGATTTGAATGTATCTTAAAATCACCATAAACTAAATGTCATGTTTCAAAAATTACAATTACATGGAATTTCATTTACCAAATTACACTAAATTACTGTAAGTATCGTACGTACAGTACGTACATGCTAAGTAAGTAATTTATCTGTTATGCTCCATCACATGTTTTTAGCTGTGTTAGCTGTGTTAAAAGTATACAATATCTGATATACTAATTCGCTAATACGTATATAAGATGACAAGGGTTGTATTGTGGCGAAAATATTATAGAAATAGTAGAAATAGAATATCATTTGATTTAACCTGTATCCGACGCGCCATAGTGGCTGGATAAGAATTATATTCTAAATCAGAATGATTTTTTTACAACATTATGTTGATAATAATTTTATTATCGTTATCTTGTCATTTTTAATGTACGTGAAACAAATCATGAACTTTATTCAGTAAAAAAAAAAAAAAACTCGTTGTAGAAAGTATAGATTAATTTTGGAAGCTTAATTATTGTCGTGACTGAAGCTGGAAACGGCTGAAGCTGGAAATTTTAATTATTTTAATATGAAGTTTTCAAAAATTTTTGGGATGTCTTTTTTTAATGGTTTGGTTAGGGTTTAAATAATAAAAGAATATAAGTGGATTTTATCGAGATCCCTAATTTCAGCTTCAGCTTCAGTCGCGACAATTAATAACATAGTATAAAATAGTATAATATCTACTGAAATTATCGTTACCTATTTTATTCAACATGTTCCAATGTTTGAACACTTTAGAAAGATGATTTTTTTTTATTATTGTTAATGGACAAAGAAAAAATAATAATAATGACGGCGCGAAAAAAGTGACAACAAAGAAAATACAACTTATATAAACGCAATAATGTAATATATGTAATATATCAGAATTTATTCTTTATATATTTAGTAACTAAATTGATAAATTCGAAACTTGTGTATTTTTTTTTACCTCTAGAACGTCTAGCTACTGTGACGCACCAATTTGATACGCATTTTTTGAATGCTGGCAAGACTATTTTATTCTAAAAATACTACTATACAAAAATCAAAGAAAAATATGACAAGCGTGGCTATTGTGGTGTATAATGTGAATGGATAATATCTTAATATCTCATGAGATAAATCGATTCTGATCACGAAAAATAATACATCCCGTATAAACTCGAAATAACGCCCGTGGGCGTTATTTTGAAAATCAGATCCTTCAAAAATAGCATATACATTTTTCGAATTAACGTGCTAAAAAAAGTATTCCGAAACTGGAGTTGGTCACGCTCTAACAAAAAAGTGGTTCTTCCAGACTGAGACAATTATTATACTGTACCCGGGTAGAAATTGCTATTATGTGACATACTGTAGTAATTATCCGGATAACTCGGGTAATTTAATAATACCCGGGTAGAGATGGGTACGATCTCTTAATACAAAATCTAGTACAGGAGATCTTTTTATTTTCTTATTATAATTAAGGGGTGTTTATTTAACCTGTATTTCAATGATAAACGTACATAGACGTACTCGAAATAACGCGCAGGTGGGCGTTATTTTTGAGTTTATACAATAAAAACTTTTTTTTAATACTAAAATAAATCGAACTTAATGTATATCATCTTGCTTAACAAAAGTTTAGTAGGAAAACTTTACAAAATTAAAAAATTTTATTTAATGAATAAAAATTTAATTTATTTAATATTATTTGTCGTGATCCGGTGATCAAATTCACGGATCTTGTTATGTAGGGTTAGGTTTAGAGTTATTAATATAATATTATAATATAATATTATAAGTTTCACTTCAAACTTTCACAATAAATACTTTATATCTACTGAATATAGTACTTTTTAATATAGTATGATTTTCAAATTGCCGATTCTGTTGGTGGATCTTCGAAAAATAGACAATTCGATATTCGTTTGTCAAATTTTGACTTTTAATAATATTATTATAATATTATAAGAGTATAATTTTCAATTGTTTTTCTAAAGGTCAATCAAACATTTTGATCAGGTCGTTTCAAAAATTAAAGGTACTAAAAAAAAAAAGATATTTTTATAAAATTTTCATAAAATTTTCATATATTCACGAGAATTATCCAATAAAAAACTTTTTTTTAAAATAATGAAAACGAAAAATTATTTGAATAATAAAGAACAATGTTGCATATTTTTTATTTATATTTTACGAATCAAAATATAGAAATAACTGCCATCATCCAGGTTGTACTATATGAATTAATGTATTCGTTAATTTAAAAGTCTTTATTTATTTCGAAAATATTTTGAAACAAGAGAAAATTCTATATATATGTAAATGTATTAATGTAAATGTATTAAAATTATTAAAAACTACCCTTTGTTATTTAATACATCTAATAACTTTGTGATATATTTTTTACTAAATTTGGTCTTGTGGGAATAAAAAATCTCCCGCCAAATATTGATATGCAACGCATTAAAGATTAATTTCGTGATTAATTTTATGGTATTTATAGAACGCGCGTACACATCAAAAAACTTTGTAAGAACTTTGTAAGAACTTTGTTATAACATTGTTAGAACTTTGTTTGAACTTTTTTATAAATGCTCCTCGAATTGCCTCAACTTTTTTTTCCCCATCCTCTTTTAATTATACTTATTTTCGTTGGTCTTTTAGAAATTGCAGTATTCCCCAGGAAGGGCTCTATTGCCATAAAGTTTGATAGAAGAAAAAATAATAATAGAAAACACACACTTCTTTATTCTTCCCTAGCAGGTCTAGAACTTCTCTTCCGTTCAGACTTGGAATTTGAGTTTTTTACTTTTAATCTTTGAAATTTTTAAATTCAAAGAATATAGTTAATAATACCTTTCTATTATAATTTAAAATAAAATATCCTATATTATTTTATTTTTTTATTTTTTTTTGTCAACTTGGTTGTTGATTTAAATTTTATACATACATTTAAAAAAAAAAAACTCTTCCAAAAATGAAGTTCATCTCTGCTTTAATCATAACCTTTGTAACCCTTTTTTCTACTATTTCATTAGTTTCTGCACATTCTTCTATGCTTTATCCCCCAGTTCGTGGTCATCCTAAAAATCCAAATGCTGCAGTACAAGATTTTGCTTGTATCATTACTCCATTAAATGGTGGTGGTGGTTGTGATCCTAAACCTTTTCCATGTGGTGGTTACCCAATGGATAAAAAAATCGTAACCACTTTTCAAGCTGGTCAAATAATTGATGTTAAATTCTTTAACCCTAATTTTCAAAATATTAAAACTGCTAATCCAAATAATGATCAAGCTCGTCATAATGGTGGTCTTTGTGAATTCGCTTTAAGTTATGACGGTGGTAAAACTTATACAGTTATTGCAACTTATCATAAAACTTGTCCTGATATATTTTTTGATAATTGGAAGGTTAAAATTCCTGATAATGCTCCTTCTTGTGATAATCCTGGAAAATGTATTTTCTCTTGGAGTTGGATTAATGCAGTTGGTAACCGAGAATTCTATCAAAATTGTGCTGATATTAAATTAGTTGGTAATTCTACTGAACCATTACCAATTATTGATATCACAAGAGCAAATTTACCCCCACTTTTCAAAAATATTATTACTCCTGAAGGTGACCCTAAAAATACTGGAAATGCTAAAGGTTCTGGACCATTAGCTGAAGATGTTAAAGCTAATTTGGCATTGACAATTGGACCTGATTCTTCTAAACCGGGTTCGGATAAAGGTTCTAATCCTAAGAATAAAGGTTCTAAAGGTTCTAAATCAAAACCTTCTAAATCTAAACCAAGTCCTAATAATCCGAATTCGAATAATGGTTCTAATTCTCCTGATACTACTCGAAAATCAAATTCTTCACCTGTTACAACCCCAGAACAAGATTCTTCTCCTGTTCCCACTCCTGAAACGAATCGTTCACCTGCTAATACCCCAAATCAAGGTTCAAATAACTCATTAGATGGTGCTTCTTGTTCTACTAATGGTGCTATGACTTGCGTAAATGCTGGTTCAACCAGTGAATTTGCTACATGCGATAATGGCAAGCAAGTTATTCGACAATGTCCTGGAGTTTTAGTTTGTCAACAGTCAACTCCTACTACCATTGCGTGTAATTTCTCTAAAACGAGATAAAATAAGCATCTAAAATATCTTACATCTTCAATTTCATCTTTTTATAAGGAAGAATTCTTAATAGAGTGTGTGTTAGACATTATTATTTTCTATCAAACTTTGTATTTTTAGTATTTTTAATACTTTTTTTTTTTTTTTTAATATCACCAATTATTTTTGGTGTATTTATTTTCTAATGACCACGAAATTTTGTATTTTTAAAAGAGAGATCACCTAATTCTTAATTTGTAATTTTATTATGCTACGACCTTGCTTTAATACGGTCTAATGAATAATAAAAAAAATAAAATAAAGAATGCGACGCTCTTATGTAGCATAAAATATATAACAATGACCCTGTGTTATTATCAATTGGCTTCGTTTGAACTGAGTAAATTTTTCAAATCACTTATCGTAAATTTGCCGGATACAAGATCAGTACAGAGTATCAGTACTATAATTTATCTGAGTAATGCCATGCTAAGTACCTTATAGGTACTTTAGAGTATATAAAATATATTTTTTGAAGCTTTTAATTTCTAATGCACGGATAATGTTTTAAAGTAATAATTAAAATGTATACTTTACAGCAATTATTTATGATTTTAAAATACTATAAAGTACTAATAAATATTATAATAAATATATAAAGTTCAATTTTTTTGATAATTTTCGAAATTTAGGCTATACAAACTGGATTTATTTGTTCTCATAACACATAATTTATATTTTCACCTGCCAACCTGGATTTATATTTAAAAATTTAATTTAAAAATATAAGCAGTAAAATTGTGACCTGGAACCCGCCGAAATATTTTATATGATAAAAAATTTTTATCAAATTTTAATATTATTTACCAGCTCTACTTGTGGCAGTTCCTATTAATTTCTTTAATATTCTAGCCATTAGATCATGTGTTCATCATCATAAGTCCTAAGATTGCTAAATTTCGATTATACTTTTAAACACTTAAATTAATAAATAAAAATTTTTTTATTATAATTACAGACTACAATATCTACAATATCATGAATAAATTGTAACATGAAATTCAGAAATTGAATGATTTATATTAAGCGTTTAATAATCATTCTTTACACTTAAAAATCTAAAATGAAAGTATGAATAAGTCGAATAGTTTATTTAATACTTAATTTAATAATAAATATTCTTTATATTCACATTATAAATTAACGACATTCGTGGACTTTTGAGTAACTTATTTTGAATATTTTTTAAATTTATAAATGTTTCTTTATGCTCATACACTAAATTATGACAAATAAAATAAAATTAATAGTTAATGTTTATGGATTTATATTAATAATAAAATATTTTTTAAGTTCACGCACTAACACTGGTCGAAACAGAGTAAATGGGTAGATATCATAGCTCGATGTGTTCCCGATTAATGGCGTCATTCGTGTCATTATCAGGAGTATATCAAAACCAATATAGCTATTGGCAAATGATAGCTATATTAACTTAGTAATATCTCAATCTGTCTGATATATATCTGATAATGACATGGATGCTGTTATTAATCAAGGACATATCAAGGTTAAAAAAAAAATATGATGTTTATACAAGATGTTATAAACATCAAATATATAACAATAAAAAAAAAAACTTTTAGGTGATATAAGATTAATGTTGATTGTGCCATTAAAATATTGAAGGTAGATAACAACTTAAAATACAGAAGTGAGAGACAGGATAAAATTATCAGCTACAGTCAACTCTGGATATAACGAACCTCATTATAATGCAGTGATGGTAAATGACCTGGTCATTTGGAAAATTTTTAAATGACCTCAGATGACCCTGAAATGACCGGTCATTATAGGTCATTTGAATTTTGGGTCATTTGCAAATGACTCGTGACCAAATGACCATGGTCATTTTGCAAATGACCGGAGAGGAAATAGCAAATCAGAGAGTGCAAAATTTGACTATTCCAGATCAGCCTGATGAAGAATCCGAACGCATGCAAAGAAGAAAAAAGCGAAAACTAATATTTAAATTGATCTTGGTGCAAATGACGGTTCCTTTTTTTGTTTGTATTACACATGCAAATAAGTAATATGCGTCAACGTTTAATGTGCTAAGTAACACGTTAACGTGTCATATATTAAATTCAAATTTATATAAATGAATGAATTTGACTTCAAACGGGAAGTTTTTACTAATTTAATTTTAATTAATTAAAAATCTTTTTTTGCTATAAATTTGCACAATATCTGACATAGTTTTGATACATATCATAAACCTCATTATGTATGTATGTTGTGATAGGCTAAATGAACCCTCCGTGTAAATATCGCAACTATACACTAGTAAGACTAACTAAAATTAACTAAACTACTCTAACATTGGTAAGGCTTCGATTCAGGCATGGATAGACTTGGCCCGAGTAACTAGGGTCGAATAGAGCTCTAGATTATGTCACTAGACTCTAATATGAGGTCACGGGATTAGAATCGATGGTTAAAATTCTTAATAGTGTTAAGTGATCACAGAGTTTCTGAAATCAATCATGGTAATTTAGCACAGGACAACACGGCTTTTGTTTAAAGGCAAATATTACTTTCGAGAACTGGAGTAAATGGACTTAAAAAATTATAAATTGATCAAATCTTAGCGTGAGTATTAAATATTTAATTGCAGATCCGCTGTTACACTTGAAAAAATTTAAAATTTTCTTTTTCGAAAGCCCTATCGGTATCCCGTGATCAAATTATATCGATAACGCTGAACTCTTAAACTATAAACCGATTTGATCGATGACCGATTAACATACAAATATTTTTATTATTTCTTTATTTGTTATTGCATACATATCTCTGTTATTTCCTATTTTGTTATACATATATATATCATTTCTTATTACTATATTGGGGTATTATACTAAAGATTGAATCAAAGTCTTTTATAGATATGATAATTGATCGGAAGATGGATCAACTGCTACCATCCCAGCCTCTGTTTATACCAACGCGCTTGAATAAGAAGCCTTCAGTATGTGTTTCATAGCAACACTTGATTATTTAGCTTATTTTGGGTGCCCCAAGGCATTCAAATATTTTCAGGAATCTGCCGATACGTTTCAAAATTTCTTTTTCACGGATGAAACTTTTAAATAAGGCAAAGGCGTGATTGAAATTAAGTTGATTAATGAAGGGATTGGTGTTGAAAAAACCCAAATGATTTTGAAAATAAGTTGCTCATGGATAAAAGTTTTCCTGAATAGAGTGTTGTAATTAATTTATGTGTACGGAAATATGTATTTAAAGGCTCGAATTCTGCCTTCAATAAAGACTTCAAACTTCGATCTGATCCTTTGTTCAATAAAAACCTTGACTCTATATAAGTTAGTAGGTATTTCAAAGCTGAAGGCAGCTTATATATAATTATTTTATTATTGAATCTCAACACTGCTTGTTAGCATTATGCTACTGTTTTATTTGTTTTATTTGTTTATTTGATTATATTGATACTGCTACTGATACATATAAATTGATATATCGTTACTTGATTGTTTATTGATAATACGTTTAAAACTATAACTAGAATTGTTTAGCTGCTGTATTGTTTGATTGTTTTTGCTGATTAACGATTGATATTGTTAGTTATCTCCTTTATCCTAATTACATCCCTTTTTAACTCCTTACACTTGATTCAACTCCTTTTATGCCAAAGCCTCCTAACTTCTTCGCAATTCTCTTTTTGGATTTCTCAGCTATTAATCTCTAATCATCGTTTACTATCCCAATAGCTCTTACCAGCAGGTTTAATATTTTCCAACCAAATAGTACCATTTGGTGCCGATTGTGTGGATTTTTATACCACACTTTAGATTTCATCAATTTTGGACATTTATGAATAATTATGAACAACAGTTTCAAAATATCTGAAACTACGACCTTCATCATTATTTCTTTGAAAAACTCTGCAGGCTATTAACTATCTTGTTAAGCACTATTGTGACAAGTTATGTATAGTTTGTTTTCCTTTGGTAGAAGATCTTTTTTCGTAGTTTCAAAATTTTTGAACTTGGTATAGTGCTTCTGTAACCACTTTCCAGTAGTCTCAATACGCTATACATCAATTTAAAAGACTTGTTGAACTTGGACTAGAGAATATTCCCGATAGATTACTTTTTCAGTTTATTTTTAGTTTTTGATACAGTATTTTCTCATACTCGTAACTAGGTTCCTAACTACTTATCAAAAAATCCATAGATTTAACTGAGATCCTTTAATAATCCCGATAATCTTGAAAAAGAAATAAAAGAAAATGAGTCTGTAGATATAAATCACGACAATTTCAATAAAAATTTTGATAATTTTTTAGCTAATAATGAAGATAATGAGAATGTTGAAGTTCCCTAACCACAAATTCCTATCCCTATTGCTAATCCAATTGCTGATAGCCAACCTGACCCCATGGCCCTTCTTGTGCACAAATTGGAAATCTTGTTATTCAACTGCAAGCTGCTCTGGTACTTCAAATCAATATCACTGCCATTAATATTCTTGCGCAGTACCATAAATTAAACTTGGTCCACTATCCTGAATTTTTTGCTAGTGAACAAGACCTAAGAGGAGTACAGAAAATCACGTAATTTTTTAGGGAGGTAGGGGTCCCTAAAAATATCACGTCCTATATATATATATAGTATAAATAGCCAATCATATTGAAGAAAATTAATTTTTAGTTAATCGCAAATAGTTTCTACATAGTAAAGTCTAAATTTTCTAAGTTAATCGAAAAAATCGATTAAGTAAACTTATTTAGCAGATCAAAATATACTTACTACAAAATTTTTATAAGTATTGGAGAACTTTTTATTATTTAACTTTTAACTTTTACATTCGTCAAATATATTTTTTTAAAAAATTTTAATTTTTTCGTCGAACCTAAAAATCTAAAGTCAATTAATAAAAAAAAAATTCTCCAAATACTTATGAAAATTTTGTGATAAGTGTATTTTGATCTGCTGAATAAGTTTACTTAATCGATTTTTTTCGATTTGCTTAGTAAAATTTAGACTTTACTATGTAGCGACTTTTGTTAATTGTGTGGTAGCTTATTTTCAGATCAAATACGTTTTTGAGTTTTTTTAAATTTGATTGGTCAATAGTCCTATCACTAGGGAGGGTCAGGACTAGTGATGCCGACTATACTCATGATAAAACTTGATAAAAATATAAACTATCCAGTGATAGGTTAATACTATTTATATTTTTGAGGCTTAGGCTAAAAACGTGAAAACTATCAAAGTATAAACTGATAAACGCTATATACTTGCGATAAAACAGATAAAACTGATAAAACAATAAAATAAGAAGCTAAAAAATTTATTCGAGTATATTTACAATAAACATGTTTATTAATTATCAGTATTTAACATTATTTGATGTTTATGTATAATGCATTTTAAAGCTAATTACTGTCGTTCTCAAGTCCTAGATCTCGTCAACAAGATTCGAAACTTCAAAGTCCATATTTCCAGAACCTTTGCTTGATGTTGGCTTAGATTGTGGTCTTTCATAATATAACTCCATGTTGTTAAAATTAAAAAAAGGTAAATTAAGATCTGCTATATCTTCGATCTTAGGTTTTGTTTTAGAAACCACATGCATATTAGAATTTACTAAAATAGAGGGAGTATTTTGATTCACAATATAAGACTCTACATCTTTGAAGATATCATTTGTATTTAATATATCAAATTCTGAAAACAAGTTAACCAGAATTGTTGCTATATTGGCACATGCCCGTAGTTCTTCTTCCGTTAAATCTTTTCCATAAAGTTCAAGTTCTTTTCAGATTTCTGAAAGCCAATACATTCGTAATTTGGCCATAAACTCAATACGCTTAATTGTAAGACAGTTTCTTCGATCACTATAAAACTATTTTAGAATAGAGAAATTTCACTCACATGCTGTTTGAGATGGCACAATTGAAAACATTTTAATTGCCAAATCTTCTAAGTATGTATGATAGTTTATATTATATGTTAACCACCATGTAAGTGGAGATTCTCTTTGAGTATTAAATTCTACTTTGTAAGGCTCTTCATTACGAATAAATTTGCAAAATTCAATCAACAATTCAATGCACTCAGCTTCATCATATCCAAGAGCTTTCCAATAGTTACCAGCCGTAAGGCTTGCTAAATGAAATAATTGATCTTTAAGACCATATCCTAATTTAATTATATAATATTATTATGTATTGATAAAAGGTTTAAAATGTATAATTTATATAAATCCAAGTTTACTTACCACGATATAATGGATATAAACAATAACTTAAAAGATATGCCTCATGGTTAAATTCTTCATATCGTATATTATAAATTTTTATAATTTGTGATTTAAATAGGTTTATTTCTGGAAGTTGATGAATCGCTGCAGCTAATTTTAACATATTAATATAGTAGTTTGCTAATGTTGCAGTTTGGGCTTCAAGTTTATTAACACATATTTTGATTGGTTGTATAATCTGATTAATATGATGACAATTTATAAAAAAAGTATTATTATTAATCATATTTGTCACAAAATGATTTGTTAAACAATTTTCATGATTAATTTGAATCTAAAAAAAAATTAATTATTAATTTAATTAATACTATTTTCTATTATTATATAAAATTATAATAAAATATAAATTACCCAATTAAATACTGATCGTAATCATAATAGTGAATCTGTTGTATTATATAAAGAGCACCATCTTGTTTTCGAATAAGTTTGTAATCCATCACCTTTAATTTTCATTGCACGAATTCCATCCTCTATTAACCAATTAGATAAGTGTGATTTATTAAAAAATCTTGTTATATTTCCACATGTTTCTATAAATGATTTAACCCAATCAATTTTAGTGAAATCTTCTGCAATTAGATTAATCAAATGTGCAATGCATCGTATATCTAAAATATGTGGATAATCACAATTTGTAATTCTGCGTGCAAATTTACAGTTACTTCCAGAAATGGTTACGATTGCTGCAATTTTATCAAGGCCAATTGAAGTTATAATTGTATTTATTTCAGATACTAAAAATTCACCAGTAGTAGATTTATTAGAATAATCTTTTAGTGCTATAAGATATTCTTTACAATCAACTGTAGTAACAATATAATTATAGATTGATGAAGATTGAGGAAAAGACCATCTGTCTAAAGCTAACAAAATAAATTCATAAATACTTTATATTTTAAAATCTTTTAATTATTTGACTTATTTAAAGTTAAATTATTATTTTTTTCGAAAATCATAGAAATTTTCTTATTAACTTTTACTATTTCTTCATCAAGAATTTAATCAGATAATGTTGTTCGTCCAGGTGGGTGATATACTGAATTAAGCTGCATAAGTAAATCTCGCATAAAAGGGTTATCAATTATTTCAAAAGATATATCACATCCAACCCAAGCCTTTAACATAGCACGATCAAGTGAATTTTGATAATTTATAGAAATCAATTCTGAATTATTTGTATTAGGCGGATGTTTTGATTTATAACGTTTGGTTTTTGTATTTGAAGTTCTTTGATAATTATTGTTTCGATTATTAATTTTATCTTGCCAGTGTTTTTGTATATCTTCTGGACAAGTAGGACAATCATTGGCTAAATGTGATTCCATTATGGTTGGTATTCCTCTTTGCTAATGCTTAGGACAATATTTGGACAGACCCAGGGCGTAGGTAAGATTTTTCGGATCCGACCCCCGGTCTAGGTCGGGACCGTTCTCTGGTTTAGGATAGGTCATGTGATCACGTGGGACTTTCCTGTTTCACAAATCAATACAATATAAAAAAAATAAATACACAGATTTTTTTTTTACACTGCCAACCTTTTTTTTTAGTATTGCCGTTCGTCGTTGTTGTTGTCGCCTCTTTTCGCCATCTTGAGTTTTATCCTTGGTTTCGTCATCGGTTTGGTGTTTCGTTGCGTTTTCACTTGTTGTAGATAAGGTGCGGTTGTCTCGTTCCGTCGCATCTTTGATTTACTTGTCTGCCGTTTTATTTGTAGTGTTTTTCTTTTTTTCTATAGTGTCTTGTTTCATCGTTTCATAACGTTTTGCAAGAGTTAGTGTTAGATAATAGGGCTATATAGTCGTATAAGATTAGTGTAGAGGTTAGTTTGTAATGCGGGATTAGTGTTTAGTATTAGTCAGATTTGAGTTTTAATTAGTATAGTTAAAGTTAGTATTAGTGCGTGTTTGATATAATGTAAAGAAAGATAATTAAAAAATAAAAATATATAAGTACCCTCTTATTCTGAATAGTTGTACCAGTAATTGAAATTCTTCTATGGGATAATTTAAAATAAATAAACAAATTAATAAGTAAAATAATTTAAAAAATAATAAAACGAATAAGAACAAAATAAAAACAATTAAAATAACTAAATAAAAAAAAAAATAAATAAAATAATTTAAAAAAAAACGTATTTATAAAAAAATAGAATACAAAAAACAAAAAAACCAACTCTTTCTGACAATCTCTCGCACCAAATTTTTCAAGAAAGCCAACCTACGAAAACTATACAGTTATTATATGTAACATGCAACAAAACTCCACTTTTAGCAGCTGGGGCTCAAGGGCATTCACTGAGTGTTTGGTTTCTATGGAACCAAAAGCGGTCGTTACTGAAATAGAGTTGAAAAAGATGATTCACCTAAGCGAGACCTCTCGGCAGAAGTCTGGAAAACTACCAAGCGAAGAAGTAGTAGCTAGTTTTGTCAAGGTTCTTGGATGTGGAAACATACAAAAGTGCTTGGTTAGATATTATATTCTGTATAGTGTAACTCTTTCAAGTCTTTATAACTTGGTGTACTTCGCTCCCGCTCCTTTGGTATTTTCGAGAAGAACTAGTTGTCATGGCAGGTCGCATCTGGGTACTTCGGTATCGAGTGAGTTTTTATTAAATAAGGAGGATTTTAGTTAGTAGCCGGAAAAGTATAGTGTAGCATTATAACTTA